>JANAVB010033017.1:9988126-10125626 GCA_029216955.1 Iris pallida
ACTCTTGTACTCTTTTCTTAGTTTGTAATAAAACTTTTATTTTTGCAAACAAATTGGCGACTCTGTTGGAGACGACTTTCTCCTCCGACGAGAAAGTGACAACTCAATGTGATACCGTGTCGATCGGCAAGACGCAGAAGATTTTGGTCGTTCAAGTCGACCAAACCGTTTACGAAGCAATGATCAGTGCTGGGGGTACTAGGCGCACCTCAGTTGCTGCCAAGAGTAAGGCGCACACTGTGTGGACTACTAAGTCCTATGTAGTACCAACCACTACTTCTACACAACCTGCACATACTGCCTCTTTGGCTCTGACCAAAGAGAAATGCCTTTTGGCTACTCCCTCCTCTTCACCAGTTCTGAATTCTGAGAAGAACCTATCTAGCGGGAGTGCTATATAGAACAAAGGAAAGAGCCCTTTGGCCTTTCCTTAACCTGCGTAACCTGCGCCTGTGGCCTCTCAGCCACAAAACAAAGGGAAATGCTCTTTAACTACTCCCTCTCTTTCCTCAAATATGAACTTGGCAAAGAATATATCTATTCCTGCCTTGTCACAGAACAAAGGAAAGTGCTCTTTGTCCTTTCCTCATTCTTCCCTGGTTCTTGGCTCGGCGTCAAACAACTCTGGTTTCGCCCTTGCGCCATTCAGTGCAAAAGCTCTTTTGGGCAGAAACCTTACTCATCTTGACAGAGACAACCAAATGCCTGCTAATAAAGTGAGTTCTGCCCAAACTGAACTTTCTGCTACCCAGTTGCGCCAGGCTAAGTACACAGAAACAGGTTGCACAGCACAAAATGAGATTCTGCCTACTCCCAAGAATGTAACTCAGTATCTTCTAAACCTGTGCATCTCAAGATCAAAGCAAGGCAAACTGCTAGTACCTCAGACAGATACATAAGTGCCACACCTTTCTGACCTGTACACCTATCTCAACATGCGCCATCCAGTATCAACTTCAGCAAGACGCAATCAGCCTACGCCAGTGGTTAATTTGTGCCAGAGACAGACTTTTGAAGTCAAGAACCCTCTTACATATGCTAATCAACTTAGCACTTCCTTGTACAATCAGGGAACAGGACATCTCAAGAATCAGAATCATGTTTCTAACATCGTTAAAGAATATGTTCCTCCGACTTTTTCTCATCCTGTTGCGGTAACTGATCTCCGTGAACTTCTTAAACAGAAGCGGAAGATCACAAATCCGTCTCATCTATCTGTAATGCAGCCACAAGAACACCACTGTAATCATCACCATGAAGTGGTTATTAAATGCTCTTGTCAGTTAGCTAAGCGGTCTGTCTTCGACCGTCTGAACTACGCTCAGGTTCCTCAAGAAATGATTGTGGATGAAGATGAACAATTGTACGCTTCTGTCAATATAACGTCTCGAAGCACTAGAGGAAGAAAGCGTCCATGATGCAATGCATCGCACAATCCCAGTCAACAGTACTTAGATCAGATTCGTGTGTCCGGTGAAGGAGTATACCAACACACCAGATCAAGAAACCAAGAAACAATCGGTCAAAGGAATCTTCCTTCTGACCAAGATACAATCGGTCAAAAGAATCTTCATGTTTCCAGTCAAGATGCCTTCAGTCAAAGGAATCTCCCCATCACTCATCCTGGGGGTAGTTCCTTATATGACTTTGATGCCGATAGTGAAAGTTTTGAATGGACCATCTTTTCTACTAGCTCGTCTTCGATAGCTAGAGAAATGACTGCTTACGTCGTCACAGAAGATCAAGATGCTTCCAATTCTAACAGTCGAGCAAAGAATTGCTGCTTTAGAGGCAAGTTTGAAGAGCATGGCTGAGATGATGACAGGCATGCATGCTGTGATTATGGCACAACATAAGGTTCCACCGATTGTGAATCCGATTCTGACCCAAGAACCTGTAACGACATCTACTTTCGTCAACATTGGTCTTGGGGTACAGTCTCCTCATACCGCTTCCATACTAGTACAGGCTATTCCAAGTCAATATGGTGCTGAAGGTGGTACTTATAATGCAGTACCTCCTTCCAACAAATCAAATCAATCCATTACTCCATAATCATCGAGAGATACTAATGAGGCTGTAAAACTTTTACGTACTCAATTTGAAGCCTTCAAGCAGAAAGACGACCTACAGAAGCTTGGAATCAAGCAGCCTTATTCCATAAAGTGGAAGGAAGTTTAATTTCCTCCCAAATACAAGCCCCCTACAATTATGTTGTTTGATGGAAGCACATCCCCAAGTCAATACCTCAATCACTTTGAGGTAATGACTGATCAATTACAGCCAAACGATGCTCTACTCACTAGAGTGTTCGTCGGATGCTTAGCAGGTACAGCTTACGATTGGTACCGCAGTTTGCTAGATGGTTGTATAATCTCCTTCTCTAGATTTAAACAAATATTCCTGGAATAATTTTATGAGGGAACAAACGACATGACTATGTCTGCCCTCATCAAAATTAAACAGCGATATAATGAAACGACCGAACATTTCGTTAGGCACTCAAAATGCCTTTCGGAACTCCAGATATTTTGACTATAGACACTAGTAAATCAAACTTGCTGCATATAATCAGCATGTGGACTAGATCGACGCAGTTCTAGGATTGGCCTTCCTTCATCGTGAATGCCAAAGCAGCAGAAGAAAGTACCAATAAATTCAAACAATTGTGCATTCAGATGCCTAATCTCGACAAAGATGAACATGCCGCATCAAATAGCGGTGGCCGTCAGAACAACCGCAAGGGCAAGGAGACTTTGGCTATCAATGTCAAAGGCAAAGAAGCTTTAGCCGCCAATATAGGTCAATCAACACCTACTCCAACGACACCACCGCAGATAGCACAACGTCTGAAAAAAGAATACTCCTTTTGATGAAGATGATGTCATGAACATCTTTCATTACCGGATCAAAAGCAATAAACTTTAGCTGTCGGATGCAAAACGGCCAGAGGAAGTCGATAAAATTGACCACCCTAAATATTGTGTTTACCACAGGTTTATCAGACATCCGATTCGAGCATGTTATGTGCTCAAAGGTAAGATCCAGAAGATGGTCAATTCTGGTGCAATCACTCTCTAGTAGGACGAAAAGACTGTAACGACTAACATTGTCTCTTTACAGTTTGGTGATTTTCCTACTTAACTTGTGTAGGACGGCGTCGTCTCCATCCCGAGAACCACTTTGGAGATTGTTAATCTCCCACCTGCACAAAATGATGGTCTTGTTCCTCTGTCTACTGATAAGAGGGAAATTATGTGGATCCATCCGGATTTAGTGGCTGATTTCGAAGCACCTTCTTCATCCACAAAGTCCAAGAAGACGACCAAATACAAGTCATGTCATATGACTTTATTGGGTGAACATTGTCTTCCTCCTTTAACTGATACCTTCATCTCGGTGGCAGATTATCCTTATTCTGAAATAACACTATCAAAGTCAGAGGTCAAATATCAACCAGCTTTTCATTTGTATAGTACACAATCCCGTAAACTAATAACAAAGATGGGATTTGATCTACAGAAGGCCCCCGGCTTGAATCATGGAAAATGATCTCCAATACCTCTTTCTCTATACCTTCCATACAATTAATCTCGTGTTGGCTTGGGTTTCTGGACGTACTCTTCATTCTGTCAAAAGAAACATTCTAAAAACAAGTGCCACACGAAAAATTGCAACATGGTGTCCTTTGAACCTGTATCTGAAGAAGAAGCCTTAACTGGTACCAGGTCTGGGAGACTTTACTTACGAGATTACTCAGAAGGTCAAAGGAACCCTGTCCAAGCTCTGGAGGCTATCCCAGCACCTTCTTCCCCTGCTGTAAACATTCCATCTGCCTCATTCCCTTAAGTAGAACCGACTCCTCCCAAACCAACGGCGGCAAACAAGAAAAAACATCCAGTCCGTTTCGATAAAGTATTGAAGAAGATCCTACCTCTGGGACTCGAGAAGCCGTATAACTTTGATATTCTGGCTCAGCTAGCTAATACTCCGGCAAAGTTATCAATCTTTGAGCTCTTGCGTCTCTCAAAGGAAACTCGAGAAACATTGAATGAAGCTTTGATGCAAGCTGATACTTGTCTGACACTCCTCAAGTAGCCAGAGAAGGAGCCTGTCACCTACTTTTATTGCCATAGTGTGATGGAGCTGATGCCTAACATCACATTTACACAAGATGATATGCTGCTGGAAGATAATCGTCATGACCGACCCCTCTAGTTCACGGGATATATCGATACGATGAAAGTTGATCGCATCTTGATCGACCTTGGGTCTGCACTCAGTATCATGACGAAGACTCCACTGGATGCATTGAAGATCCCTGTGCATAATCTTTCTACAACTATCACAACGATCCTGGAATTTAATTCTAGAAGAAGTGAACCCCTAGGGAAGATTCGTCTGAAAGTTCAAATCGACAATCTTCGTACAAAGGTTACCTTCTACGTGATCGATAATCATGGCTCCTATAATACTTTGCTGGAAAGACCATTCCTGCATGAGCATAACATTGTACCATCCACTCTCCACCAATAATTCAAATATGTGGACGTTAATGGAGAAGTCTAGAAGGAAGTAGCTGATCTAAATCCTTTCAAAGGCATCGAAGCATATTGTACTGATTTTCTGATGTACAAGGAAGAGTTCATGAAGGTTGTACTGGCGATAGATAGTGAAGAGGATCAGAGAGACACCTCAGATGATGTTCTCGTAATCCCAGTCAAATGACGTACTACTCGTCTACCGTCTTCTCAGATGTTGACTATCCATCTTTTCTCTCATAACAAGCAGCCTCCTGCTAGAAAGATAGAACAAAGGGAGCTCACCTCTTCTGAGCCACTTGTTATCGACCTCCGTCGTAACAAGCCTTCTCCTTCTTCTTCTCCTCCTCTGGTTATCAATCTGACTAAGCCTTCTGCTAAGGCCAAGAATCATGTTGTAAATGATGATATACAAATCAATAAAATAGCATCTCCTTTGTAGGTATACTGATGTATTTTATTATACTCGATGTTATTTGGAAATGCTAGATAACTTTGAACCACTTACAATAGGAGCAGTTCAACCTCTCCAAAATGAAGTACTACTTGAACCGGTATTAGATTCCTACTTTTTAGTTCCTTTCAAGAAAAAGGATGAACTTCCAATACTTTTTAGTAAAGAAACAGAACAGGAAACTACTCTCAATAGTGAAGACAAAAATGACGATAATGGGAGACTCCAACTTCGTCATTATAGCCAACAATCAAAAGATATTATTTAAAAAATGGGTTATAATTTTAAAGCCGGTCTCAATGGCGGTAAAGGAAGGCAAACTCCCATTCGTATCTCCGTTCCAAAAGGAAAATTACTGCAATAAACAAAGCGTGGATTAGGCTATACCTCGCCAATTCCAACCCTAGAAGATTTTGAATCTGACAAAGAAGAGCGATCTAACTCTTCTGATTCTATTTCATGGAATTCTAACACCAGCGTCGAGCACGTCCATCGAGTGACATTATCTTCTAATATGGTGTCTGCCAAATTCTCAGAAGATGACGAAGATGACATAGTTGAAGCTCCTGAAGTAGATCCTTGGACACAAAGAATGAACACTCAGTAGGAACTTCATTTCAAACAACGAGAACCACCTACTGAAGATCAATTAATTCAGGTCGATGTTGGAGAAGAGGGCTCAACCAAGACCTATCTTTATCAGCAAAAGTCTTCCAGAAGCGGATAAACAGGAATTAATTTAGCTTATTCGATAATACATTGATGTCTTCACCTGGAGTTATGACAATATGCCAGGACTGGATCCTCAGATTGCTACCCACAGACTCAATATCTTGTCCAATATAAGGCCAGTCAAACAACAACAACGTCAATTCCGACCTGACATGATGGATGCCATATAAACTGAAGTTAAGAAGCTTATCTCTTATGGTTTTGTCATATGTAATGCCCCTGTCCCAAAATACTTAGGACTAAGTACGTAGACATGTCAGCTACATACATACGAAGTATACTCCAATATATAGAATCCTCGTATGTATACATAAGCTATAAATATAGTAAAACTAAGGCTAACTAATCTCATCCACAAAATAAAAGAATAAAAGATATCATATAATCAATTTTGAAATATTATTGTATAATATGTTGGGCGGAGACAAATCTACTACCAACAAGTAAGAGAAGAAATACATGAAAAATGAAATGAGTTTGGCGAGCGAAGCGAAGACGATCCAAGTGCAATCATCTTCGAAGAAATAGAGATGATCATGGCTAAAGCTAGAACACCTGCAAAAGATAAGAGCACACACCTGGAGAGATCACTAGGTCCTTAGAGGGACGTAACATGATAAAAAATATCATGCCATATAAATTGAATATAACTGTTCAATAATAATAATTAAGATCGGATTATAACATGGTCCAATACCTCACCTTTTGGATTAGCGCACCATGCCCCCAACCAAACAAGGATAGGAGATGGCACACTAACCCACGGTGAATATGGTATCCGGACCCAAATAAGGTTCAATACTTTCTTATCGGAGTAGTAAGCCACACCTACAACCAAATAAGGACAAGATGTGGCGAACTAATCCGCGATAAGTTATTGTTCCAAGCCACGGTCAGATACAAGTACCCAAACCAGGAGTACTCATACCTAACGGATAAGGGTGACTAACCAATTTAAGTGAATGCAGTTTTAAGAACAACCTCCAACGCATAGGCCCTAGCTAAAATGGGATCGGCATGGTCCCCCTTGGGACACCAGAGGCCCAATCAATAAGAGCATAACGTTTTACAGAACGTCAGTGGCCGTCAGTAATCATGGGTCATCAACCCGCATCTCCGGTGGAGCGTACTGTCACAAGGAAAATTTGTAAAGTAGCCCATACGCTAAGGATATGTCCTCCCTGCCTAATGCCTACTATATTTTATCCATAACACATATAACCTCTATTAACCGCTAAGTCAAACTAAGCATGCAACCTCTATTAGCGGTTAATCCTATCGCACGGCTTATACGTACTAGTGGCCATCCAGTCACTGTTTGTAAAGAAAATAGTTTTATTACAAACTAAGAAAAAAGTACAGGAGTACAATTGATTTTTGGAGAAGTACAACTATAGGAATCTGATCAGAAGACGATCACTTTATCCCTTGGACGATGTGATATCGAAGACACAAGCCTCTGGAGGATGCAACAACACTTTAGCAGTAGATTATGATCACACTTGATGCTTTGATATTGATTTGAAACTCTATTTATAGAGTTCTTAAAATAACTGTTTAGTAGTTATTCTGGGTTGTGCGCGCTTCAGGTTACACGTCTCCTGTTCACTTACGCAAACTGTTGCACTAAATACTGTAGACGCGTGGCATCATTTGATTGATATGCGCGTGGTCATGAGCAGTGTAGTGGCCACATTCTACGAAGTTAGTAGCTTGTGTGCCACGTCACTCTGTCATGAACACTATTTGATCATCTTATGTGTGCTTCATCAGGTTGTATGTGGACGCAACGTAACAACCTGCATGAGCGGTTTGTACCAACTGCTGTAGACGTGTGGCATCATTTGGTTGAGATGCGCATGGTCGTGGGCAGTGTAGTGGGCACGCTCTGCGAAGTTGATGGCTTGCGCACCACGTCACCCTGTTTTAAAATAAGAGTTGATCAAGTGGCGCAAATTTGTCAGGCTGCGCTTAGGCACAACTCAACGACTTGTACCTTTGACTAGGTCTTCTGTGCTGTACTGATTAATTCTCGTGCCATACAGTGACTTGCGCGAACCAGCTGTCAGCATTAATTATATGCTGACAAAATCTTCTCGAGCGTCGCGTTGCACGGGATTCGAATGGATTTTCCTTAATCTCCATGCTGCCAGTTGTCAGATAATGATGATGCCGTTACTGCATCTCGAGGAAGTGCGCCACGTGTCGCTCGCACAACCTGACTCCAGCGCAACCTGACGTTGGCGCAGCCTGATGCTACGCAACTTGATTGTTTGGCACAATATAATATTTTGGCGCCATCTGATGATCGAATACTTTAGTGGGTGGCGCATCTTAATTTTTAGCCTCTACAAGACCTCCTTCAAAGTTTTCAAAACTTGAAAAATACTTCAAAGTTTTGAAATACTTTGAATTATGCTAGTTTTGTTTGGATTGCGCCAGTCAACTATTCGAGTTGCGCCAGTCAACTCGAGCCCGCTTCTTCAACATAGATTGCGTAACCGTTTTGGGCTATAAGTAGCCGTACACTGTGAGTCTTTCATTCTTCACATCATTTAGGATAACTCGAAAGAAACCCTATCTTCTTCTCATTTTTCCCGATCTTTGAGAACTTTGATCGACAACAATGGACCTGATTAACCGCTAAGAAACCCTATAGTCTTCCACACAAGTTCCACCTTCATCACGCTATGAGACGACCAACCCGGCCATGAAAGGTAAGTATTCGACTATAGACTTGATTGTCGACTACCCTACTGATCATTGGCCACCCTATTTAGGGTTTGGCTTGATTTTTATAATGTATGCCGCTCTTTTTAGAGTTGGGCATACTCCATAACTGGTGCCTCCCTTATTAGGGTTTGGTTGTTGTTGACTCATGTTGCGTAGCGTTTAGGAAAGTTATGCTATCTTTTGGACGCAACTTTTGACATGTTGCACGGCAAGATATGGTGCAACCTGATTGCTGCACAACCTGATGGCTGCGCATGCTGAGTGCGATTCAATGTTAGTATTGTGCAACCTGACTAAATAGAGCATTAAATACTCGGTTCATTTCCAACGATAAACCTATTTATGGGACGTTCTTTTCCGAAATATCTTTTTTTCTTACTCCCTCGTTAAGTGATACGTGTCCATTTATGGGGAATACGAAGTATTGACGGGGGCCGATCTCCGCTGTATATATATGAAAATGAAGTTTCACCTTTATCTTTATTCATTCTCATGGCATCTAACATAAAGAAGGGGACGGACAGCAGCGACAACGACAAAGCTTCTGAGGAGAAGTTACACTCCACGCCTTTAGAGTTTTTGCTGGAAGCTGACCCGTCCCTGAGGACAGAGAACTTCCTCGACTGTTTTGGCCTGACCCCAACAGTCTTCGCTCATTCCAGAGGTAGGCCATCGTCTTCTTCTGAAGAGCGTAGCGCCTTAGAACGTAGGGAAGAATTCCTTCATTTGATGCATCGTTCGAGAATCCATAACATGGAGGAACTGAGCGCTGCCTTGTATCTGACTGAGGACGAGAAGAAGAAGTGATGTGATGCGAAAGAGTCATTTTACATAATGGCCTATAGCGCCTATGTCTGTAGTGTCTGTCCTCTTTTATGAAATGAAAAAAATTAGACTTTATTAAATCCTTGCGAATTTGAGCTTTGTTGTGTAACTGCCTTGACGCATCCCACTCATCATTTTTTTAAATTTTTTTCGGTTCTGTTAACATCAACTTCCAAATACCACATAGTGTTTTTTCCCGAAATATATGCCTATAGACGCGCAAAATGTTTCAGCTTCAATTGCACATGAATAATTGCGATAAGAAAAGAACATTTACTGTATTCTCTTTTTCTTTCTGATTCTTGCAGGAGACCAGCTGACAAAAATTTCTAGAATTAGCATCGGTGATCTTGGATGTTATGAAGTTAAACCACCTTTGACACACACATCAGAGAGCTCAGAACTCTTCATGCTTAAAAGGGCTTCCTCAAGATGGTTGGAAGGGCCTTTATACATGAGAGTTGGATGATGGAGAGACAGAATTAAGAATCGTATCACGAGGGTGATCTCATTCCCAGTTCTCATGAAGGGTCATCTCTTCTCCACCAGTTGTATTGACAGCAGCTTGTCTTTGAGCTGTTGTACTCTGGGGTTCTCCTCTCGTCTATCTGAGAGAGAAGATCGGAGTTGATTTCGTTGCCTTGTTCGCTGCTTCAGGTCAAGATGACAAGGAACTGGCATAAACAAGAATATCTAAAGATGTAATAGACCTTCATTTATTATATTCAGAATAAAATTCCGAGATGTAATAGATTTCTATTTAGATGTATCTAGCTATATTTTTAAAGAAGGAATCAAGAATAATTTTCTCTTCTTTATGATCTGATTTGACGTGATGATATATAAAAAATAGAATCCAGAGGTAATTTGGACGTGAACTCATTTTTCTATAAATAATCTTCAAGTCCGCTGGGACTTAAAGACAGAATATCGTGTCTAAAAAGACGAGATATCCGTAATAAAACGGGTTTATCATAAAGAAAAGATATCTTTTCAAATAGCTGGATTTCAAAAGATGAAATTGATGATTTGGATAGACTCCACAAGGATTTTGAGTTTTTATTATCCTGTAGCTTTATTTACGAAAAAGTAAATAAATAATAATAAATGTAGTCCAATTCCCACAATGAAGTAGAAATGAAAAAGACTGATGAATAAGCATGCCTTTTCAAGGAAATGTCGCTTCGATTCTCGAGACAAAATGAAGATTTTTTCACAAGATGAATGAACATGCCTTTTCGACGAAAGGTTGTTTCGGTTCCTGAGACAGAATGTTTGGCCTTTCTGTCTATAAATAGTGTGGAATTTTTTTTGAAAGCCTCATTCACCCCTTTTCTTTCTTTCACAAATGTCTTCAGAAAAAATGGCTAAGGAGACCAGTTATCCCAAAGATCGAAGCCATCCTCGACACTCCTTCTGATGAGCCCCACTGCCTACTCAGTCAGAAGTCAGAGAAAGCTCGACTATTCCTAGAGAAAAGCTGGATATTCTTGCCAAACTGGTGGTGCCTGGAAGTACTGTCGAGGAAGAAGCTCTAAGGAAGGCTGCCTGTGAACTGTTGGTGTCGTCAGACAATAATGTCTCCGAGCTTCTTGCGAAATACGTTTTCAATCAAGAGGGCTCCGATCCTTGTTAATTTTATGTATTTCCTTCTGTCTAAATTTATGCAAATAAAAAAAAGAAATTTTATTTATATTCTGAGTCTCTGTGTTGATATTTCTTCTTTATCTTCAAACATAATATTTCTTGAGAAATTTTCCATTAATGGGCATCATGGCGACTCGACCATCCATTCCAGTCAATTGATAAGCTCCATTGGAGAAATCAACATAAGGTCCTTCCCACTTTGCTTCGAATTTGCCTTTGCTCATGTGCGTCATAGTCATAGGATGTCTGATGGTTAGAACTAGTTCTCCTTTTTAAAATATTCAGACTTTGACTTTATAGTTGAAGGCTTTTGATAGACGAGCTTGGTATAACTCAATATGTTGTTGAGCTAGGGGCCATTTCTCGTCAAGGGCTTCAAGCTTCTGAAGTCTCAGGTGATCATTATTTTCGGTTGTGAATTCATTGGCAATGGCAATTCTTAGGGAAGGGATCTATATTTCTAATGGTAAGACGACCTCACATCTGTATACCAAAGAGAAAGGTGTGCAGCCTGTAGGAGTACGTATAGTAGTACGGTAAGCCCACAGACATTCTCCATGCTTCTCACTCCAGTTTCGTTTGTTGGTAGAAACAAACTTCTTAAGGAGTTTGATGATGGTCTTGTTAAATGCTTCTGCCAACCCGTTAGCTGCAGGATTGTAAGCTGTAGAAGCAATATTATTGATCCTATTGTCATCGCAGAATCGAATGAACTTCTGACTAATGAATTATGGCCCATTATCATGAATAATTCGCCGAGAAACACCGAATCTGTAGATCACATGATGCTTAATAAAATTGATAACGCTGCTTGTCTTGACCTCAACTAGAGGTATTGCTTCAGCCCATTTTGAGAAATAATCAGTTATGGCTAATATAAACCGATATCCTCGAGACGAGGGAGGGTTGATAGGACCAATGACATCCATACCATAAGCTTCAAAGGGCCAAGATGCTGCCGTCGGGTGAAGAAATTCTGACGGTTGATGAATGAAGTCAGTGTGGATTTGACATGCTCGGCTCTTTCTTGCATACTCGTTTGCATCAGATACTATTGAGGGCCAATAATAGCCCATACGGCAAATGCGATCCTGTAATTTAGGACCAGGTTGATGTGTGCCACAAACACCGTCATGAGCTTCACGAAGTATTTGTTTTGCTTCTTCCCCCGCAAGACAACGTAGGAGTAAGCCGTCAAACGTTCGTCGGTAGAGTGTCTTTGTAGTATGATTATAGTAAAATCTGAGTGATCGTCGTCGAATTATTGTAGCCTCCTTGGGATCTTCGGGTAGGATATCATGGACTACGAAGTCTATGAAAGGAGTCCTCCAATCTTTATTGATGGCACGAATTTCAACTGAATTATTGAATTCCATGTTTGGGTTGTTAACTTCCATATTTAAGTTATTTTGGACACAAAATAACTCTTTATTAGTGATGACGATCATTTATTGCCTTCTGACGGGAATTGCTAATACTGCTGCAAGATTAGTGAGTGCATCAGATTCTATGTTACATGCTCGGTATACATGCTCGATGAAGAAGCCCTTGAATGAAGTGACCATCCTGATCGCTGCACCATGATATGGAACCAAATCTTGATGTCGAACTTCGTATGTGTCTTTAACTTGATTGATAATCAGTTTGGAGTCTCCGTAAACTTCAAGATACTCAATATCTAATTATTTGGCCAATTGGAGACCAATGAGTAGAGCGTTGTATTCAGCCATGTTATTGGAACACGACTCATCTAAAGAATAAGCTCTTTGGATAGCTAACCCTTCTGGTGAGACGAGGACGATTCCGACTCCAGCAACAAGAGCACCTTTTGGTTCAATTCTGGATGCACCATCAAAGAATAAATGCTATGTAAGAATTTCTTCTGAAATTATGTTGGACTCCAAGGTTTTATATGGAATCTCATCGTAGAGTTTAGATGTTTCGGGAACTGGATGAGCTGCCAGAAATTCAGCAAGGGCTTGACCTTTAACAGACTTTTGAGGAACATAAACCATATCATATTGTGCTAACAATATGGCCCATGTTGCAAGCCTAGAATTGAGTATACTGGGCTTCTTCATCAGGACCCGGAGAGGGTTAACTCTAGAAATAACATGAATAGTTTGGCCAGTGATATAATGTATCGTCTTTTGAACAACAAACATCAAAGCTAGACATTCTTTTTCTACTAGAGTGTATCGATGCTCAGCTCCAATCATCATACGGCTAAGGTAGTAGATAGCCTGTTCATGACCTTCTTTATTCTTTTGAGCTAACAAAGCACCTAGGGAGTGGTCCATTGCTCGAACATACATCAGGAAAGGTATTTCTGACACTGGAGGCACTAGAACTGGAGGGTTCATCAAGTACTGCTTTATGTCTTCAAATGCTTGTTGACATTCTTCAGTCCAAATAAAAGATACGCCTTTCTTCATGAGTTGAGTGAACGGTCTACCGCGTCCAGAGAGATTTGAGATGAATCTCCTGATGTACGCAAGCCATCCTGGAATCCTCGTAGCACTTTTAGATTACGTAGAGGATGTATCTCTTGAATGGCTTTAATCTTCTCGGGATCAACGTGTATACCTTTAGAGGTAATGACGAATCCGAGAAATTAGCCAGTAGAGACTCCCAGGAATGACTTGGTGGGATTCATATTGAGTTGATGCTGGCACGTTAGATCGAAAATAGTTCTTAAATCTTGAATATGGTCTTATTTTAGACAACTTTTGACAGTAATATCGTCAACGTAACATTCAACAGCCTTTCGTAAATGATCACGAAAGATGGTACTCATGGCCCGCTGATAAGTTGCACCAGCATTCTTAAGACCGAACGTCATGATAGTGTAATAATAGACTCCATGAGGAGTGCAGAAAGATGTATGTTTCTCATCTTCTGGATGCATCTTGATTTGATTATATCCTAAAAATTCATCCATGAAGGACATACGTTCAAATCCGCAAGTATTGTCAATCATGACATCAGTGATTGGGAGAGGGAATTCGTCTTTGGAATATGCTTCATTAAGGTCTCTGAAGTCGATGCAGACCCTGGCTTTCCTTGTCTTCTTTAAACTGGGACAACATTAGCCACACAGTCCGGATGTTGTTCTTCTTTGATGAAACCGCAGGCGATGAGTTTCTGAACTTCAGCATCTATGGCATCTATCATGTCAGGTCAAAACTGACATTGTTGATGTTTGACTGGCCTCACATTTGGCAGAATATTGAGCTTGTGGGTAGCGATCTGAGGATCCAACCCCGGCATGTCTTCATAGCTCCAAGCGAATATATTAATATATTCCCTAATGAGTTGGATTAGTTCTTGATTATCCGCTTTAGGGAGGCTTTTGCTGACAAATATCTATTTTGGGGCAATTTTGTCTCCAATATTGACTTGAACTAGCTGATCTTCAGTAGCTGGCTCACGTTGCTCAAAGCGAAGCTCCCATTGAGTATCATCCTTTGTGCCCAAGGACCAGATTCAGAAGCTTCGACAAAGTCTTCATCATCTTTCGAGAACTCAGCAGTCACCATATTGGAAGATAGAGTCACGCGATGGATGTACCCTACACTAGTATCTGAATCCCATGAGATAGAATCAGAAGAGTTAGATCGTTTCTCTTTCTCGGATTCGGAGGCTTCTGTAGTCGAAGTTAGTGAAGTATAACCTAATCTCCGTTTTATTTTGCTGTAGTATTGTTGTGATTTTCCTTTCGGAGCAGGAATACGAATAGGAGTTCGCCTTCTTTTGCCGCCATTGAGACCATCTTTAAAATTATAGTCCGTCTTTTGAATGATATATTTTGATTGCTGACTATAACGACGTAGTTGCAGTCTTCCTTTATCGTAATTTTCTTCTTCACTATCGGGCGTGATCTTTTGTTCCGTTCCTTTACTAAAAAGTAAAGGAAGTTCATTTTTCTTCCTGGAAGGAACTAAGAAGAAGGAGTCCTCCATTGACTCGAGCAATACTTCATTTTGGGAAGCTTCAACTGCTCCTATGGCAAGTGGTTCGAAGTTATCTAACATTTTTAGATAACATCGAGTATAATAAAGGACATTAGTATACTGTAAAGGAGATGTTATTTTATTGATTTGTACATCATCATTTACAGCATGATTCTTAGCCTTCACAGAAGGCTTAGTAAGGTTGATAACCAGAGGAGGAGAAGGAGAAAGAGAAGGTTTGTTATGATGAAGGTTGATAACAAGAGGCTCAGAAGAGGTGAGTTTCCTTTGTTTCTTTTCTACAACAGGAGGCTGTTTGTTATGAGAGGAAAGATCTATAGTCAATGTCTGAGAAGAATAGGGACAAATAGTACGTTCTTTGACGGGGATCATGAGAACATCTTTTGAAGTATATTTCTGATCTTTCTCACTATCCATTGCCAATATAACTTTCACGAACTCCTCTTTGTACATCCGAGAGTCCATAAAATATGCTTCAATGCCCCTGAAAGGATTTAAATTGGCTACTTCCTTTTGGACTTTTCCATTGACATCCACATACTTGAAGCATTGATATAAAATGGATGGTACAATATTATGCTCATGTAGAAAGGGTCTTTCCAGCAAAGCATTATAAGAGCCATGATTATCAATCACGTAGAAAGTAACCTTCGTACGAAGATTGCCTATTTGAACTTTTAGGCGAATCTTTCCCAAAGGTTCACTTCTTCCAGAATTGAATCCCAGGATTGTCGTGATGGTTGTCGAAAGATTATGTACGGGAATCTTTAATGCATCTAGAAGAGTCTTTGGCATGATGCTAAGTGCAGACCCAGGATCGAACAAGATACGATCAACCTTTATGGTATCAACATATCCCATGAAGTAGAGGGGTCGATCATGACGATTATCTTTCAACAACATATCATCTTGTGTAAAGGTGATGTTTGGCATTAGTTCCATCACACTTTGACAATGAAGACATGTTATAGGCTCATCCTCTGGTTTCTTGAGAAGTGCTAAACAAGTATCAGCTTGTATCAAAGCTTCACTCAACATTTCTCGAGTCTCCCTCGAAAGACGGAGTAGATCAAAAATTGATAATCTTGCCGGAGTATTGGCCAGCTGAGCCAGTATATCAAAGTTATACGGCTTCTCAAGTCCCAAGATTGCAGTCTTCTTCAGTACTTTATCGAAACGGACATGCTGTTTTCTTTTGTCGGCTATCGTCGGTTTGGGAAGAGTTGGCTCTATTTGGGGTGACGAAGCTGATGGGTTATTGACAGCAGGAGGAGATGATGCTTGTGGAGCCTCCAGAGCTGAAGCAGGGTTTTCTTGACCTTTTGAATAGTCTCTTAGGTAAGGTTTCCCAGATCTGGTACCATTTATGACTTCTTTTTCGGATACAGGCTCAAAGGATACCATATTGCAACTCTTTGCCTGGGTTTTATTTCTAGAAGTTTTCTTTTGGCAAGATAGAGAGTTATTCCAGTAACCCAAACCAACCCGAGATTGGTTGTGAGAAAGACATAGAGAAAGAGGTATAGGAGATCCCTTTCCATGATTCAAACCAGAGGCCTTTTGTAGATCATATCCCATCTTCGTCATGAGTTCACGAGATTGTGGGCTGTACAGATAGAAAGCTGGTTGGTATTTGGCTTCTGATTTTGGCAATATTGTCTTATCAGTGGAAGAAGAAGGAGGATTATCTGCTGCCGAGATGAAGGTAGTAGTTAGAGGTGGAAGACAATGTTCACCAAATAAAATCATATGACATAATTTATTTTTAGTGGCCTTCTTGGACTTGGTGGAAGAAGATGGTGTTTCAAAGTCCGCCACTAAATCTGGATGGATCCATATGATCTTCCTTCTATCAGTAGACAGAGGAACATGACCATCTGTTCGTGCAGGTGGAAGATTAACAATTTCTAGAGTAGTTCTCGGAATGGGGATGACACCGTCCTACACAAGTTGAGCTAGAAAATCTCCAAACTGTAAAGAGACGACATTAGTCGTTATAGTTTTCTCGTCTTGCTGGAGAGTGATTGCACCGGAATTGACCATCTCTTGAATTTTACCCTTGACCACATAGCACGCGCGAGTTGGATGTCCAATAAACCTGTGGTAAACACAATATTTAGGATGGTCAGTCTTACCAACTTCGTCTTACCGTTTAGGTTCTGGAAATTGGAGTTTATTGCTCTTGATGAGACAATCAAAGATACTCATGATATCATCTTCATCGAAAGAGTATTCTTCTTTTGGACGAAGTGCCCGTTGTGGTGGTGCTGTAGGGGTAGATGTTGGCTGATTTACATTGATGGCTAGGGCTTCTTTGCCTTTGAGGTTAATAGCCAAAGTTTTTTTGCTCTTACGATTGTTCTGACGGCCATTATTATTTGGTGTAGCACGTTCATCTTTGTCAAGATTAGGCATTTGAATGCCTAATTGCTTGAATTTGTCAATGCTCTCTTATGTCGCTTTGGCGTTCATTATGAAAGAAGGCCAATCTTGGAACTGTGTTGATCTTGTCCATATGCTTATTATAGGTAACAAGTTTGATTTACAAGCGTCTATAGTTAAAGCATCTGGAGTTCCAAGAGGCATTTTGAGTGCTTCATGATGGAATCGTTCAATGAAACGTTCAGTCGTTTCATTATATCGTTGTTTGATTTTGATGAGAGCAGACATAGTCATGTCGTTGGTTCTATTATAAAATCGTTCCAAGAACATTTGTTTGAAGCCAGCGAAAGAGGTTATACACCCATCTGGTAAACTACGATACCAGTCATATGCTGTACCAGCTAAACAGCCGACAAATACTCTAGTAAGAAAAGCATCATTTGGTTGAAGTTGATCAGTCATTACTTTAAAGTGATTGAGGTATTGACTTGGAGACGTGCTTCCATCAAACAGCATTATAGTAGAGGGTTTGTATTCATGAGGAAATTGGACCCCTTTCCATTCTATAGGATATGGCTATTTGGTCCCAAGCTTCTGCAGGCTATCCTTCTGTTGGAAAGCTTCAAATTGAGTACGTAAAAGTTTTACGGCCTCATTGGTATCTCCCGTTGATTGTATAGTAGTAGATTGGTTCAATGTGTTAGGAGGGGGTACCGCATGATAAGTACCACCCCCGGCGCTAGATTGACTTGGAATAGCCTATGCAGGAATGGAAGCGGTATAAGAAGATTGTACCCCCAGATCAATATTGGTGGGAACTGATATTGTTCCAGGTTCCTGAGTCAGAATCAGATTCGCAACCAGTGGAACTGTATGTTGTGCCATAATCATAGCATGCATGCCTGGCATCATCTCAGCCATGTTCTTTAAACTAGCCTCCAAAGCAGCAATTCTCTACTCTTAACTGGAAGAGTTGGAAGTATCTTGATCCTCTGTGACGGCATAAGCAGTCACTTCTCTAGCCCTTGAAGACGAGCTAGTGGAAAGAATGGTCCTTTCAGAACTTTTACTATCAGGATCAAAGTCACATAAAGAACTATCCCCAGAATAAGTGATAGGGATATCTTTTTTATTGAAGAAATCCTGGTTAGAATCAAGAAGATTCTTTTGACCGATTGTGTCTTGGTCGAAAGGAAGATTCCTTTGACCATTTATTTCTCGGCTTCTTGATATAGTATATTGATATACTCTTTCATCAGATTCATGAATCCGATCTAAGTACTGTTGACTGGGATTACGGGATGCATTACGTCTTGGATGTTTTTCACCCCCAGTGCTTCGAGATGTCATGTTGACATGAGCAAAGAGTAATTCATCTTCGTCCACTAGGATTGGTTTAAGAGTCTGAACATAATTTAAACGGTCAAAGATGGACCGCTTGGCTGACTGTCAGCAGCATTTGATGACAACTTCATGGTGGTGATTACACTGATGCTGTTGCTGTTGGACCACCGTTGGACAGGATGGATTTGCAACTTTTTGCTTCTGTATTAAGAGTCTACGGAGATCACTAACAGGACGAGAAGAAGTTGCAGGAATGTAGTCTTTGACGATATTCGGGACATGATTCCTGTTTCTGAGGTGTCCTGTACCTTGAGTGTACAAGGTCGTGCTAAGCTGGTTAGCATAAGTCACATGATCTTTCACCTCAGCATTCTTCCTCTGGTGTAAGTTAGCAATTGGTGCCGGTTTTTCTTGATACATCTTGTGATTTCCCGAGGTTGAGCCTAATTAGCACATGTTGACATAGGTGCGCAAGTCTGACAGAGGAGCTACTTGTACATCTACTTTGGATACTAGTAGTTTGCCTCGTCGGGATCTTGAAATACATAAGGTTGGTAGATCCTGCCCTGATCTCTTTGGAGTAGGCATAATACCCTTTAGCATGGAAAGTTTATTCTGAATAGAACCCATCTTCCCAACATAGATTTGGTTGTCTCTGTCAAGGAGAGCAGTACTTTCCATCCAGTCAACGACTCGAGCAGAATGAGAAAAAGCTAAAGAGCGTTTTCCTTGATTTAGTGATTTCTCACTAAACTTCTGATTTGGTGGCAAAGAGGGACTCACTAAATAGTGCTTCTCTTTACGTTGCCCTACTACAGAAGTATGTGTAGGTTGTGCCAGGGCATGAACATGCGCAAGTTGCGTCAGAGCAGAAATATGAACAAGTTATGCTGGAGCAGAAAAGGGAAAGGGCGCTTTCCTTTGTTTTGGACAGCAGTGTGTCGAGACAGAGTCTTCTTCGATTTCAGAGTCGGAAAAGTGGAGGGATTAGCCAAAAGGCTGTTTTCCTTATGTTGTGCCACAGCAGTGATGGGTGCAAGTTGTGCAGAAGCAAGAACAGGTACAGGTTGTGCCAGGAAAGAAGGCCAAAGGGCACTTTCCCTTATTTTGGACAGCAGTGTGTCGAGATAAAGTCTTCTTCAATTTCAGAATCGGAGAAGTGGAGGGATTAGCCAAAAGGCTGTCTTCCTTCGGTTGCGCCAAAGCAGTAATGGGCGCAAGTTGCGCAGAGGCAGGAGATTACACCATCGAGGACTTAGGAGTCCAAATATAGTACGGCTTGCTCTTAATAGCAGCAGCAGTGTGCTTGGCACCCCCAATATTGATCATGGTCTCGTAAGTTGTCTGGTCGACTTGAACGACCAGGGTCTTCCGCGTGTTGCAGATTGATGCGGTATCACATTGAGTTGTCACTTTTTCATCGGTGGAAAAAGTCATCTCCAGCAGAGTCGCCATTTTATTTGCAAAGAAAAAAGTTTTATTACAAACTAAGAAAAGAGTACAAAAGTACAATTGATTTCTAGGGAAGTAAAAGTATAGGAATTTGATCCGAAGACGATCACTTTATCCCTTGGACGATCTGATATCAAAGACACGAGCCTTTGGAGGATGCAACAACACTTTAGCAGGAGATTATGTTCACACTTGATGCTTTGAGATTGATTTGAAACTCTATTTATAGAGTTCTTGAAATAACTGTTTAGTAGTTATTCTGGGTTGTGCGAACTTCAGGTTGCGTACCTCCTGTTCACTTGCGTAAACTGTTGTACTAACTGCTGTGGACACGTGGCATCATTTGATTGAGATGCGCGTGGTCGTGAGCAGTGTAGTGGGCACGTTCTGTGAAGTTAGTAGCTTGCGCGTCACGTCACTCTGTCCTGAATACTATTTGATCACCTTGTACGTGCTTCATCAGGTTGTGCATGGACGCAACGTAACAACCTGCGCGAGCGGTTTGTACCAACTGCTATAGATGTGTGGCATCGTTTGATTGAGATGTGCGTGGTCGTGGGCAGTGTAGTGGGCACGCCCTGCGAAGTTGATGGCTTGCGCACTACGTCACCCTGTTTTAAAATAAGAGTTGATCAAGTGGCGCCAATTTGTCAGGCTGCGCATAGGTGCAACTCAACGACTAGCGCCTTTGACTAGGGCTTTTGTGTTGTACTAATTAATCCTTGTGTCATACAGTGACTTGTGCGAACCTGCTGTCAGCATTAATTACATGCTGACAAAATCTTCTCGAGCGTCGCATTGTGCGGGATTCGAATGGATTTTCCTTAATCTCCGTGCTGTCAGTTGTCAGGTAATGATGATGCCGTTACAACTTTTCGAGGAAGTGTGCCACATGTCGCTCGCACAACCTGACTCCAACGCAACCTGACGTTGGCGCAGCCTGATGCTGTACAACTTGATTATTTGGCACAATATAATATTTTGGCGCCAACTGATGATCGAACACTTTAATGGGTGGCGCATCTTAATTTTAGCCTCTACATTTGCAAAGAACAAAAGTTTTATTACAAACTAAGAAAAGAGTACATGAGTACAATTGATTTCTGGAGAAGTACAACTATATGAATCTGATCAGAAGACGATCACTTTATCCCTTGGACGATGTGATATCAAAGATACGAGCCTCTGGAGGATGCAACAACACTTTAGCAGGAGATTATGATCACACTTGATGCTTTGAGATTAATTTGAAACTCTATTTATAGAGTTCTTGAAATAACTATTTAGTAGTTATTCTGGGTTGCGCGCGCTTCAGGTTGCGCACCTCCTGTTCACTGGCGCAAACTGTTGCACTAACTGCTGCGGATGCGCGGCATCATTTGATTGAGATGCGCCTGGTCGTGAGCAATGTAGTGGGTACGTTCTGCGAAGTTAGAGGCTTGTGTGCCACGTCACTCTGTCCTGAACACTATTTGATCACCTTGTGCGTGCTTCATTAGGTTGCACGTGGGCGCAGCGTAACAACCTACACGAGCGGTTTGCACCAACTGCTGCAGACGCATGCATCGTTTGATTGAGATGTACGTGGTCGTGGGAAGTGTAGTGGGCACGCTCTGCGAAGTTGATGGCTTGCGCGCTACGTTACCCTGTTTTAAAGTAAGAGTTGATCAAGTGGCACCAATTTGTCAGGCTGTGCATAGGCGCAACTCAACAACTGGCGCCTTTGACTAGGTCTTCTGTGCTGACAAAATCTTTTCGAGCGCCGCGTTGCGCGAGATTCGAATGGATTTTCCTTAATATCTGTGCTGTCAGTTGTCAGTTAATGATGATGCCGTTACAGCTTCTCGAGGAAGTGCGCCACGTGTCGCTCGTGCAACCTGACTCCTGCACAACCTGACATTGGCGCAGCCTGATGCTGCGCAACTTGATTGTTTGGCATAATATAATATTTTGGCGCCATCTGATGATCGAACACTTTAATGGGTAGCGCATCTTAATTTTTAGCCTCTACAGTCACGCATTTTCGAGTTCTATATGCGACTCGCAACAACGTGGTACAAATGTGTTAAGTCCTATGTATGCAACACACAAAGGGTGGTCCCTTAAATCTAAGTTCAATGTATAAGAAAAATTAATACATAGCTAAAAAATAGAACTAAACAGTAAAATTCTATCTAATTATGCCATGTATCACAGTTTATTTTACAGAAAATAAATAATGAATAAATGCATGAATATGAGCTAAAGTAAAATAAACAACTAATGACAAGGTATCTTGCCTGGTATGACGTCTGGTGTGGTGCGATGATCAAGCTGGCACATAGTATAACTTTGGTGTTATAACCACACTAGACGACCTCGAAGGATAGCACGGACTATTCTATCGGGTCCAGAACTGTCAGATTAGCTAGGGTTGTTATAAGGGGGTAAGGAGTTGGCGAGTGAATAGAAATAATAGGATTGGTCATGGAACGGAGGAAAATTGAAGGGATATATATATATATATATATATATATATATATATATATATATATATATATATATATATATATATATACTAATTTAGAAAACTATTTATAATACTTAAAAAAATAGAGTTTTATTTAGTTAAAATATGCTTCAAAATAAATAAATAAATAAATAAATATATATATATATATATATATATATATATATATATATATATATATATATATATATATATATATATATATAAACAATCGAAAGACGTTTTAAGACCAAACTCTAAGTTTGAAGGAAAAAATATGGTTTTGAAAGAGGAAAATATATTAGATACAACCTATGAGAAATACCAAAATTATTTAGAAATTTTGAAGCAAAATTTTATGGGTTAAGAAATTTTTATGTGAGTATGTTGAAAATTATTTTAGACCAAAAAAGACGTAAATAAGATACTAAATATATGACAATATATTAGAAATATTTGAATACCTTGAGAACAAATAATATAGGTATTATTGGAACCAATAAAATAATAATGATTCCTAACAAAATATTATTATAATTAATATTAATAATAATAAATAATAATAATAATGATAAAATTATGCTAATTGTAATAGTAGTAACACGTAACATACCTATATTCAGCTAAAAGCATAAAATATTTAGAAATGCCTTTAGTTGGTAAATATAAATAAAACAAAACACAAAATAAATGATCAAAAGAAAATAAAAGATAGCACAAAAGGAAAGAATGTGTGGTTCCCTTTGTCGAGGAAACCGAGCAATAAAATAGGGACACAGCTACTGCAACCCCTACTTTTAACAAAAACAAAAGGAAACAAAATATTAGAACTTAAACAAATAAACGAAATGCTATAGGCAGCTTCTGTTGCTCTTACTTTTGTTTTGGAAAGAGAAAGGGAAGGAGAATAAGAGAGTGACGAGGAGAGAGAGATTCATAAAATCAAAAGGGCTAAGACTGTGAGATCGGAAAGGAAGGGAAAGGGTATGTGGGAGAGTAAGCGGGAGGAGGCTCGGGGGCTTACGAGAGAGGCGGAGGGGCTTACCGGGCTTACCGGGCTGTGCGGATGAGAGGATGCAGGAGGCTAATTCACTGGCGGATGCACAGGGGGCGCGCAGCGGCTCTCTTGTCGAGGACGGTGCCGGATCTACGCGGCGCGGCCTCGGCGGAGCTCGCTGTTGGAGGCGGCCGCCGAAGGTTGCAGTCAAGGCGGCATGGGGAATGGGGTCTCGACAAGTACGGCGACGGAGACTCCGACATGTCCGGCCGTGGCGGACACGACGGAGGCCAGGGTTCGGGTGAGTTCCTTTGGTTTTATGGTGATGATGGTGGTGTCGAGGTGATTTTGGCGGTGGCGATGGTGTTTTAGTTTTGGTTTTTTTGGGGGGTTTTGGGGTGGTTTTGGAGGTGGTCGGCCGGATTTGGTAGTGGTAATGGTGTTGGGCGGTCGGGTTTGCTGGCGGGTGACTCGGTATGGCGTTGATAGCCAGGTCGTCGGGTCTGAGGTGCAGTTGGCGGTGGTTAGGTGCTGGTGACGGGGGTAGTGATGATGACGGTGGGGTCGCCGAGGACGGAGTCGGGCGGTGGCCATGTGGAGTCAGGGGTCGGGTGCCAGCAGCCGCGGGTGGCAGTTGTGGTGCCGAAGGTTGCGACGGAGGCGGTGTAGCAGGGTTCGAGCAGCAGACAGGGACAGGGTTATGGGTCGGGGAGTGTCCGACACAACAGAGGAGGGGTTGGGAGAAGTGTCCTGCGAGACACGGGACGGGTTGGCGTCCGGAGTCATCACTGTATTTGTAATAAAATAGAAATATAGTGGATGTCAAGGGGACACGGACACGATACACACCTCGGTGGAAAAATATTTGTGGAGACAATTTGGTGGATGAAAAGCTTATAGAGGCTCCCCTATATATAGGGGGTGGAACTCCTAGTTGGATATTAACTAGGAAAAATTTAAAACCCCTTTTTGAAAATTCAAATCCATTTAAAACCAATCGAATCCAATTACAAATCTAAATTTGTATCTAGCTAAATCTTATCTATAAGTAAAACTATTTAGGAATAAAAATCAATAAATTAAATCTAAATTTAAATTACTATAAATGATTTACATAAATCCATAAATTTTGAAATATCTTAATAATAAATATTATTAATAATTAATTTTAAAAATTGTAATAAATATTTAATTATTAATAGAGAATACTTCAAAATATCTTTTTAATAAGTTAGGATAAATTAATTTCAAAAATTCAATATATATAAGTGAATTAAATTTCATGTACCCGAATGCAAATAGTATTTTACATAAAACATATTTTTCTAAATTTTATTTATACTTAGTTGAATAAAAATAGTCTTTTTAAATAATTAGAGTTTTGACAAAATACGATATGTTATATTTTATGCTCAAACAAGATAAAATATCTATTTTATATAATTTAGAAAAATATACTTAATTTCTATATGAATAATTATATACTACAAAACCTTTGTATATATATAAAAATAAATACTTTGTATATATGTATTCATACACGATGTAAAATATCGAATATAAAACAAACACCAATTAATTTTTTTTTAAAAAATTATAGTGAAAATTTAGGGGGTTTGTGAGTCCCTCACCCAAATTTTTTTACTAGTATTACCATTGTTATATGATAATTGTTTATATCTATACGAATGTTCTTCTAATCAAACCCTAGAAAAGAATTGAACTGATTTTCATATTGAATTTCACTCATGATAGAGAACCCATACAAGTCCAGATTGTTAGAGGGTTTGGTTGTAAATATTTACATTTCAAATTTGAAAGACTTGGCCGACCATATCAGGCTCTGTTTGGAATTGAACAGATAGGAACAGGAAATCAAATTCAAATATTCATATGGTCGACTGCTAGCGAAATTGTTCAAATACTAGATCAATCCTTCCTAGGATAAAACTCTATAGGAATTCAAATCCTCTCCTAGTTATCCCCAACTCTATATTTATAGAGGGAAGCAGCCAACTTTGGTCCTTTGCAAACCCTAATCTGTGCCACCCTCCAATTCGAGTAATCTACCATCGAGAGGATTCTATAGAGGAACTTTCAATCACTCACGATCAGGTAACCCTCCCCTTTTTCATTTATTAAACCGTTTGACTTCTTAAACAAGCCATTTATTCATGGTTCCATTGTAATAGAGGTATTGTGTTAATGTCTAGAAGAATCAATATGGGGAACTTAATTACGTAGGTGATACCAAACAGTACAGAGCCAGAGATGCTCCATTAATGAGTATCCATGAATATTAACAAGGTATTCTAGGTAGGGGTGATATCTTGTTTAGCAATATAGGCAGGGTTGCCTAAGAGTTCTGAACTTTAGCATGTACCTCAAAGACGAGGTCTTGTATATCATTCTAGGCAGGAGTATACCCTGCTATGAAAACCATAGCTTGTGCCTCAAATAGGAGTTCTGAACCTACAAAGGTTAGAGTGAATTTACACCCAGTGATGGGGGCAGTAGAACATGATATGTACCATTATAGAAGGTTTAATCTTGATAGAGTTCGCACTCAATATCAAAATATATACTAGAACAATTGAGACCAGTCAACATATGGGAAGGTTAACAAGTATAAAAAGGGTCATGTCTGGATACTCCATCTAGTATCCAACAGCCATATATACATATGTATTGAGAAAAGATGGGTACTTACTACAGGAGGTATAACCAATGGTAAGGATGAGTAGCAGTAAATTAAGCCTAGACTTATGAATAAAAGCCCAGGTGTGAAGAGGGATGAGGGGTGACCTGAACCTGAGTATTAGATACCAACTGAATGCCAGGAAACTTATAACAACAGAGATCACAGCATAGTTAGGGACCCTACTCTGCATTCACAAATAACACTGACCATTAAGCATTAATACTTGCATCACCATAAGTACTTTCCATGACTTGTTGACACCAACGTATCAGTCTGACCATATAGGGAAACTTTAATACTAGATATTACTGGTACCTTGCCCTGTCCCTGAAGATTTCCCCTAAACACTCCTAAAACCAGGATACGTCTGATACCACCCTCTGAGTACATTCCCTATTCACCAAAGCTATCACACAACAAAGTTACATAGGTCTGTTGCTATCGGGGTAGGTATGAACATGAAAGTACATAGTAGGCAGGGGGTGAAGCTCTTAGACCAGATCCTAATTACCAAGAGCACTAGTAGGAACCTAAGGAAAAGGAACTTTGACAACCAGTTCATAAGAAGGAGCAGCATACCCTGCTCTGTAGGACCAGTACATGGACATCTGGCTAAACCTATCTATACATCCTACGACAATAAGGAAACTTGAAGCATAAAAGGGTTGTAAGTAGTGTGTATAAGTAGGCTATTTTAGTTAGCTGCTTCTTAAATTAAGTTAATGGATAGACATAGGTAGTTACAGATCATATATGACTACCTAGCTAGATATATAGGTCAACAATGACTATAGCTATAGTATCCATCATAGGAGCTATACAGTCAGTATGAGAGAAGTAAGGGTACCAAGCATGCATTGGTAAATGGTAGATTTAGAAACCAACATGTAGGAATGATCTAGGCACCGAACAAAACAAATAGATAGGCTCATTTTATACTCTAGAAATTGTGTATTGATTATATTAAATTCATAATATAGGTTTGTTGGACTCTGATTCAGTACTAGACTTGTACTCGCAGCTCAGGACCACATGCAAGTGCACTCTCTGATTGCTTTCAATTCTGATAGTTTTGTTCAGTACATACTATACATATGCTCTTTGTTTGGTGACACGATGGACACACAAGTTAGTATCATGGACCCTATTTATTTCTTGTTTTACCTCACCTTCATGTTTCTTGACTTGTTTGGGCCCATGTATATTGGTCAGGAGGGAAAATATCTTAGTAGACGTGTGAACTACCCTTTCCATCCCCCGTGTATTTCATGGAGAATAGCAGTCGCACATTTCATGTGCGGGGTGCTTGATTTACCCCATAGCCGTTCACATGTCGAAACAGATATTTCAACACACGTAGATAGTTATCTTTTATTATTTCACCATTTGCCATGTCATCATGTTTGCACATTCTTTCTAGTTCACATACCATGTTCTACGATTCATACTTTCATTCTAGATATACCATATCATCAGCTTACTTTCTAGTTCTTCTACGTATGCTATTTTCATGCATTGTCAAATCTATTATGTTGCGAATGGCCCTTTTGGTTTGTGTTGTTGTTCCATTCCAGACTGGAAAACCAACATTTTAGGTGATGAGTTAGAAGATTTTTGTACCACATATTATGAGCATACTGCAGATCCCGATTTTGACGCACAGGACGAACTGGAGGTTGCTTTTGCGGAGTTTCCTGCTACAGATAGCTTTTAGTAGACTTTATTTAGTATTCTCACAGATTTGTGTAGTTTGAGACTTTTAGATATTATTTCTATTTTGAGATTCATGAGTTGATTTGTGGATGTTCTCTTAGTACATTTTGTTTTCTTTGGAGACTATATCACTTTAGTACATTTTGATCTATCTTGGAGTTTTGTCATATCATTTATTATCCTTCTCTCTAAACTGTAGTTATTATATAAAATTAATCTTGTCTTGATCTTATCTATTGATATGGTTTACATTGTGCAAATGAATATAAACTGCGTGGTGGTATTTATAAATGTGGAGATGACTAGACATCGTACTACCGCCGACTCTGCGGAGTAGGCTGGACGTACCCACGGCTCATGCCCAAATACTGGGTGCGGACCGTGACACGTTTTTATGGTGGCCCATGCAGGTCAGTTTTCGCAAAGGTTGCAAACTCGTGGTAGTACTCAAATTAGATGTACTACTGCGGGCCTGCGAATAGGAGTAGACTTTAAGGACCATCTCCACATGTTTAAAACCATTATTGACTTCCATATTTGATTTCAATTACTCCTTTGATATGCATCCTGTTTGAATCTTCATACCGATTAATGTTTTTTTCTTTTGAGACAGTTAAATGGATTCTCAAGGTAGGAATACCGCTTCCTTGAACACCCCAGCAACCATCGACGGGTTGTTTCACTTAACAAAATGCCCTTAAAAGGCTTTTGAAAGAAAACGAGAAAAAGTACAAAAGTACAAATAAATTCTGGAAAGTATTGCTATGGAAGTCTGATCTGAGAATGATCACTTTGTTCCTTGGACCATACGATGATGATGAAGAAAAAACTGTTGGAAGATGAACAGCTGGAAGAACTAAGTCACCAAAAAGGTATCGACACACTGGGCATTGATGGCGAGGTCGAATGCTTTCCTGCTTTGCTTCACTCTGTTCTTGAAGAAATGTTGAAGAGAAATGCTCTGGAAAATCACTTTTCTCTCAAAGTATCTGGGCTCTGATCTCTATGTGATTTGTTGTGTTTTCATTTTAAAAATAAGTCTATTTATAGACTAGACCCTCTGTGCGTAAAAAGCAACATAATTGGTTCTTTACGCAAGTAACTGCCAACAACGATTGAAAATCGACCTCTACGCGTGATGACACGAGTCCCATGAAGAGTTGTAGTCTCTACGCATGGTGACACGTGTCCCACAACTTCAACAATATGGGGCGATCACATACACACCTTCCTCGATAAGTGTGGCACGAAAGCCACATATGCAGACCATGTTCTCACATAGCCAGAAAAAGATTTAGCGTAAAATAGCCCAAAGTAATCTTCCTGCGTAAAGTGGCTAAGAGATAGCCTTGAGCGTATAGCTAGCTCAAATAAACTTTACGCACATAAAAGTAGCTGAGATAGCCTTGAGCGTAAAAACTCAAATGACTTTCATGCGTAAAAGAAGCGGTCTATTGAGCGTAAAGTAGCTCATCTGCACATTAAACGACAAGCGTTGGATTTGGTGCAAAAAATCTTCTCGACTTCTGTGTAATGTTCTGTCAGAAAATCATTCTGTCAGAACAGTATCACATGCACTAAATACAGTCTGGACAGCCTGTCGCTCTCGCGTAGAGTTTGAGGATAACTCTTGCGTAAAGGAGCTCGCGTAGAGTTATACTCTGTTTGATCTCTGCGTAGAGCTTGAATCTGAGTCAGTAGAGTCTTTAAATGGACCTTGCGTAGAGTTTGACTTTGCGTAAAGTTCTCAACTTCTTTGACTTGGTCTATGAAGTTTATTTTATGCTTCTACAAGACCCCCTTCAAAGTTTTCAAATTTTTTCAAAATTTGAAATACTTTGAACAGAAGCGTAAAATTCGGAATATCCAACAGTCATCCGCGTATAGTTCGGGATACTCAACAGTCATCTCAGAAGCGTAAAATTTAGGATACCAACAGTCATCCCAGAATTTGAACCGATTTCAAATATTTCTATAAATAGAGCTTCACGAGTAGAGAGAGAACTTTACTCATCTCTTGCAATCTCAATCTCCTTTACTCTAATCTTCGAAATCCACATCTAAACCAATGGCACCAAAGAGCAAGACCATCGTCGGCGCTAAGGGCAAGAAGCCCGCTATCGCTGCTTCGTCGACGGCTGAACGTGCGGAGACCACCGTTCCATCATTGGTGGTGACCCCTAGGCCTAATCCCGCTGTGGCTCCGGCCATGATAGGTAAAATCCTATCTAGTTCGCCCGTGGGTTCGTCGGAGAAGTAGAAGAGCCGAAGCCTAAATTTACGCCCACGTTTATACGTGTCAGCGTAGAATAAAAACTACCAAATATGCCCACGTCTATACGTGTCAGCGTAAAAATAGAAACAACAGAATACGCCCACGTCTATACGTGCCAGCGTAAAAAAAATGAAAACAACAAAATACGCCCACGTCTATACGTGCCAGCGTAAAATATTTAAGCATTAAATACGCACACGTCTATATGTGCTAGCGTAAAGTTAACAATACGCAAGTCACCCACGTTCATACGCGTCTACGTAAAGCAAGTCAAAAGACTATGTTTTCATGCGTACAACTTTTACTCTTTTGAACAGAGAAAAGTACGTGTAAAAAACTTTTAGGCATACACTACCTCAACTTAGAATATTTTCCAATTCTTTGAAACAAAGAAAAAATATTCATAATCCTTTACGCACAAATCTTCACTTGCGTAAAACGAACTTTTGTGTAAAGATGAACCAATTTTAGGACATTTTTTCAATCTTTTTGAAAACAAGAATGAAAATTTTCAAAATCTTTACACACAAACACTTATTTGCGTAGAAGCTTTTGCGTAGAGATGTATAGAGATCAATTCTGATTTTTACTAACTTGATTTTTTGTTAATATTCCTTTTGCAGTGGACTTGCAGATTCATCCTCTCTCTGGAGTCTTTGGTTCCCCAACTGGTATCTTGGGTTCCAACTATTTGGAGAATCTGTCTCATGTTGAGTTCCCACAAAGTGACAAGCAGTACCCTGAAGAGAGACAACAACTGATAGCTGCTCAGGGAGACAGGATGCTGCTAACTTTGATAAACGGAGAACTGCTGACATCGCTGGATGGCCAACAATTTTTAAAGCCTGCTTTCATGTTTGGAGATGCCATTGACTTCAAATCTCAGACAAATCCCAAGAATGAGTCCTGGGTATTTAGATTTGGGGAAAGAGCGATGTACCTCCCGTCAATGTCAAGGGATTATCCCCTATCTTCGTTTGTTCATGCCACCCACCCAAGACATATGATCTGGAACTTGACTCCCAACAGTCATGGTAGACCAGGAAGAATCATATTTAAGAGAGATGGGTCTAACCAAATGAGCTACCTAGCGGTGGTGTCATTCCTTTTTCTGGTTTACTGCCTGGATTCACACCAAGCGAGGATTCAGCATTGATCCAACCAGTACAGATACCAATGTTCATAAACAAGTTTATGAACATCTCAGTGTTATATCCCCAGGTCAACCCTAGGCTTCCAGGGTGGATGACCCCTCATAATAAGAACTGGATTCAACTCAGGGCTTGGGTCATGCAGAACTTCAAAGCGGAACTGTAAGCTATTGGGTTGTTTGAAGCAGTAGCCTCCATAAATCAAGGCATACTAATGAACAATAACCTATTCTTAGCTTTGATGGAGTTATACATTAGCTCAACAGGGACTTTTGCAATTCCGATAGGTGAAATAGGTTTTGCATTGCAAGAGATGCAATTTATTTCTAAGTTGCCAATGGGGGAAGTTCCATATGAAGAATATGTTCCCTCCAACCAGGAATTAACAGAGATCAGCCAGACAAACCCTGATCTAGTCAAAGTATATCAAGAATTGATGTGACATTATCTAATTTGCACCACTATGTATGAAAGTAGATCGCATTTGGCATACATCAATAAATGGACAACATATCTATTCTATCATCAGAATAGGATATCCAAGGATGACAAGGGGAGATTCTAAGACAACAAGGCTCAATCCATCAACATTTGCTCAATAATTCCTTCAGATTTGATCCATGGTTTGATGATCACATCTAAGTCTCAGGACAAGTATCTGACCACCAAGACTGGAGAATTCCCTGCGGGGATTGAAGCATTGAGCTATCTGAAGCATGGCAGTCGAAAGATCTCAAAGAAAGCCTTGCTGGCGGGCTTTCTTTCTCTGTGGCTGCAAAAATGGATCGTACCAAGAACTGGTACGGTTGACAGAATCCACCGGAATGTACTATGGCCAGCAGTACGTTTGGTGTTTAAGACCAGACTCAGCCTATTACCAGCAATGGTATGTCAGATAAATGTTGGTCTGCGAGCATTTGGTGAGGAGCTGATCAATAACGCTCCCTACCGTAAACATTTTCCTAGGGTAGAGATGCCCTACACTTATTTAATGGGCTGGTTACTGCATCACAATTGCAGTTTATTGCCACCAGGCACTGAAGATAATGTGGAGGTCACTGAAGATAATGTGGAGGTCTTCCTCCAGAAGTTCAATAATGCCACGTAGATTGCAACTTCAGTGGCAGATACTCGAACAGTACTAAACTACTTTTATGGATGGAACTTTTTCTACACAAGACCACCAGTTCCAGCCGACTGTCTCAGTGTGCAATTTAAAGATGTAGGTCAAGAGAGGACAGGGCTCCCTGCTCCTGTCTTTAATTGGCTGATACGCATCAGACTATCACATTTGATGTATAGGATTGAGGACAGCTGCATTTTTGAACCGTACCTGCCCAGTCGGTTCGCTCGTCAATTCGGGTATGACCAACTTCACGTTGGTAATCCCTCCACTGCCTTCAATTATTATAGGAAGTTAGTTGATGGTGCAAGGGCATGGAGATATTTCAACGCTGGATGTACCGGTGCTAAATTTCGTGTGTCAACTGCCACCAGTACAACTGAGCTACGAATGCTTCATTCGTATGCTCATTTTTATGCTTCCATTCGTTCCTTCGCAAATGACTACAACATGAAGGGAAGTCTTCGATGGGACAAGGAAGGAAACATCGAAGAACCAGTTAGGGTACCTTCGGATGTACCTGATAATGCTGATGTTCATGATGAATATCAGGAAGTGATTCCAACGGAGTAGGGGAGGCACCAGCGGGAGCAATTAAAATTTCTACCTCTAGGAAGCGTAAATTCGATACAGCGGTTGCTACCCGAGAGAAGAAGAAAAAGGTCACTATTAAAGGGAATTTCAGACAAAGGGCCGCTACTCCAGAAAGCGAAGCTCCAGTCGAGGAAGCTCAAAACATTGCATCTTCTTCAGCTCATCCTGGAGAAGGGTCTTCAGCATCCCAATCAGCAGCAGCAACAGAGACTATGGGGCTCCTATCTCCCGAATGTCTCAGCACTTCGATGCATCTCACTTTGCCACAAAAGGCGCAAGCTATCGAAGACACCGCCACCACTCACACTGTAGATCCGGAACCCATCCCCTCGGATGAACTGGCTCTTGATTTAGAAGATGATGACTAGGATTAAGATTATGATGAACTCTTGGCATGTCCTGCACCTACTCCAGGTAAATATAAATCATAAAATCTATACAAAATTATGTATTATGATTTTGTATAGTAACTTATTTCGCTTAATCTTTGTAGGTGTCATCGCTGTAGTAAAGCCCGTGGCTCCTCTTCCTCCTCAAGAAACTATTCATGAAGAAAACATAGAGTCTGAAGAAGAGAGTTCTTCTTCAAAAGAAGATTCTGCTTCTAAAGAAGACTCTCCATCTATGGAGATACCAGAAGAGCCTGTAGTGGAGGCCCACCAAGAATTGCCTTCTCTTGCTGAAGAAAGAGAAGAAGAACCGGCTGCAGAAGAACCAGCTGTAGACGAAGAACCAGTTGCATATGAAAAACCAATTGTATATGAAGAACCAACTGCAACTAAAATATTGTCAGAGCTTGAAAGGCCTGCAGTCAGCAAAGGTGATAAAGATATTGTCAACCCATCAACCGAAGTCAGAGACATAGTAATAGCACATTCAGCTATTACTACTAATCCGGCACAAGTTCTTGAGAATACAGTGTCTGAACCTGAATCGGTTACAACAATCACCATTCCCACCGCAACAATCACCGTCACCGAAACTCAAGTAGTTTCAGCTCCAGAAACGGCTGGAGAAATGATCCCCAAAAGTACTGAAGATATTGTCTTTGGAACTCCTGGGGATCAATTAGCTATAGTAACAACAACAACTACAGCTTTAGCTCAACCTGCTACCAAGGCAACAACGACATCTGCCCCCAGTCTTCAGAAGAAGGATTTAGCGGATCATGCCGCCACACCGAGCTCCAATGCAGAAATGAATCTTTTAGTTGAGATTCATACTGAAGCTTTCTATAAAACCTTGGTGGCCTTGATCAAGATGGTCTTGAAGAAGGGCTTAAATTATGAAAGCTTAAAGGCTGCGATTTCTTTCACCATTGGGAATGTTGCTATGTTCAATGATGCTGAGAGAGCAGCAGCTTTGGAGAAAGTAGTAGAAGGACTTGAACAGCCTATCAAGGAATATCTAAGGCTGTCAAGTGAAACCCTTGAAAGTCTTATCCAGACCGAGTATGATGCTTTATTAGCTGAATACATCACTCGGGAGACTATTTTTAAGGAATCTCTCCAAGACTATAGTAGCAAAGTTGCCAAGAAGCGAGCTTTATTGAATGAAACTAAACCCCTGCTGGAGATACTTAGAGAAGCCTATGAAACTTTAAACATGAGAATCTATCAACAAAATGATAGAATTCGTGAAGTTGAGGCAGAATTGGCTCGATTGAAGGCAGAGAGAGAGAGCAGATGATTGCAACTCGAGACAAACATCTGGCACAGAGCTCAATACTGGAAGAGAAGGTCTTTGGTGCTGAAGCTACCATAAAAACCCATGATGACTCCAAGAATAAGATGATAGCTGCTTTGCCGAACTCTCGCATCTTTGTACTGCAGAGGCTCGTCGCACCAAAGATACTACAACTGTACTGAGTTCTCGTGAGAGGCGTTTGGCAGAGCTACAAAAAATGCTTGAAGATGTATCTGCTCTACCTTAGGAAATAAAGAATTTTGTATTCTTCCTTTTATATCATCAATAAAGAATTTTGTATTCTATTTTTTTCTTTCTTTTGCTGTAATATTTCAAATCATGCAAATGAATGAAATTTTTTTTTATGGTTGTGAGATAGAAAACAATTATCAGAGGTAATAATATGAACATGATAAGTTTTTAAAACTCAACAAAGTAGATTATATCTATCCAGAGGTAATGTGGACATGATAGATAACAAATCTTATTTTCTTTTTAGAGCATACAATACTATCAGAGGTAATATGAACATAATAGATCGTGATGACTCAAAGAAAATAGATTAATATCTATTCAGAGGTAGTGTGGACATGATAGATGAATAAGAAGTAGATTTAAAATTTATTCAGAGGTAACGAAGACATAATAAATAATAAATCTTTTTCTTTCCGAAATCCGCTGGTAAGACAGAAAATCAAAATTCTCTTTTAGGAGAATAAATAAATCTTCAGCTTAACCAAACCTTGGTAGCTGGAGAATAAGGAAGAAATTCAAACGTAATATTTCTTCAAGAATTTGCCATTAATTGGCATCATAATCAAATATCTATTAGGTTTCGATAACCTATAGGCACCATTGGAGAATACTGTCTCGACTACATAAGGACCCTCCCATTTAGCTTGGAATTTGTCTTTGCTCTTATGAGTCATAACCATGGGTCTTCGGACAGCTAAGACTAGCTCACCGACTTTGAATACCCTCTTTTTAACTTTACGGTGGAAAGCTCGAGAATGCGGGCTTGATATAGCTCGATGTGCTGCTGTGCTTGAAGATGCTTCTCGTCCAGTCCTTCAAGTTCTTGGAGTCGTAAGCGATCATTATTTTCAGAGGTTAGCTCATTAACAATGGCTATTCTAGGAGACAGGATCTGGATTTCTAATGGAAGAACAGCCTCGCATCCGTAAACTAGTAAGAATGGTGTAAAACCAGTGGGAGTTCGGACTGTTGTTCGATAAGCCCATAAACATTCTCCAAGTTTCTCATTCCAATCACGTTTATTAGAAGAGACGAACTTTTTGAGAAGTTTAATAATAGTTTTGTTGAAAGCTTCCGCTAAACCATTAGCAGCTGGATTATAAGCTGTAGAAGCTATGTTCTGGATCTGATTCTTATCACAAAATCGATAAAATGCCTGACTAGCAAATTGTGGTCCATTATCATGGATTATCCTTCGGGGAACTCTGAAACGATAAATAACATGATGTTTGATGAAGCTAACCACATTAGAAGTTTTCACTTCCACAAAAGGAACTGCTTCTTATCCTTCGGAGAACTCCGAAACGATAAATGACATGATGTTTGATGAAGCTAACCACATTAGAAGTTTTCACTTCCACAAGAGGAACTGCTTCTGCCCATTTAGAAAAGTAATCAGTTATAGCCAAGATAAATCGATGTCCTTTAACAGAAGGAGGATTAATTGGACCAATAATATCCATGCCCCAAGCTTCGAAAGGCCAAGAAGCTGTTGTAGGATGTAAGAATTCAGAGGATTGGTGAATAAAGTCAGCATAAATCTGGCATGCTTTATACCGTCTGGCATAATCCAAAGCGTCTGCCATCATAGAAGGCCAATAATAACCCATTCTTCGAATACGTTCCTGTAATTTTGGACCTGGTTGATGCACACCACAAACTCCATCATGAGCTTCACGTAGTGTTTGTTTGGCTTCACTTTTCGAAAGACAACGCAATAAAAGTCTGTCATAAGAACGATGACACAAGATATACAAAGAAGAATCATAGTAGAGTCGAAATGATCGTCTTTTGATTGATGCAGCTTTTTTTGGATCTTTAGGTAAAATCCCATGAACCGCATAATCAATAAATGGACTTCTCCAATCTCTTTGCTGAGAATTTGATTCAGTAGCATAAATGTGTTCGATATACAAATTATTCTTGACATAGAATAGATCTCTATCCAATAAAGTAATGGTGTTTTGTCTTCTAATTGGAACTGCTAAATCCGTAGCTAAACTAGCAAGAGCATCAGCTTCCATATTTTTAGAACGTGGTACGAATTCAATGAAGAATCCTTTAAATGAAAGAGCCAATTCGATTACCACTTGATGATAGGGAATGGGGTCAGGATTTCTGACTTCATATGTCCTTCTGACCTGATTGACAATCAGTTGAGAGTCTCCATAAGCTTCTAGGAACTCAATGTCCAATTGTTTTGCTACTTGAAGACCAATTAGCAGCACATTATATTCTGCTACATTATTGGAACATGGTTCATTAAGAGAATAAGCACGGTATATGACCATCTTATCAGGAGAGACCAAGACGATGCCTACTCCGGAGACAATATTACCTTTAGGCCCAACTCGCGATACTCCATCAAAGTATGATTGCCAAATGTCATCCCTCAAATTCATGTTGTAATCTACAACTTTATCTAGAATATCTTCATATAACTTGGAAGTCTCAGGTATAGGGTGAGCTGCTAAGAAGTCAGCTAATGCCTGACCCTTCACTGATTTTTGAGGTATGTAGACCATATCATAGGGAGTAAGCAACATTGCCCAGGTGGCTAAACGGGAGTTAAGGATACTCGGCTTTCTCATCAATACCCGAATATGATTTATTCTGGATATGACATGACTATTTTGTCCTGACACATAATATCGGATCTTTTGAATGGCAAAAACCAAGGCTAGACATTCTTTTTCTACAGGAGTATACCTGTGTTCAGTCCCAACCATCATTCGAGTGAGATAATAAATTGCCCGTTCATGACCCTTATCACTTTTTTGTGCAAGAAGAGCACCAAGAGAATGATGTAATGCTCGAACAAACAACAAAAATGGTCTTTCCACCACTGGGGTACTAGAACAGGTGGATTTGTAAGGTATTACTTGATGTCATTGAAGGCTTTTTGACATGCTTTATCCCAAACAAATGATACACCTTTCTTTAATAGACGAGAGAAAGGTTGACATCTTCCAGAGAGATTTGATATAAATCTCCTGATATAAGCAATGCGACCCTGAAAGCCACGAAGTTCTTTCAGATTACGTGGAGGACGCATTTCAAGAATTGCTTTGACCTTATCATGATCAACATGAATACCTTGAGAAGTAATGACAAATCCGAAAAATTTTCCCATAGAAACCCCTAAGAAAGACTTAGTAGGGTTCATCTTTAATTGATTTCGACGCATTAACTCGAATACTGTCTTCAAATCTTGAATGTGATCATCCTTTAATCGACTTTTGACAGCGATATCATCTACTTAACATTCAACTGTTTTTCGCAGATGTTCTTGAAATATATTGCTCATGGCCCTTTGATATGTGGCACCAGTATTTTTCAGACCAAAAGACATAACTGTATAGCAATAAACTCCAAGGGGTGTACGGAAAGCAGTATGCTTTTCATTTCCTGGATGCATTTTAATTTGATTATATCCTGAAAATCTGTCCATGAAAGACATGCGTTCAAAACCACATGTATTGTCTATCATGACATCTGTGATAGGAAGTGGAAATTCGTCTTTTGGACAAGCTGCATTGAGATCTTGAAAATCTATGCAAACTCGAACCTTTCCATTCTTCTTCATGACAGGAATAATATTGGCAACCCAATCTGGGTGTTGCTCTTCACGGACAAAGCCACATGTAATCAACTTTTTGACTTCTGCTTCAATTGCATCCATCATATCTGGTCGAAAATGCCGCTGCTGTTGTTTTACAGGTTTGGCATTAGAAAGAATATTGAGTTTATGAGTAGCTACTTTAGGATCCAGACCCGGCATATTCTCATAACTCCATGCAAAGATATTAATATATTCTTTAATCAGCTTTATCAACTCTTCTTTTTCATCTTCAGAAAGGTTTTTACTGATGAATATTGGCTTAGACGTAGTTTCGTCTCCTACGTCAATCTGGACAATTTTATCTTCTGTAGGTGGTTGTCGTTGTTCAAATCGAAGCTCCCACTGAGTGTCTATTTGTTGTGCCCAAGGGTCATTTTCAAATAGTTCAGATTCACCATCAGTTTGAACCATATTGACTGAAAAGATGTGCTCAGTTCAACATACTGGATTCCTTCAGAATTTGAGGATTGTAAAGAACTGGAAGAAAATTCTTCTTCCATATCTTCATTAAACATGTGGGATGTATCACATTCAATAAACTGGATTTCTTCAGAATTTGAGGATTGTGAAGAACTGAAAGAAAATTCTTCTTGTATATCTTCATTAAACATGTGGGATGGATCGTATCCCAACCCATAACGAGTTTTTTAGTAAAATGGATCACCACATAACGGTAACCGTCTACCTTTGCCTTGATTGAGACCTAGCATAGTTTTTAAATCATATCCCATATTTTGGATAATCTTAAGAGATTGTTGACTATATTTATAAATTCTGATTTTTCCCTTATCTTTCTCTACGAGATTATCTGTCTGAATAACAGGGATATTTCTGGCCAAGCCAAACACAATTTGATACTTGTTTTTCTTATTAGACGGGATCACAAAATAAGATTCTTCGTGACGTCTATAAGTTACACAAGCTTGTGATGATGAGTCTACAGGTAGGAGATAAGGAGAAGATGTTAGGAACCTCTGAGCATAGGGTCCAACATCGACATGAGGAGGAAAAGAATTCTCTTTATGATTAATATATAATGTTTTCTCTGTATTTATGTCAGTTTTATGTTGATGACTTTGATTATCAGCAGATAAAGTCATTCTTTCAATAAATTTGACAGCCATATACTCCAAAAGGAAATCTTTATTAAAATAAGAGAATACAGAGTGATCAATATTTATATCACTTACAGACTGACTACTACGCTTTGGATTGATCATTAACGGAGCGTCATCAGTCTTCAGCGTAGACTTGCCAAGGTTGATAACCAGTGGTTCTGGATCAGTTGTACGAGAAGTACGTCCTTTGACCTTGATTATGAGAGGTTGATCACCAGTGTTGGCTTAAACCTAATTTTCGACCGGAATCCTCACAGCTTCATCAGACGTAGCTTGAGTTCTTTCTTTGACTTTAATCACCAAAGGTTCATCATTAACAGGTTGGGATTGAATTCGACCTTTAACTTTAATCATCAAAGGTTGATCTTCTGAAGGATCTTCTAAAATAGATTGATCTTCTGCAGACGACTGATCTTCAGCCATATTAGATATTTCCTTCACATGCTCCTATTTGTAGAGTATTGAATCAGAGAAATAGGCTTCAACACCCTTAAAAGGATTGATGTCTACAAATTTAGTCTTCACAATCCCTTGAGAATCCACATACTTGAAGTATTGGTGGAGAGTTGAAGGTACAATATTATGCTCATGTATCCATGGTCTTCCGAGTAGAATATTGTAAGATACATCTGAGTTGATAACATAAAAGGTTGCCATAGTTCGAAGATCACCTATTTTAATCTTCAGACGAATCTTCTCCAATGGTTTACTCTTTCCAGAATTGAAACCAACAATTATTGTACTAGTGTAAGTCAAATCACTAGGAGGAATCCTCAATGGTCTTAGCATACTCTGAAGAATAATGCTAATAGAAGACCCAGGATCAATATAAATCCTGTCAATTTCAGTAGAATCAATATACCCTGTATAACATAAAGGTCTGTCATGTCGATTATGCTTTAACATCATATCCTTTTGTGTGAAAGTAATATTAGGAATTGATTCTATCACACTGTAGCATTGAGGACACGACACCGATATATTGTCGGGACTTTTGAGCTGAGCTAAGCGTGAATCTGCTTGTAATAATGCTTCACTCAAGGTTTTTCGACTTTCTTTAGAAAGTCAGAGTAACTCAAAAATAGAGAGCCTAGCCGGAGTATTGGCTAACTGGGCTAGTATGTCAAATTTATAGGGTTTCATTGACCCTTGATTTGAACTAGGCTTCAACGGGTCATCAAAACGCACTACCTTCTGTTTCCCTCTTTCAACTACTGGGGGTTTAGAAGGCCTTGTCTCAGCAGGAACAAAAGATGACTGAGTCGGTAGTGTTTCAACTGTGTCTTCCGCTTCTTTGGAAGTTCCCTCATAATCTTTGTGGTAGTCCTTTCCGAACCTTGTACCAGCAAAGACTTCTTCTTTATACCCAGGAGAATGAAGTACCATATTACAGGATTTAGTCTTCTTTCCCTTAGTCTTCTTCTTATGGAAATTTTTGCGAGGAATCTCAAATCCCAATCCGACGGAGGATTTCTGGCCTTGAATTTGTAAAGGAACTCACATACCTTTACCATAGTTCAAGTCTTCTGCTTTTTGAAAGTCATAGCCCATCTTTTTTGTGAGATGAACCAATTGTTGACCGTACATATGACTGGGTAGCGGACTTTCAACAGATGGTCCGACAGATGAAAAAGGAACAGAGACCTCTGTAGTCACAAGAGTAGAATCTTTCGGTGCAGGAGGTAGAATCCCAACCGGAGCTTTCTCATAAGCAGCAAAAACTTGTTGTGCCCTGTACAAAGGGATACTGTTTATTGCTAACCACTGTTGATGAGTGAGCTTTAGTTTGGTAGGAGGAGCCAAACTCCGAGGGCATATATTCAGACCTCGTAGTCTATCTTCCAAAGGGATGCCATCCCACAGATGATCAGAATCATCATGATCTGTGGCAAGAACATGAGAAAGCATATTACAGGTTCTGACTTTTTTGCCTTACATGAGAAAGCATATTGCAGGTTCTGACTTTTTTGCCTTTCTTGGATTTTGAAGTTTTACTTTCATGTTCCACTTCAGGTACTAAGTCAGGGTGTACCCACATGATTTCACCATTTTTTAAAGTGAGAGGCACTAATCCTTCACTTTGATCTCTGGCTGGTAGAAGATTCACAATCTTCATCGTCGCCTTCGGAATTGGGACAACTCCATCAGAAACTTGCTGTGAAGGAAAAGCTCCAAATTGAAGAGAAACCATATTGGTTGTGACTGTATGATCATCATTAGTTAAATCGATAGCTTTAGCATTTATCAATTCTTGAATCTTCTTCTTCAAGACATAGCAAGCTTTCGTGGGATGATTTATGTATCTATGATAGATACAATATTTGGGATTATCGACCAAATCCACTTTATTAGGTCATTTTGGCTCTGGAATATGAAGTTTACCACTCTTCACAAGATATTGAAATATCCCAAGAATATCTCTGTCATCAAAAGAGTATTCCTCTTTTGGCTTAGAAGACTCCGGATTACTTGGTGTTGTTTTGGGTTTCGAAAGGTTTACCACTAGAGTTTTCTTTCCTTTTCCAATGCGATTACCAGAGTTGTTGCCTGAAGTGGCTTTCTTTCCTTTGTCTTCTAAGACGAAGATCATCCCATGTTCACGAGCCAATCTACCGTTGGCCTCAGCTGAAACTGCTGCTATAATAAACGAGGCCCAATCTGTGAATTGAGAGCCTGTAAAAACAGCGATGGTTGGTCGCAGATTCATTTTGCATGTATCAATCAATGCTGAATCTGGCATACCAGGAGGCATTTTTAATGTAGCCTGTTGGAAACGTTCAATGAACGTCCGAGTATCCTCCTTTTCTTTTTGTTCAATTTCTATTAAGGAGGACATATTCATGTCCATTCCTTCTTCATAGAAACCGAAGAGAAACATTTCTTTAAACTCGTCAAAAGACGATACACAATTGTCGGGTAGACTACGATACCAGTCGTATGCTGAACCCGTCCAACACCCAATGAAGACTCGGGTGAGAAGAGCATCATTCTTCTGTAGATGCACAGTCATAATATCAAAATAATTGATATATTGACTTGGAGAAGCCTTTCCATCAAATAATATCATAGATTGTGGCTTTGATTTGGGAGAAAAAGGCACATCATTCCAATAGGGAGGATAAGGTTGCTTGATCCCCAACCTCTGGAGCTGATCTTTGTGCTTAAGAACCTCAAACTGTGCTTTCAACTCACACACTACTTGAATAGCTTCACTAGTTTGATCAGAAAGCATATTTGATTGAATAGTGGCTGGATGTACCGTAACCCCTACCGGAGGTGATACATCCTCTGGAATAAGAGGATCAGGAGATACGAAGTTTTGATTGATAGCAGGCTCTTGACTCAGATTATTCAAAGGTATGTCAACCCCTTGACTATCTTGAGTTTGTGCTGCTACTTGCACTGGTGTTACCACTGTTTGTTGGACTGCTTGTTGAGTCATCATTAATTGATGTATATTTTGCATCATAGCAAGCATGTCCTTCAGCGATTGTTCCACTGCCGAAAGATGTTGTTCTTTATTAGAAGTAGACGTCTCTGGTTCTTTTCCAATAACATAAGATTCAACCTCCCTTGAACATACAGAGGGATTGGTGTAGAGGTATGAATCAACGCTATCAGTTTCTGACTCCAAGTACTGGTTACCCCCAGCCTCTGAATCTGAAGAATGCATGTTTAAAGGTCGTTGACTTCTTGACCGAGTATGTTGATATACTCCTTCAAATGTGTCAAGAATTTGGTTAAACCTTTGTTGACCTGGAGTCCGGGACGAATTACGTCTTGGACGTCGTCCTCTATTGATATGAGATGCAATATTGCCTGATGCATAAGACAACGCACATTCTTGGTCATCAAGTTGTTGCTGAGGTACGTTGTAGCTTAATCGGTCGAAAACTGACCGTTTAGTAGCAGAACAACAACATTTAATCACAATTTGATGACACTCACAATGATGGTTTTCTTGGGGAAGTGTCACAGGAGATTTTCTATTTTTACGCTTTTGTACAAGCAACTCGCGTAAATCAGAAGAAGTAGAAGGTAATATCTTTTTTTTATATTTAGGACAGAGAAATATCTAGTCCCTTGCGAAAAAAGAAGATTGCTAGCTTCATTGGCAGAAAGCTGTACATTTTTACGCGCTTGAAGGTGTGTGCGTAAATCTGGAGTTGATTTTTGTGCTGTATGAACACCATCAGCATTGTGCGTAATCCTAAGATTAGGCACTTTGCGTAAAGCAGCATTAGAGGATTGTTGGCGTAAAACAGAAGCTTTTCCATAATTTTTATTTTCCTTAGATAAACCAAAAAAATTGTCTGTCATAGTAACAGAAGACTTGTTTTTACGCTGTACGCTTGTAGGAAAGTTCACTTTAGGTACAAAAGCACCATTGTGAACTTTATCTACCATGTCACCGACAGAAGATTTGCCTTTACGCGTATAGCATAAAATAGGAGTATCTGCCACGTCACAGACGGGAGATTTGCCTTTACGCGTAGAGCACAAGACTTGAGCGTCTACCACGTCACAGACGGGAGGCTAAATTTTACGCACTGGGCACAAAACTGAAGTAGGGACTGCCTCGTCATAGACGGGAGCCCAAACAACAGGAGTGGGAAGAATTTCCTTGTCTTCAGAGACAACAGGGAGATCAGAGGGTGCTTTGGACTTAGGAATCCAAACTTTTCGCACCTTTCGTGATTTTTGAACATTGGAGCAGCGAGTACTACCCCCAGTTCGGAGCATTTCTTCATAAGCAGTCTAGTCGAATTAAACAACCAGAGTCTTCTTTGTCGATCCAATCGACACATCATCATATTGAGCAATTGCTTGCTCGTCGGAGGAGAAAGTCGTCCCCATCAGAGTCGCCATTTTGTTTCACTTAACAAAATGCCCTTGAAAAGCTTTTGAAATAAAATAAGAAAAAGTACAAAAGTACAAATAAATTCTGGGAAGTATTGCTATGGAAGTCTGATCTGAGAACGATCACTTTGTTCCTTGGACCACACGATGATGATGAAGAAAAAACTGCTGGAAGATGAACAGCTGGAAGAACTAAGTCACCAGAAAGGTATCGACACACTGGGCACTGATGGCTAGGTCGAACGCTTTCCTGCTTTGCTTCACTCTGTTCTTGAAGAAAAGTTGAAAAGAAATGCTCTAGAAAATCACTTTGCTCTCAAAGTATCTGGGCTCTGATCTCTATGTGATCTGTTGTGTTTTCTGTTTAAAAATAAGTCTATTTATAGACTAGACCCTCTATGCGTAAAAAGCAATATAATTGGGTCTTTACGGAAGTAACTGCCTCCCACGATTGAAAATCGACCTCTACGCGTGATGACACGTGTCCCGTGAAGAGTTGTAGTCTCTACGCATGGTGACACGTGTCCCACAACTTCAATAATATGGAGAGAGCACGTACAAACGTTCCTCGATAAGTGTGGCATGAAAGCCACGTATGCAGACCACATTCTCACATAGCCAGAAAAGATTGAGCGTAAAATAGCCCAAAGTAAGCTTCCTGCATAAAGTGGCTAAGAAATAGCCTTGAGCGTATAGCTAGCTCAAATAAACTTTACGCACACAAAAGTAGCTGAGATAGCCTTAAGCGTAAAAACTTAAATGACTTTCATGCGTAAAAGAAGCGGTCTATTGAGCGTAAAGTAGCTCATCTGCACATTAAACGACAAGCGTTGGATTTGGTAAAAAAATCTTCTCGGCTTCTGTGCAATGTTCTGTCAGAAAATTATTCTGTCAGAACAGTATCACGTGCATTAAATGCAGTCTGGACAGCCTGTCGCTCTCACGTAGAGTTTGAGGATAACTCTTGCGTAAAGGAGCTCGCGTAGAGTTATACTCTGTTTGATCTCTGCGTAGAGCTTGAATCTGACTCAGGAGAGTCTTTAAATGGACCTTGCGTAGAGTCTGACTTTGCGTAAAGTTCTCAACTTCTTTGACTTGGTCTATGAAGTTTATTTTTTGCTTCTACACGGGTCTTCCGCAAACGGAACCCCACCGACACACGGAGGCCAGTTCACCTATCTGGGTGAGACGCCACAGCCGCAGACTTCGCAATTTTACTGAGATGAAATTCCACCACCTCCCGAGTTCCCTCCGCCGACTCCGCCACCAGCACCGTTTTTTCCACCGGCACCCGTCCAGCATCCAGCACCAGTTTTGCCTCCAGCACCTGCGCTGGACAATGCTACGCTCCTTGGGATCTTCCAGCAGCTCATCACTTCCCAGACGGAGCAGGCCAACGCCTTCCACGACACCTTGAGGGACTCTTTTCAGATTAGGGATTCTCCCCCACAGTACCCCGGAACTTGCAAGAATTTCATGGACCTTAGGCCCAGGGAATTGAAAGGAACGGAAGGGATTCTCTATGCATACGAGTGGTTAGAGAACGTGGATCGCAATCTCCGGATGGCTCGATTTCCTGAAGACATAAAGGTCGCGACAACTAGCATACAGCTTTACGACATCGCTCGCACGTGGTATAGAGACGAGCCCCGATTCACTGCACCAGATGTGACTTGGGAAGAGTTCAAGGAATTGTTCAAGACGAAGTTCTACCCCGACACGGCCAAAGAGGAGTTGGAGAGCGAGCTCGAGAGCCTATAGCAGAGCAACCTCTCCATCGACGAGTACGCCGTAGAGTTCTCCCATCTCAGTCGCTTCGCAGATGCCTTGACCCCTGAAGCCAAAGCGAAGAAGTTCAAAAAAGGGCTATATCATGAAATTCCCATCGCCATCGCCACCAGCCAGGCCACCACCTATGAAAGAATCTTGAAGGTTGCGCAAGCAGTAGAGAAGGAGATAAAGCGCAAGCAGAAGAGGGACCGAGACGCATACGGAGGAGGCAACAACCAGTCCAGATCGACAAAATGATCCAATACTCCAGGAAAGACTGCAATAAGCAGCATCAGCCACAACCCCATTTCCAGTAGCAGCAGTACCAGCCTCCAGCTAGAGCCCCTACTTTTCAGCAAAACTAACAGAGACAACCAGTTGGTCCTTGCATCTACTACAAGAAGCCAGGACATGCATGGGAGGTGTACAAAAAATGAATCAAAGTATGTCTATTCTGTGGATCGAGTGCACACTAGTTGAGGGAGTGCACACTAGTACCACCCTATTTAGCACAGGGGATAGCTCCTTCCCTTGGATATCCGACGAGGCCCGCGATACCCCAGCAGCAGAGAGGGCCCCTGCCCACACAGCCGGAGCGTTTTGTCTAGCATCAGCAGCAGGGCAGATCTTTTGCCATGGCGGTCGAGGAGACGTTAGCATCTCCGGACGTGATAGCAGGTTCTGTTCTCCTTGTGTCTTTTTCAGCTATTGCTTTATTCGATTCTGGCGTCAGTCATAGCTTCATATCTGCAGCTTTTGTTTTTAGACATAGTATTGTATCTGAGCCTTTAGACTGCACTTATAAAATGTCGACTGGCGGAGGCATCATCATAGTATTGTGTTTGAGCCTTGTGGATGTTCTCAAAGTATATTTCATTTTCTTTGGAGACTATATCACTTTAGTATATTTTGATATATCTTGGTGGTTTGTCAGATCATTTATTATCCTTCTCTCCAAACTGTGATTATTATATAAAATTCATCTTGTCTTGATCTTATCTGTTGATGTGGTTTACATTATGCAAATGAATATAAACTATGTTGTTGTATTTATAAATGTGGAGATGACTAGACCGTGTACTACCGTCGACTCTGCGGCATAGGCTGGATGTACCCACGGTTCATGCCCAAATACTGGGTACGGGTCATGACAAGTTTACATCAGAGAAGAACAACATCCTAACTGGGTTGCCAATATTGTTCCAGTTATGAAGAAAACAGGAAAAGTCAGAGTCTGCATTGACTTTAGAGATCTCAACGATGCTTGTCCCAAGGATGAGTTTCCTCTTCCGATCATTGATGTCATGATTGACAATTCTTGCAGATTTGAATGAATGTCTTTTATGGATGGATTCTCAGGATACAATCAAATCAAGATGCATCCAGAAGATGAGAAACATACATCTTTTTGCATTCCTCTCAGAGTCTACTGTTACAATGTCATGTTGTTCAGTCTTAAGAACGCTGGAGCCACTATCAGCGGGCTACGAATACCATCTTCTGTGTTTATTTACGGAAGACTGTTGAATGCTATGTCAACGATATTGTTGTCAAAAGTCGTCTAAAGGAAGACCACATCCAAGACTTCAGAACTATCTTCGATCTAATTCGCCAGCATCAAGTCAAGGTGATCCCACCAAGTCATTTCTGGGAGTCTCTAGTAGTAAATTTTTTGGATTCGTCATTACCTCTAAAGGTATACATGTTGATCCCGAGAAGATCAAAGCGATTCAAGATATGCGTCCTCTACACAACCTAAAAGAGCTACAATGATTCCAGGGTCGGCATGCTTACATCAGAAGATTCATTTCGAATCGGTCTGGACGTTGCAGACCATTCACTCAATTGATGAAAAAAGGTGTGTCTTTCAATTGGACTGAAGAATGCCAGCAAGCATTTGAAGACATAAAGACGTACTTGATGAACCACCAGTCTTAGTACCTCCAATCTCAGAAATACCCTTTCTAATGTATGTTCGAGCGATGGATCATTCGTTAGGTGCATTACTAGCTCAGAACAACAAAGAAGGTCATGATCAAGCTATCTATTATCTTAGCCGTACAATGATCGGGGCTGAACATCGATATAGCCCAGTGTTAAAATAATGTCTAGCTATGATGTTTGTTGTTCAAAAGATGTGACATTACAATACTGGCTAAACTATTCATGTTATTTCCAGAGTTAACCCTCTTTGGGTCATGATGAAGAAGCCTAGTACACTCAATTCCAGGCTTGCTACATAGGCCATATTATTAGCACAATATGATATGGTTTATGTTTCTCAAAAGTCTGTTAAGGGTCAAGTCCTTGCTGACTTCCTAGCGGCTCATATAATTCCCAAAACGTCTAAACTCTATACGAGATTCCTAACGAAACTTTAGAATCTAACATGATTTCAGAAGAAATTCTTGCCGGGCATCTATTCTTTGATGGAGCATCCAGAATTGGACCAAAAGGAACCATTGTCGCAGGAGTTGGAATTGTCCTTGTATCACCGGAAGGATTAGCTATTCAAAGAGCTTATTCCTTGGATGAATCATGCTCCAACAATGTGGCCGAATACAATGCTCTGGTCATTGGTCTCCAATTAGCTAAACAATTGGATATTGAATATCTCGAGGTGTATGGAGACTCTAAATTGATTGTCAATCAGGTCAGACGAACATACGAGGTTCAATATCAAGATTTTGTCCCATATCATGAGGCAGCAGTCAGAATGGCTTCATCATTCAAAGGATTCTTTATTGAATATGTACGTCGAGCATGCAATATCGAAGTTGATGCATTGGTCAATCTTGCAGTAATATTGGCAATTCCAGTAAGAAGACAGCAGATGATTGTTATTACTAATAGTGTCATTTTGCATCGAGAATAATTTAAACATTGAGTTCAGCAAATCAACTGAAATCAAGGTCATTAGCGAAGATTGTAGAGTTTCTTTCATTGACTTCATGGTACATGACATCTTACCCGAAGATCCTAAAGAAGCTACAACCATTCGTCGACGATCACTCTGATTCTATTATAATCATACCACCAAGACCCTTTATCGACGAACATTTGACGGTCTACTCCTACGGTGTCTTGTGGGAGATGAAACAAAACAAATACTACGGAAGGCTCATGATGGTGTCTGTGGTGCACATCAGCCAGGTCCTAAACTGCATGATCGTATTCGACGTATGGGTTACTACTGGCCTACTATGGTATCAGATTCCATTGAGTATGCAAGGAAGTGCTGATCTTGTCAAATCCATACAAACTTTATCCACTAACCATCAGAATTTCTTCACCCGACTGCCGCATCATGGCCCTTTGAAGCTTGGGACATGGATGTCATTGGTCCTATCAATCTACCGTCCTCTAGAAGACATCGGTTTATACTAGCTATAACAGATTACTTTTCGAAGTGGGTCGAAGCTATTCCTTTGTCCGAAGTTAAGACCAGCAATGTCATCAACTTCGTCAAACATCATGTGACATACAGATTTGGCGTTCCTCGGCAAATCATTCATGATAATGGACCATAATTCATCAGTCAGAAGTTTACTCGATTTTGTGATGATAATATAATCGATAATGTCTCTTCCACTGCCTATAATCCTGCAGCTAATGGTTTGGCTGAAGCATTCAACAAGACTATCATCAAACTCCTCAAAAAGTTTTTTCTACCAACAAACACAATTGGAGTGAAATGCTTGGAGAATGTCTATGGGCTTATCGTACTACTGTACGCAATCGTACTGGTTGTACAACTTTCTAATTGGTGTATGGGTGTGAAGTTGTTCTACCATTGGAAATTTAAATTTCCTCCCTGAGGATTGCAATTGCCAATAAACTCACAATAGAAAACAAAGATCATTTTTGACTTCAAGAACTGGAAGCGCTTGATGAGAAAAGGCTGCTAGCTCAACAACATATCGAGCTATACCAAGCACGCATCTCAAAAGCTTTCAATCGTAAAGTCAAAGTATGAGTATTTTAGAAATACGAACTAATTCTTACTGTCAGACATCCTATGACTATGACACACAAGAGCAAAGACAAGTTCAAAACGAAGTGGAAAGGTCCATATGTTGTAAGCAAGGTTTTCTTGAACGGAGCTTATCAACTAACCAGGATGGATGGCCGAGTCGCTATGATGCTTATTAATGGCAAATTTCTAAAGAAATACTATGTTTGAAGGATATATATGATATCTTCTGAATGTTGTATATATATATAAAAAGCATTGAGTTATTGTCTCTTATTCACTCTTCTGATAAACTTTTAAAACCTCAGCAAAATATATCCACATCGTATCACTTGTTCATAAACCCTATCTTTGAAATGCCAGTTGATTCAAAGATAATCAGAATAAATATTTGATTTCACATTCGCATTACCTCTGAATTCTACTATCGACGTCAGCGACCTATCACGTCCACATTACCTCTGATAAGGTCGTCTATTGAAATGACAATATTTTAAGTATTATATTCTGTCACGTCCATATTACCTCTGTACAGATGTAATAAATATTGTTATTTTCTAAGGAGATATGTCACGTCCGGCACCTCTGAACATATTTTCTGCTTTTGATCTATTAGTTATGTCTATCACAGGCATGCAACAAGTAATGGAACCATAAATAGATGATTAATTTTTATTAATGATCAAAATATCAAGATTACATAAAAAAATAGAACAAAAATTTTATTAGGGAGGTCGAGTACTGAGCTCCATGATCAATTTCTTCAAGTTCTCAGCTCTTTCTATCCTGGAATTGAGCACCTGTTGTCTAGCTTGAGCTCTTCCAGACTCCGGATCAAAAGGTATCAGTGAGGTAGCTTAGCACTCTAATTCAGCATGCTCGGCTTGGACAAATTCATCTTTTTGTCGCCTCAGTTCATCTAGTTGGCTCTCAACAATTTGATACAACTCTAGCACTTACTCTTCACGTTGTCGAGTTACTTTAAGTACTTCTTGGAGCTGGGCCAACTCAGTTTCTAGCTCCTGAATGCTAGTTTGGCACTCAGAAGCTTCTTTCTCCTTCTCGATAGCTTCAGTCTTGTGCCGCTCAATAGAAGAAGCTGCTTCAACAATATGAACTTATATTTCTGCAGTGCGTTGTGAGAAAGCCACCACAGAAGCTTCGAATTCAGTTTTTTGTCTTCAGCCTCGTTAGCCATTGCCTCAAACTCAGCATCTACAAGTTTCTGAAAATTTCCTTTTATCAGATCTTTGTAAGATTTGATAGATTCCTCAAGCACATCTAAGATATGCTCCAGATAGGTGGCTCTATCCATATCTCCGACCTTGCGAATGGCTGCAATTATACAGGAGGAAGGACCCCTTACCGATTCATAGGGATTATTTTTCTCCAGTACCCTCTGAACTAGAGGCCTCAAAGTTGTGAAGAAAGCGTTGGTATAGGACTCTATGATGAGACTGTTCATCGCTAAGACGCCCGGAGTAGCTACCTCTGCTGTAATTTCTCCTCCTGCAGCAGTTGGAGGAATCGTAGACTATGCTCCAGGAGACCCGACTATAGGCATCATAGTCGAGCTTCATTCTCCACTATGGGTCCCCATATCTAGATGCGCCATTGTTGAGCTGAAGCTGAGAGCCGTTAAAGGAAATGGCACAATCATCCCCACAGGACCTGTTATGGTCAAGATACATAGTCAGTGTATATCATTAAAAAAATTTGGGTGATTAAAAGTCAAATTTACCCTAACTTGGCAGTACATGTGGGGTGTCATGGTGTGAAACCAAATCTATGCAGAGCCCAGCCTTGGAAGTTTCAGACACTACCGCCTGACTACTTCCAGCCTCGGAACCACCTGATAGGAAACGACTGCTTTCGGCCCCTGACTCTGCTTGGTTAGCTGAAGCAATCACTTCTGCATCCTTGACCTCAAGAGCTTGATCGACAGGGGTTTGAGTCTCCGCTGCAACGTTGCTAGGATTTTCATCATTCTTATCATCTTCAGGAGTCGTAGTCGGATCTTCGTTATTTTTAGGCTCATCAATTTTTTGGGCTTGGACGCCTCTTATCAACAACATGGTGCTCTTCACCCTCAACAATTATATGGCCTTCTTCAGCCAGTATCAGCAGGACATCCACTGAAACTAGTTCTTCTTCAGCAGCGCTTGTGAAATTATCTCCGATTGACACATCGCTATGGTCACAATCCTGAAGGGCGTCTGCCATTTCTCGATCTTCTTGAGAACGAGTAGGAGTTTGAGCGGCCAAAATATCGACAACCCCAGCTTGAGGTTCTATAGGAGGCAACTCCTCCTCATGGAATGCAGCCTCTAGGACATTTGCAGTCGGGGATGACAGTGTTACTCATGCTGCAGCCAGTGCAATTAAAGAAATAGTTGTCCGCATAACTCGATATCCTGGAATTTCTTCGGTAGTAACTGAGACTGGAATATCAATTACTGTAGTCTCTGTAGATGAAAAAGAATAATATCAATATATATCATTCATATCTTAATTATGCTTAATGGTAAAAAAATTACCTTTATGAGATGGCAGATCCTTCTGCGAGGGTAAAGATGTATCAGAGTCCTTTGGTCTGAAAGGGATTGAGGAAGCGTCAATTGCTTGACGTTCTGTTCGAGTCACCAGCAATTTTCTTCTGGCCTTCTGTAGCAGAGGTGCTACAGGTTCTTCTTTGACCTCATCAAGGTCGTCTTGCATATTAGGAATTTTGGGCACTTCTTCTCGGGCGACTCCACTCTATTTTGGAACCGAAGAAGGAGTTGTTTCTCCTTCCCAGGTGATGCCCCATTATGCATTTGTCTTAACTGGGGCCGAGTTGTCCTGGTGGTAGGTTGTTCACTAATGATCAAAGTGGTCTTCGTTTTTTCTTCCCTGGAGCCTTGGTGAAGAAGGAAGATCATCATGATGTGAAAGAGCAGATGACTCTCCAGTCTTCCTTTTCTTAAGCCCCTTGGCGGAAGACTTCTCCTTTTGTATCTTTAGTGATACGTCTAACGGATCATTTACCTCATCTAGGAAGCTTACAAGAGAAGCCTCCAGAGGTTCATCGGTAGGGTCTCGATCTTCTGTATCCCTGAATAATTGTGCAGTACAAACTCCAGCTTTTAATCGCTTATCACTAGCAAAGGTGTGGGCCAGATGAATGTTTTCGACAAAAGTGTTTGCCGAAGTATAGAAATTCGCGTATGTGTATAACATACGCGGACCCTGAGCAAGATTATTGGGCATGGAGAACATAGCTTTGGTGCCTCTGGCATTATAATATCTCCAAGCTCTAGCACCATCAATCAAGAAACCCTTGGCCTGAAGGCAAGTAGTGGCATTCCCCACATGCAGCTAGTCATAGCCAAATTGCCGGGCGAATCAACTTGGCAAATACGGTTCCAGAAAACAGTCTTCCTCAAATCGGTATACTAGGTGAGACGGTCGGATTGCCTTCAACCATACAAAATTAGCTAGAGACAGATAGAGAGACGCCATTTCTAAATCCATGAGTTATGGAGGGAAGATTCTCATATCCTGGAGAAGGAAGGACACATTGAAATCTCTATCCAGATCCTCGGTTCAAAGCTCTTCTGCATTCTGAAAGTGCATTTATATTCCATCGAGCATTGGAATAACGCCTGATAAAATTGCCTCCAACTTCACCTATATCTGGGTCCATTAAGCTGGGATGGTGTACAATAACCACCCAAAAAAATAAATATAAGGCATTTCGGTATGGAAAAAATCCAGCCGAGCAGCCTTATCGTGCAGCATGGTATCAACAAAAGAACGTAATCCTGCATTCAGGCGACAAGGCATTGCTGAAAGAATGTCCATCTTATGGCCAAATACTAGACGCACATCAGCAAATAGTATGCCTCGGTGAAATCTATCGACGGTACTGGCTCCGGAACTACAAACCGTCGCAGCCACAAAGAAAGAAAATTTGCCAACTGGGCTTCTTTTGACATGGGTCTATAACCCTGCCTGAGATAACTCTCAATAGTAGCCCCTGTTGGCATATTTATTTTGATAATATTAACAGCATCTTCGTGGTTTAGTTTTTTCTATATTTCAGCGAACAAATATTCACTAGAAGCCTGCTAAGAGATCCTTTTATTCAAGCTTCTCTTCAAATGGAAGTATGATGAAGTCTCCTATAAATCAAGACTGAAGAGAAGACCAACGTAAACTCAAAGACTGCTCTCAAATGGTCCAAGATTTCGAGTCTGTACAAGGTCTAGGATCATCCATGTAACACCTAAGGTGGATGACAAAACGTAAGCCTTCCCTCTGTCTTTTTACTCAAAAATCAATGTCTACAGAAACGACATGCCGGCGGTATACCTCAGTGTACCGACGGTATACCGTTTCTGAGCAAGAAATATGTTCTGTGATAAAATTTGGCACACCGACGGTATACCACAGTGCACCAACGGTATACCGTCTCTGAGCAAAAAATATGTTCTGTGATGAAACTCGACATACTGATGGCAGACTACAGCATACCGACGGTATACCTTTTGTGAGCCAGAAATATGTTCTGTGATAAAAGTCGGCGTTCCGACGGTATATCGCAGCATACTGCCGGTATTTCGATTTCGACATTTTGATTTTTGAATGGACAAGATGCTAGCATTAAATGCTTCCAACGGCTAGATTTATTACCGTTACTGTTCAGAATGGTATGTCGACGGAATACCGGTCCATACCGACGGTATTCCGTTAGCACTAAGTTATGGAGCATTAAATGCTTTGTTCTCTTGGTTCTCTATAAAAAGTGATTGTGTCTTCTCCTTCAAGACTAACCACTTGAGCCATAAATTTTCTCAACAACCAAGAGCTCTCACCATCACTACTCTACCTAAAGCTTTCATTTGTCATCCAATCCAAAAGTGCTGGAGTATTAAAGAGTTGTAATTTTCGATCTTAAAGGTTGTAGAAGATCAAAAGCCTCCGTTCTCTTTGTGTTGAAGTTGACGAGCCTTCATAAGAAAACTCGTGTGTAGAAGTTGGCGAGTTCTTCGGATTAAAGCTCATGTTAAAGTTGGTGAGTTCTTCAGATCCAAACTCGTTTAGAAGTTGACGAGTATTCGGATCCAAACTCGTATGTAACTATTTACTCAAATAGTAGATTTAAGTCGGAGAGATTTTCGGGACTGGATTGCCTCTAGGGAGGAGACCAGAATACATCGAGTGTTTGATTTTCTCTTTCTCTCTCTCTTTTACTCTCAGTAAAATAGCTTTAAATTATCAGTAACTATTTTATTAACCTATTCACCCCCCTCTAGGGTTTTACAATTGGTATCAGAGCTTTGTTCTCTTGATTTGGACTCACATCCTAAGAGTGATCCATGGCCGCTAACCCTTGCTCCAACTCATTTCATAATGAGGGACACTCCATAAATAGGCCTCCTCTATTTGATGGAACCAACAATAACTATTAGAAAATTAGGATAAGCATTTATCTGATGTCCATAGATTTTGATTTATGGGATTGTGTGATAAATGGTCTCCCTACTTCTTCCAGAGTTATTGAGGAAATTACCTCTGACACCCTTAAGGATGAACTCATGGAGAATGCTAAGAAGCTTGCTAGTCGAGATGCTAAGGCTATGAACGCTCTCTACTGTGTTCTCGATAGCAATGAATTCAATAGAATCTCCACTTGTAAGTCTTCAAATGATATTTGGAAATTACTAGAAGTCACTCACGAGGGAACATCTCAAGTAAAGGAGTCAAAGATTAGCGACTCACTCAAGAATATGAATCTTTTAAAATGAAGCAAGATGAGTCTATTACTTATATGTTCAATCGTTTTGGTGATATCATTAATCCTCTTTCTTCTCTTGGTAAGGAATACCCTACTCATGAAAAGATCAGAAAGATCCTCAGAGGACTAACCAAAGGAAGGAATCCTAAAGCTACCGCTATCATTGAAGGGAACGATTTGACTACTATGAACCTTGAAACCCTCATGGGGAAACTTATGACCCATGAACTTGACATGAAGGATCAAGAGGAATCTTTCAAGAAAGAAAAAGATAAGGAGAAGCCGAAAAAAAAGGAGAAGCCCCTGGCCCTCAAGGTTACGAAGTCCTACTCAAAGGATAGCTCCGGCGATGATGATTCAGATAATGATGAAGAAATAGCTCTCACTGCCAAGCACTTTCGAAAGTTCCTCAAGTTCAACAAAACCAACTGATTTAGACGGGACAATGATGAAGAGCCTGCTTGCTACCAATGCAAGAGAATCAGACACATCAAGAGAGATTGTCCCATGACAAGAAAGGACTCTGGCAAATATGAGAAGTCCAACATTGGAGGCTCATCCTCCTGAAAATATGCCAACACCAGTATTTGGTGTGAAAGTGATGCTAGCGATTCAGACAATGACAAAGAATGCAAACACAATGCAAATGTTTGTCTAATGGAAACCGATGAGGTACTCGATGACCTCTCTTTGAACACTCTCTCTTATGATGATTTAGAAAATGTTATTCTTGAATTACACGAGGAACACAAAGATGATAGAAATAAGTACAAGAAATCTCTAAAAGAGGTTAAGTCATACAAACTAGAAATAGAAAGACTCTCTACCATCATTATGGTTGTGAAGGGAAAAACTCCAACCTCTGACACTGATGATGTAAAGTCCTTGAGACTCAAGCTAGTAGAATCTGAAGACATCATTAAGAAAAAGGACGCTGAGATTCAATCCCTCAGAAATGCTTATGAATTTGCTATGAACAAGACTCTTGCTGCTAATTAAAAAGAGTATGTCATGTCTATTAAGTATAATGATCTTCTTGAGCATGGTAAGAAACAAGTAAATAAGAACACGGTTCGCACAAGACACACCTACACACCTCATAACACAAATCACAATGATCATGCGTACGAGAACACTACACATATATCTTCTTCTAACATCGTACACATAAGAAAGGGTCCCTTTGTAAAGAAGGACACATCGTATCATGCTTTTTATTATCATCACCATAACATCATGTTAGAGTTTGTAACGCCCCAGTCCCAAAATACTTAGGACTAAGTACGTAAACATGTCAGCTGTATACATACGAAGTATACTCCAATGTATAGAACCGCGTATGTATACATAAGCTGTAAAATGCAGTAAACTTATGATAACTAAATCTCATCCACAACAATAAAGAATAATATTATAATCAACTCAAGAATTTATCATTTATACATGTAGTTGGACGGAGACAAATCCACTACCAACCAATTTAAAGGAAAGAAGATATACAAGGAAATGATCGATAAAATAGCAAGACGAACCATGAGCAATCATCATCGAGAAAATAGAGAAGATCACGGCCTTGGCTTGAACACCTGCGAAAAGTCACAAAGCACACGCTTGGAGAGATAACCAGGTCCTCAGAGGGACGTAACAAGATACATATAAAATATGCCATATGATCTGTGATATATAATAGAGAGTAAAAGGGGATATACGCAATAGGGTGCCTACCAATTATATAGTGAAAATACAGTTAAGAACAAACCTTCAGCGCATGGACACTCTGGCTCAGGTGCAGGAACTCAGGTATGGTCCCATCAGGATACCAGGGACCTCAAAGCATAACATTCCTCGAATGTCAGAGGCCAGCAGGAAATCAGGTATCAGGATCCAGGATCGTATCTCCAGTGGAGATAACCGACAATAATAGGAAAGTGCATACGTGGCCCATACGTTAAGGAACTGTTCTACCCACCCAATGCCTAGTAGGGTCACATCCATGACTCATAGAAACCTCTAGCAACTGCCAAGTCTAGTACAATGCAATTCTATTGGCAGTTACTCCTAACCATCGTACGCCTCATACGTATCGATGGCCGGCCGACTACGTGAGTACGTATCCTACATGTGACTCACATCACATGATAAAATATGTGTTAAGGCCGCATGAGATATACCAATACCTCATCAAAAAAGGGGTGGTCACTAGACTAAGTCAATGCAAGAAAAATAAATAAAAAGCGAGAAAAACGACCGACAAGGTCGCTTGCACCCAAGTGTGACTTGGACGCACAGTTTTATAATAACAACAAATAAGAAATACTAAAAATAACAACTAAAAATAAGAATATGTAAATCACAGACTAAGTGGCAAGGTATCTTGCCTGATTCTGTGCTATAAATATGAAACGCCGCTCCCGCGTCCACGCCTCCGGAACCCGATGCTCCTAGATAATTAATTAACTAGATTAAGTCACTACTTATGAAGTTTACTATACGACTTAATTAGTTAAAGTAATGTGTTAAAATTATATTCAATCTCTCGTGGAACCATTTAGATCCATACAATCACACACAGGTTCTACGAGACATCGAAACACAGTTTCAGGATTTCTAACTTTTAATTAGTCGGTTATGCCCCTACTTCAATAACATACTTAAAAAACATAAAAATAATATTTAAACTAATGTTCTACATATTTATCTCTGAAATTCTAGAATTAATATTTCTAAATACATTTACGACTGGTTGATTACTAAGTCAGCTACTCTACCCGAAACTCGCCCGGAACATAGTTAATGACTCAAAATTGCTAAAATAACCAAAAATATATTTTAAATAGCAATAAAATACTTTATTTTATAGAATAATATCAGAGGTACAAGGCTTGAGTTATACTACAAATTTGGAACATTCTAGGTCAGCCGGTTACCCGAAATTAGCTAGTTTTGACCTACAATTTTCTCGACCAGATATGAGTTGCTAAAATTATGGAAAAATAATTAAAAATCCTAATTTATCTATATGAACACACATAAAATTCAGTTTCAAAAATAGGTACCAATAACTTATAGTTCCTTCACAATGGGGTTAATTTTGATCATACCGACACATGAATATTATGCCTATATTTCATGAAACCTTTATGGATGATTATACCTAACAAAAGTCATCAAAATATAATTTTTACCGAATTTAATAACATATTTTCTACAGATTTTAATAAGGGTTTGAGATGGAAAGATTTGGATTTCTTACCAAAGGTCCTTGGTAGAGAGGTTATAACGATTTCTACTCGATAAAGCTCTAATCTTTCTCGCTATCCTTGCTTGCTAATCCTATTTTGGTGAGTATGGAAGGGTTGGCAATGGCTATAGATGGTTGGATGGAGAATATGGAGTTTTTAGGGTTTGTTTTGAGGGGTTTCGGGGATGTATGGTGGAGGAGATGAGTTTTTGTGAAGGATGGAGAGATGTGCAATGGAGGAGATGATGTATGGAGGCTACGGGGGATGAAGTGCTGCCGAAATAATGGAGAGGATAAGGGTTGGTCGGCTATGGAGGTGGAAATAAAGGAGGATTTGAGTTAGGGTTAGGGTTTTGGCTAAGTTGATGTATATATATGGGCTTTATTGGATTGCATGTATGAAAAGGAGTGGGAATCCTTTTCCTATGGGGTATTCGGCCATGGAAGTTTTCTTGGCCGAAATATATGGTGGGGGGTCCACTATGGCATGATTTGGTTGTTTGGTGAGTTGGCTAATTGATTGGATTGATGATTTAAAAAGGTGTTTCCTAATATAGAACTAATTAATTCTATCTATAGAATTTCAATCCAAATCTGAATTTAAATACAAAAATATATAATTATTAATATTTATTAATGCCCAACATGCCTACATATGGTTGGGTTTGGCTTGAAAGAGGTTTGGGAAGGTTTGGTGCAACCGGATCTCCTAAAAAGTCATAAAGGCTTTCTTAACTAATTAATTAAATAAAAATATAACTTATACCATAATTTGAATGGTTAACATGCAAGAGATTACAATATGACCATGGCATTCCTAACATGGCTAGCATGCTAGTTAAAACACCCGACTACGCTAGACATGCCATACTTTTTAGTCGTCTTGCATATTCAAACTCAACCATGGCTATAGTCCTTTTATATAATATAAATAAGATAAAAATAAATTAGAATTAAATAAAATCAAAAAATAATTTAAATATTCCTTTAAACTATGAGGGGTTTTATATCCTACCCAACTTATAACAATTTCGTCCTCAAAATTAAAAATAATCATAATATCAAGAATTGCGAGATTTTGTATGGAGGGAGAGTAGGTACGTCAAATCTTAGCACAATTTTTCAAAGGATGGATGGGTGGTTGTCATAGGAATCCCAATTGACCTCATATTCTACAAGATAGGGTATACTTCCTTCCAGACTCTACCCAACTTACAGAAGTTGGCCACCCGTAAAGATCGTCGTCATTACAGTACTTCGAGGAAGACAATTTCTAGGGAGGGGCACGAGAATAATGGACACTTCTGACCACAGTCTTGGATTCTAAGTGAGCCTCGATGACACCATGACGTTCTTGGTCAATAACAACTATAAGAAAGTTACTACAATCAAACATTGTCACTCTAGGGGTCATGCTTCTGACAAGCTGGCAGCGACCTCATGTTTGAATATACAAAGGTGTGTCGGTTCAGAAGGATTCGTTCTACGTCTAACATGGAAAACTAAGAAGTGAGCTTGAAAACTTAGGAAAGAAGAATTTATGGCCAAGTGATACGAATCGATGATAATTAAAGAACCCAGGCTATAGAATATGATTAGGCAAGTGTTTTGAAAACTCTAAATCATAACGACTAATATGTGTAGGCTGATGTTTGATGTGGGATAGGAGGCATACGCTTGCTTGTTGGAAGGCATACGTCATAGGTGTGCTACGTCTTGCATAGATCTTGAGTATTTAGTTTAGTTAAGGGAATGGGTCAATATTTGCATGGGTGAAATCGAATAGATCGAATTTGGGTCTCTATGGTTTGTTTTGAGGAAACAATGTATCATACACGTGGTGTAATTTAAATGGAGCATTGGAAAGTTTGTTTGTGTGGGACATGTATGTCATGTGAGTAGCATGACTAGTCTAGTTCGTGAATGTGAACTTTGTCGAAAGGAAAAGGCTAGTGTTGTGCTGCAATTATCAAAATCACGGTCGAAGGTATCAAATGATACGAATATAGGTTAGCGTTATGAACCATTGAATTATTAGTCTAATTGGAACTAATCATTTCCAACCACTTGCTAATTCCAAAATCTTATATTTCTTAGAGAGGCTTGCGATCTATTTGTCTCAGAAATTTTGCTCTTGATTCAAACAAAAATGATTCTATGACTGACTTGAAGAATTTAGGTTGCAATCTGTTACCGTAGTTATCTAAACGCACGAGCAAAGGGATATAAAATGTAAAATAAAAGATCGTTTCATAAATTCTATACAGATGGAAGAACGATCACGATTATAATCCCATTCTGAGAGGTAGAGTATAATAAGTTCAATGTTCTACCCAACTTATAGAAGTTGGTTAATCGGGGAAAGCACAGTAATAGGGCTTCTAAGAAGGTCAAATTTCAAGGAGGTATATGGAAGTATGAGGTATTTCCAATCATAGTCACAGACTCTATAGGAAGTCTAAGTATTATCTATTTAATATGGCCCATATATTAACTATGTTTGGTCAAGACAGTATGAGAGGTCTTGGTCAAGTATATCCGGAAGCAAGTTCGTATCGAGAGATGCATAACATAGGCTACGAAGAGATGCAGTTACGAAATGTATGGAAGGAGAATTAGTGAGCCGAGAGGTGGGGCCTACATAATAGGGGTGAGGGCCTATTTCATCAAGTTTGGTTTTATAGTCCCAATATGGCGATGGGCTATGATGTGTTTAACTAAGTCTCAATAGGTTCCCTAATTGGATTTCAATCTTTGATTGCATGAACTTTAGATTTTAATCTATAGTGGCTGGACAAAATTTTGTGAAATTTTAAACCATTCCTATTAGGTTAGGGTAATGTAGAATAGGTTCAAATTCAAGTGGTTGGGCAAATTTCCCGTCGGGTTGGTAGAATAGGTTCTGTAAGTCATGAGATGTGCCTTCCGTGACTTTTGTGTTTAAGTAGCATACAAGGCCTCTATTGAGTGGCACACTAGTGGCATGTGCGTAGAGGGCTTCGACTAGATCATAACCATATATTGGGCCAAAAGTTTTGAATCAAGGTTGGATCTCTATCTGCAGTCCAAAAGTACATCGGTGTTATGGTAAGGGTTATCACTAGTCCCTTTTGACCTAAAAGTCGTATCATAATAATAGGGTCCAAGGAGATATGTTTGAGTGGGACATGATATGTCTACTTGAAGGTAGACTCGTTTAAGTTTTGCATATAAATTTTGTTGGAAGGTAACAGCTAGTTTACACTTCAAATATCAAAGTCACGGTAAGGGACACCAAAAGATCTAAAAAGAAAGTGGGAGTTCACGAGTCACTAATTTATCATCCTAGTGAGAACCAATTTACCTCAACCAATTGGTGATCCCTAAATTGCTAAAAGTAATAATGGCTTACAATCTATTCACTCTAGAGACTAGGACATGGTTTTAGGAATAATGAGGTTAGGAATATTTGAGTCGCGACATCGTACCTTGACCTTTGGTAATAATAAGTCACGATGTGATCGATAATATGATAGGGTAGTTGTGAATCAGTTTCGAAGATTGTACTCCGAGTCCTAATAAATGAAAATGTTCGCGTACAGTGGTACCTGAGTCGATAAGATGGCATGACCCGCTTGTCCATGGTATACGATAGTCTATTGGTGGGATAACGAACTCTAAAGCACGTCATGGGAAAGATCCCTAACTACTAAGTCGTAAATTTCTATTTGTGTCAAACCTGCCAGACTATAGTCACAAGAGTTCTAGAGGTATTGAATGTAGTGCTCATGCATCACTTGTTGATTACTAATACAACATAATGACGGGGCGTCATGCTACAGATTTTTGCTAAGCTGGTGAATGTGTTGTTCTAATACTAAGTCACTTCTTTGATAATAGAATTTTGTACCTAGAGTAACATCTGTTGAATCTCTAATCTTGGAATGGGTGTCTACCACAGTCCTTGCAATGCTTGTCCTTGTTTTGGTGTATTCTTCTCTGTCTAAACTGTGGAGGCCTAGTCAAGTAAGGTTTGAGTTAAGGCATACGGGTTGCTAGTTAAGCCAAGAATCAAGATGAATATTTGGAGACTCACAATAATTGATTCCTAGAGATTAGATAGTCTCCTAGGTTTGTGGTTTACCCAAGGGTAAGATCTTACTCATTTTTTAAGCTCAAGTGATTAGAAGGTCACGATATTAGTATTAGGGTCGAGGGAAGAACGAGCAACTTTAGGCAAGGTTGTAGTTATATGGCTTGGCCGATGGTTGCTATACTTGTGCATATAACTACCATGGCCATGGGGATATTTTGTATCTATCTATCAAATACGAGCGTTCGCCTTTCCAATCAGTGAAAGACAAAAGCAATAAAGAGTTCAAGAAAGATGTCATTGAATACAATTACGTGATTCAAAGGCGAATGTGTAATTCAAAAGGAATTGTTAATGCAGTCGCGGATGAGATCCTAGATATATACCTCTATATCTCAATCCACATGGGATAATCATATGAAGAGCGAACCAAGTGCACTATGGTTGATCAGACTATAATACATTAATTCAAATTAGATAATATGCTTGTGGGCGTCCCCAGTATACATATATCCTAAACAAGCTCGAAAAAGAATAAGGTTGCAAAACTATGCTATAAATAGCATCGTTATTCATGGTAGTTTAAAGTATAAGTACAGGAGAATACGTTGAAAGTAGTAATAAATAGTTCAAGTTTCACAAGGATCTAAGTCTTATCCGGTGTGCTTGCGTATATAGTCGTCCTACTGGTTCTTGTATCAGGCCTTGGTTGACCAATGGGTATGGGCTACGAAATCTCTATATTCTAGGTAAACATTTCTCCTATACTAGCATATATTCATTATCACTCTTTTACACTTTAATACTAGGTTACAAGGATACGAGTGGTAGGTTGTAGTCATACTGCTCAACTTATGAAGTCAACTAATAGAGTAATATAACACGTATACTCGTATGAGTTATCTCCTAACCTCCCTATTCAGCAGGAAAGAAGATAAGATTTACAGTGAAAGGAATCAAGCAGAAGGAAGTCAAGATAATCAGACGAGAGTTCGAAATTTGGAATCAAGGAAGGAAGTCAAGCTTGTGGATGAGATTCCTATATCCTAATCCTATATGCAGGCTCACTTCGGTACAATAACGTAACCAAAGTGACAAACTCGACCTGCATGGGCCACCACAAAAATATGTAATGCCCCAGTCCCAAAATACTTAGGACTAAGTACGTAAACATGTCAGCTGTATACATACGAAGTATACTCCAATGTATAGAACCCCGTATGTATACATAAGTTGTAAAATATAGTAAAACCATGATAACTAAATCTTATCCACAATAATAAAGAATAATATTATAATCAACTCAAGAATTTATTATTTATACATGTAGTTGGGCGGAGACAAATCCACTACCAACCAATTTAAAGAAAAGAAGATATATAAGGAAATGATCGATAAAATAGCAAGACGAACCAAGAGCAATCATCCTCGAGGAAGTGGAGAAGATCACGGCCTTCGCTAGAACACTTGCAAAAAGTCACAAAGCACACACCTAGAGAGATAACCAGGTCCTCAAAGGGACGTAACAAGATACATAAAGAACACGCCATATAATCTGTGATATATATTAGAGAGTAAAAGGGGATGCATGCAATAGGGTGCCTACCAATTTTATAGTAAAAATGCAGTTAAGAACAAACCTTTAACGCATGGACACTCTGGCTCAGGTGCAGAAACTCAGGTATGGTCCCATCAGGATACCAGGGACCTCAAAGCATAACATTCCTCGAATGTCAGAGGCCATCAGGAAATAAGGTATCAGGATCCAGGATAGTATCTCCAGTGGAGATAACCGACAATAATAGGAAAGTGCATACATGGCCCATACATTAAGGAACTATTCTTCCCACCCAATGCCTAGTAGGGTCATATCCATGACTCATAGAAACCTCTAGCAACTGCCAAGTCTACTAGCATGCAATTTTATTGGCAGTTACTCCTAACCGTCGCACGTCTCATACGTATCGGTGGCCGACCGACTACGCGAGTACGTGTCCTATATGTGACTCATATCACGTGATAAAGTATGTGTCAAGGCCGCATGAGATATACCAATACCTCATCAACAAAGGGGTGGTCACTAGACTAAGTCAATGTAAGAAAAATAAATAAAAAGCGAGAAAAACGACCGACAAGGTCGCTTGCACCCAAGTATGACTTGGACGCACAGTTTTATAATAACAAGAAATAAAAAATGCTAAAAGTAACAACTAAAAATAAGAATATGTAAATCACATAGTAAGTGGCAAGGTATCTTTCCTGATTCCATGCTTAATATGAAATGCCGCTCCCGCGTCCACGTCTCCGGAACCCGACGCTCCTAGATAATTAATTAACTAGGTTAAGTCACTACTTATGAAACTTTCGATACGACTTAATTAGTCAAAGTAATATGTTAAAATTATATTCAATCTCTCATGGAACCATCTAGATCCATACAATCACACACAGGTTCCACGAGACATCGAAACACAGTTTCAGGATTTCTAACTTTTAATTAGTCAGTTATGCCCCTACTTCAATAACATACTTAAAAATTATATAAAAATCATAAAAATAATATTTAAACTAATTTTATACAGATTTATCTCTGAAATTCTAGAATTAATATTTCTAAAGACATTTAAGACTGGTTGATTACTAAGTCAGCTAGTCTACCTGAAACTCGCCCGGAACATAGTTAATGACTCAAAATTGCTAAAATAACCAAAAATATATTTTAAACAACAATAAAATACTTTATTTCATAGAATAATATCAATGGTAAAAGGTTTGAGTTATACTACAAGTTTGGAACATTCTAGGTCAGCCGGTTACCCGAAATTAGCTAGTTTTGACCTATAATTTTCTCGACCAGATTTGAGTTGCTAAAATCGTAGAAAAATACTTTAAAATCCTATTTTATGTATATAAACACACATAAAATTCAGTTTAAAAAATAGTCACCAATAACTCATAGTTCCTTCACAATGGGGTTAATTTTGATCATACCAACACATGAATATTACGCCTATATTTCATGAAACCTTTATGGATGATTATACCTAACAAAAGCCATCAAAATATAATTTCTAAAGAATTTAATAACATATTTTCTATAGATTTTAATAAGGGTTTGAGATGGAAAGATTTAGATTTCTTACCAAAGGTCCTTGCTCGAGAGGTTGTGACGACTTCTACTCGACAAAGCTCCAACCTTTCTCGCTATCCTTGCTTGCTAATTCTCTTTTGGTGAGTATGAAAGGGTTGGCAATGGCTATAGATGGTTGGATGGAGAAGATGGAGTTTTTAGGGTTTGTTTTGAGGGGTTTCGGGGATGTATGGTGGAGGAGATGAGTTTTTGTGAAGGATGGAGAGATGTGCAATGGAGGAGATAATGTATGGTGGCTATGGGGGATGAAGTGCTGCCAAAATTATGGAGAGGAGAAGGGTTGGTTGGCTATGGAGGTGGAAATAAAGGAGGATTTAAGTTAGGGTTAGGGTTTGGGCTAAGTTGATGTATATATGGGCTTTATTGGGTTGCATGGATGAAAAGGAGTGGGAATCCTTTTCCTATAGGGTATTCGGCCGGGGGGGGGGGGGGGGGGGGGGGGGGGTTGCTTGGCCGAGATATATGGTAGGGGGGGGTCCACTATGGCATGATTTGGTTGTTTGGTGAGTTGGCTAATTGATTTGGATTGATGATTTAAAAAGGTGTTTCCTAATATAGAACTAATTAATTCTATCTATAGAATTTCAATCCAAATCTAAATTTAAATACAAAAATATGTAATTATTAATATTTATTAATGCCCAACATGCCTACATAGGGTTGGGTTTGGCTTGGAAGAGGTTTGGGAAGGTTTGGTGCAACTGGATCTCCTAAAAAGTCATAAAGACTTTCTTAACTAATTAATTAAATAAAAATATAACTTATGCCATAATTTGAATGGTTAACATGCAAGAGATTACAAGATGACCATAGCATTCCTAACATGGCTAGCATGCTAGTTAAAGCATCCGACTACGCTAGGCATGCCATACTTTCTAGTCGTCTTGCATATTCAAACTCAACCATGGCTATAGTCCTTTTATATAATATAAATAAGATAAAAAAAAATTAGAATTAAATAAAATCCAAATATAATTTAAATATTCCTTTAAATTATGAGGGGTTTTACAGAGCTCCTCACACTAGAGCGCCTCATGTTCATAATACTCACTCTCTTGTTAGAACTCCTCACACTAGAACACCGCATGTTCATGATACTCACTCTTTCTCCTCTAAATCTATAATACCTATGATGTGCAACTATTGTGGTCTTCTTGGATACACCTCTCATTATTGTCAAATGAGAAAACATATTGATATAAAAACTTTTAAGTGGGTTCCTAAGACTAACAATCAAGGACCCAAATGCTCTTGGATACCAAAGTCTTCATCTTCAACTTTTGTTTTAGGTGAACTCTCCCTCACATGCTAGAATCAAGTGGATCCTCGATAGCGGTTGCTCACGGCACATGACCGATGATGCTTTACTTTTTGCAACGCTATCGATGAAGAAAGAAGGTCACGTCTCCTTCGGTAACAATCTTAAAGGCCACATCATAAGAAATGGTAACATCGGCTCACTTCCCTATCCTTGTATTAAAAATGTTTGTCTTGTTACTAATCTCAAGCACAACCTTCTTAGTATTAGTCATCTTACGGATAATGACTATGATATTAAGTTTGTTAAACACAAATGCTTCATCACCGAAAGTACTAGTGGATCTACGGTGTATGAAGGCATTAAAGAAAATAATATTTATGTCCTTTATCTTGTTGAAGGTACTAACAATGACAAGTGTCTAGTTGCAAAGGGCGATGAAAGTTGACTATAGCACATGAGACTTAGATATGCCAACATGGATACCATCTTCCGACTTGCCACTAGGAAGCTTGTAAGAGGGCTTCCAAGTATTTCCTTCAAAAAGGACATGGTATGTGAAGAATGTGAGAAGAGTAAGTTGACCAAATCTTCCTTTAAATCCATCAACCCAGTAAGCACTACTAGATCTCTTCAACTCATTCATATAGATTTATTTGGTCCTAGTAGAGTAGCTATAGTCTTGGAGATAAACTTTATGCTTTTGTTTTGGTTAATGATTTTTCAAGATTTAATTGGGTTATTTTCTTGCAAATAAAAGTGAGACTTTTCATGAATTTGTTGGTTTTTGTAAATGTGTTCAAAATGAGAAAGGCATTACTATAAACAAAATTAGAAGTGATCATGGAGGAGAATTTGACAATGCCGATTTTAAAAGATTTTGCGAAAAGAATGGTTTTGGTCATGATTTTGCTTGCCCTCGAACTCTACAATAAAATGGGGTTGTGGAAGGAAAGAATAGAACCCTTGGTGATATGGCCCGGGTTATGTTAAACCAATATAAGCTTCCCCAATATTTTTGGGCGAAAGCCGTTAACACGGCATGTATGTTATAAATTGGGTCTTAATTAGACATATTTCTAAAAAGACTATATGAGCTTTGGTTTGACAAAATTTCCTCTATTGAGTATTTTAAAGTTTTTGGATGTAAATGTTTTATTTTGAATACCAAAGATAACCTAGGCAAATTTGAAGAAAAAACCTACGAAGGTATTTTCCTTGGTTACTCAATACATAGTAAAGGATTTCGTGTTTTTAACAAAAGAAGTCTTGTTGTCGAAGAGTCAATTAATGTCTCCTTTGATGAACTTGACTCTTCTATATCCTCCTCATCCGATGATGTTGATGACATCTCTTACGGTTTGGAAAACTCTTCTATTGGAGACTCCCGTCCCTCTTCATCAAACAATAAAGTAGTGACCCCTCCAATCAAAGATACTCCACCACTAGAGATTCCTCACGAGGACCTCCCAAAAGAATGGAAATTTGTCCCATATCATCCCAAGGAGCTTATCATTGGTGATCCTTCTTCACGTGTTAGCACTAGATCCTCCACTCGTGATCTATGTGCAAATGTGGCTTTTATTTCTCAAATCGAGCCTAAACATTTTAATGATGAATTTTGGATGATAGCAATGCAAGAAGAGCTAAGTCAATTGAGCGAAACAAGGTTTGGGAACTGGTCCTTAAACCTCACAACCACCCCTTTATTGGAACTAAGTGGGTGTTTCACAATAAACTTAATGAAGATGGGTTCGTAACTCGTAACAAAGTTCGATTGGTTGCTCAAGGCTATAACCAAGAGGAAGGCATTGACTACGATGAAACCTATGCTCCGGTTGCTCGTCTTGAGTCAATACGCATGTTATGTGACCTTTGCTTGCTTTAATGACTTCAAACTTTTTCAAATGGACGTTAAAAGTGCTTTCTTGAACGGTATTATTAAACAGAAGGTTTTTGTTAAGAAACCTCCTAGCTTTGAAGATTTCCAATTTCCTCATCATGTTTTCAAATTACACAAAGCCCTCTATGGCCTCAGATAATCTGCTCTTGCTTGGAATGAGCGCCTTAGTTCCTTTCTTCTTTCTTACAACTTTTCTAAGGGTAAAGTTGACACTATACTTTTTATTAAATCTCTTAACGGCACTCTTCTGTTAGTCCAAATTTATGTTGATGATATTATCTTTGGTTCCACTAACAATGCACTATGCATAGAATTTGCTAAAGTTTTGTGGGACAAATTTAAAATGAGCATGATGGAAGAACTATCCTTCTTCTTGGGTCTGCAAATCAAGCAAGGTCCTAAAGGAACCTTCATCAATCAAGCTAAATATACAAAGGATCTTCTCAAACATTTTGAACTTGACTCTTCCAAATCAATGAGAACTCCTATGGAAACAATGACAAAACTTGATAATGATGAAGATGGCATCTTGGTCGACATTCAGAAGTATCGAGGTATGATCGGTAGCTTACTCTATTTAACTGCTAGCCATCCTGATATTATATTTAGTGTATGTCTTTGTGCACGATACCAAGCTAATACAAAAGAATCTCACTTATGTACTGTTAAGTGCATTTTTCGGTATCTCAAAGGCACCATCAACATGGGTCTTTGGTATCCGAAATCCACATCCTTTGAGCTTATCGGCTACTCGGATACGGATTTTGCCGGATACAAAATCGACCGAAAAAGCACTAGCGACACATGTCAATTCCTTGGAAAATCTTTAGTATCCTGGTTTAGCAAGAAACAAAAATCTGTTGCTCTTTCCACCACTGAGGCCGAATATATAGCGGCTGGTTGTTGTTGTGCATAAATTCTTTGGATGTCACAAACACTTGTCGATTATGGCATTTATTCTACTTGCACTTCCATTAAACGTGATAACACTAGCTCCATCAATCTCACAAAAAATCTGATTTGTCACTCATGCACGAAGCATATTGAGATTAGACACCATTTTCTGCGTGACCATCAACAAAAGGGAGATATTCATCTTGATTTTATTGACACTACTTATCAATTAGCTGACATCTTCACTAAGCCCCTCCCGGAGGATCGTTTCGCTTTTCTTTGCCAAGAGTTAGGCATTATCAACCTCGAGTTCTAGTTCATTACTCGAGAGGCACACCGACGGTATACCGACGGCCTACCGATTTTTCTTCAGAATTATGTTCTGTGAACAAAATCGGCATACCGTCGGGATCCACCAGTATGCCGCTGGCATGCCGTCTGCGACAGACTGAAACAGTCAGCTTACTTATTCTAAGAGGGGGCCCACCATATCCTTTTCAAATCCTTCTCATAACCTCCTATACCATTATATCTCCTCTTCATTTAATTCTCCCATATCTATTCAACTTCTCCCTTCTTTCAAAACATCCCTCACATCACTTCTCATTTAATGTTTACCTTTTCAAAACCCGCTATTAATTCCTTCTTCATCTCTCTTTTCGAAACCCCCTACTAATTATCTATCCTGTCACCACTTCTTTCCTCTCTTTAAATCCTTTCGTCCTCCTCCTCTTCTTCTTCCAACACAACAATTTTTTCCCTTTCCACTTTTCTTCTCTATATGGCCCATGCCTAACGCCCCCGCTCTTTCCCTTCCGTTTCCAACCCCTCCACACCAGTGCTCCTTCCTAACGGTGGTTACGATCCGAAGATCTTCAAATCCCATCTAGCTGCAGATGCCTGGTTCCACTACTTTGCCGACCGTGTCGTATACAAAGGGAAGGCAATCAACTGGTACCTCTTCTCCAGTCATCTATCTCTCTTCAAGACCGCTGGCCTTTCCACTCTTCTCCGTAGCTAAGTTTCCATCTATCCGGCGGCGGTCAGACTATTCTACTGCAATCTAGTGTCGGACTTGGCCAACAACGCTCTTGAGACTCTTGTCAATGACCGTCACTTTTATCTCACTGTCCACGACATTGCAGAGATTCTCGAGATCCCTAATCGCGGGGATGCACTCCCGACTTTGGTCGGTGTTTATCCTATCGCTGAAGTATCCTTCGACGAGTTCAGTGCCATCATCTGCAAGGGACCTAACCCTCCAGCTATTTCTGCCCTCTCTAAGCAGCTGGAACCATTCTACTATGAGCTGCATCGCATTATTTGCTACACCCTGTACCCCAAGTCTAGCAAATATGATGCCATCACCAACGATGCTCTGGTCTGCATGTACTACTTGTACTCAAAGAAGACTTGGTCCTTTGCTAAAACTCTGCTGAATGCCTTCTCATCCATCCACTCATCGGGAAGGCAAGCCCTCAACTACGGCATGTTTATCACTCACATTCTTGGGGCTAAGGGAGTCGACCTCTCGCTTTGCCAGTCGGGCGGTGTTCCTCCCTTCCTGGCCTTATCCCGCTCTCAATCTGGTGCTTCAACCTCTCGTGCTTCAGCCTCTCAGGAGTCACAACCTACTCCACCTGCTGCAACATCATCTGGTCCTCCTTCCTCTGCCCGATTCATGCCTCTGACCCAGCAACATTTTGATATACACATGGCTCAGGTGGAGGAGCAGATGAGGACCAATACCCGTTGCCTTGGCAATCTGATTCAGAGCTGCTTTCATGACCAAGCCTACTTCATTCAGCGGACTCTTCAAGATCGTAATACTTTTCTCGATCTTGATCTTCAGGATCCCCACTTTCAAGGATCTCGATTCTCTGACCCCAATGCCTATGGGTTCATGTATCCCGATGGTGTTGATCCTTTTGGTGCATTTCACGGGACTCCGGGTGATGATGGTAATGATCCAGCAGATCAGTAGCTTTTGGCCTCTTTCTGTGTTTGGTCTAATAATCTGTGGTGTCTATTTCTAGTTTGTCTTTAGAAGTCCTTCGGAGACTAGTGTCGTTGTTTGCTGTGTTTGTTCTGTTTAGTTGTCCTGTGTGATCCTTCGAGGATCTTATGTTGGTTGTTTTTCCTTCCGATAAGGCACATTATGTTGGTTTACGCTTTACGTGCATGTATACTTTAACTCTGACATTCAATATATGCATGGTTTAGCTATATCTTCTGCTCTCGTATCAACTCTGTCATTTTAGCTATTTTTTTACCATCTTTGATGAAGTGACAAAGGGGGAGAAAACGTATTGAGGGGGAGTAATCTACCTACGGGGGAGTCAATCCCCTAAAAGATGATATCTTCCAGTTTTTGTCAATTATCAAAATGGAGGAGATTGTTAGCAAATTTTTTTTATAATATTAACAGCATCTTCGTGGTTTAGTTTTCTCTATTTTTAGCGAACATTTATTCACTAGAAGCCTGCTAAGAGATCCTTTTATTCAAGCTGCTCTTCAAATGGTAGTCTGATGAAGTCTCCAACAAATCAAGACTGAAGAGAAGACCAACATACACTCAAAGACTGCTCGTAAATGGTTTAAGATTTTGAGTCTGTACAAGGTCTAGGATCCTCCATGTAACACATAAGGTGGATGACAAAACGTAAGCCTTCCCTCTATCTTTTCACTCAAAAATCTATATCGACAGAAATGGCATACCAACGGTATACCTCAGTGTACCGACGGTATACCGTTTCTGAGCAAGAAATATGTTTTGTGATGAAATTCGGCATACCGACGGTATACCACAGTGTACCGACGATATACCGTCTCTGAGCAAAAAATATGTTCTGTGACGAAACACGGCATACCGACGGCAGACTACAGTATACCGACGGTATACCTTTTGTGAGCCAGAAATATCTTCTGTAACAAAAGTCGGCGTTCTGACGGTATTTCGCAGCATACCGCCGGTATTCCGATTTCGAGATTTTAATTTTTTAATGGACAAGATGCTAGCATTAAATGCTCCTAACGGCTAGATTTATTATCGTTACTGTTCAGAAAGGTATGTTGACGGAATGCCGGTCCATACCGACGGTATTCCGTTAGCACTAATTTCTGGAGCATTAAATGCTTTGTTCTCTTGGTTCTCTATAAAAAGTGATTGTATCTTCTCCTTCAAGACTAACCACTTGAGCCATAAATTTTCTCAACAACCAAGAGCTCTCACCATTACTACTCTATCCAAAGCTTTTATTTGTCATCCAACCCAAAAGTGCTAGAGTATTAAAGAGTTGTAATTTTCGGTCTTTAAAGTTGTAGAAGATCAAAAGCCTTCTTTCTCTTTGTGTTGAAGTTGACGAGCCTTCGTAAGAAAACTCGTGTATAGAAGTTGGCGAGTTCTTCGGATTAAAGCTCGTTTTGAAGTTGGCGAGTTCTTCGGATCCAAACTCGTGTAGAAGTTGACAAGTCTTCGGATCCAAACTCGTGTGTAACTATTTACTCAAATAGCAGATTTAAGCCGGAGAGAGTTCTGGGACTGTATTGTCTCTAGGAAGGAGACCAGGATACGTCGAGTGTTTGATTTTCTCTCTCTCTCTCTCTCTCTTTTACTCTCAGTAAAATAGCTTTAAATTATCAGTGATTATTTTATTACCCTATTCACCCCCCTCTAGGATTTTACAGCACTAGCCTTAAATTGGTGCCAGTCTACATCCAAGATGTTGTCGGTATGCTTGGACTTTTTCCATCAATTTTTCTATGTCGCTGTGGCTGAGCGGTTTGAAGAAGCAAGGATCGCAAGCCTGACTCTCGACTACCTTGTCTTCAAAGATATGGTCCAAAAACAAATACGGCAGCCACTTGGTTGTATAACAGGTCCCAGTGGAAGCGCTTTTGTAATAAAACGAGCATATCTTATAATGGCACAGAAGCTCCTCAAACACAGCCACCATCTGAGGGTTCTCTGTAGACAGAATATCCAGTTCCTCATTAGTGGGCACATATTCTTCATATGGGTTGCTACCCATTGGAAGATGTTAGAGATATTTCATCTCATGAAGTACAAAACCAATTTTCCCGTGAGCGGTCATGAAGGTACCGGTTCTGTCAGTGTATCTTTCAATCAGAGCCAAGAACATATGAGCATTTGGGCAAAAGCCATGAACAGTGGTCCAGATGGCTCATAAAGTTCTAGTTCGAGGAGTTTGTCCTTGAACTGATCCAGAATCCAAATCGCTAAGCTGCTCCAACATTTCATGTCAGGGTTCACTAGGCCGGTTAAACGTATGGCCTGATCTGGGTATCTTCCTTCAGCTTTAGAGAATGCGTTCGCGAAGATGGGTACCCTGACGGGAGGAAGCATCGATAAAACTTTTAGAGGTATACAGCTCGGCTTCAAACCCCTCATATGGGAGCTGTACTTGTCTGAAGTACTGTAAAATAGGTCCTTGCTCTACGGACCTAACCTGTAACATATTTTTCCGACCCTGGCTTGCTGATTTGGAGTCATGTCCCATACCATCCATTAAGGGTGACTGGAGAATTCATATCAGGACAAGGGCATGTGTCTCGACATCTCAGTGAGATACATAATTCTGTCCCCACATTGATAAATCCTTTCTTCTTTCTTGGCCTTTGGCTGAGATGTCTTCTTGATTGCATCTCCAAACAAAAAGGCTGGTTTCTTATAAACCATATTTTCTATACTCTCCAATGGTTCACCGTTCATTAGACATAACGAAGTGTTACTTTCTTGAGCAGTGAGTATGGCCTTTCTGGATTCAGGTGCATCGTATTGTGGATATGAGACATGTGATAAGTCTTCTTTATATTCTGGTACATTGAAAGCTGAAGCAAATTTCTCAGCATCAGGGTCTCCTCTAAGATCAACTACAAAAGAAGAAGAACAAACATAAGTTAGTCTAAAAAAGAGCCTGATTCTATGAAGTAGAATACACAAAATCACAGGTTACGCGACATCTGTGTTGTGCGATACCTGTGTTGTACGACACCTGTGTTGTGCAACATCTGTGTTGTATGACATCTGTGTTACGCGACACCTGCATTGCACAACATCTGTGTTGAGCGTGGCCTCAAGTTGCGCCAGTTTGACATGTGCAATCACACAAAATCAGAAGGCACAAATTTTAAACTCGTGCAACATAGTGCATAAAAAACGAACAGTGTGTGGACAACAACCAAACCTTAAAAAAAGGAAGGCAAAAGTTATGAAGTGCGCTTACACACTAAAAAAAGGAGGCGCACATTATGAAATGATGCAAATAAAAACCAAAACTCTAAAAAGAGTCGGTCGATTCTGTCGATGATCGGTTCGTTCTCAAAGAGTCACCTTCCAGTGCCGGGTTGGCTACCTCAATTCTTGAAGAGGGCGGTACATATTGAGATACTCTTTTTGATGATGCATGCGACAAAGGCACATCAATGGCCTTTCCCTTGTTAGCAGCGGATCTCTTTGGCACCGTTAGAGGGTTGGAGAAGCTCGGGAAGCATAAGGCAAGAAAGGGTTTTGAGGAAATTAACTCTCAGTATAGAATGAAAAGTTATTTTTGAATGGCTATTTATAGCCTAAAGAGTATTTCAGACTATTGCACAACTTGCGCTTAAAAAACGGAGTTGGTTAAACAAAGATCGGCGCAACCCGTGTCAAATTTTTCTAAATTCAAAGTATTTCAAAATTTTGAAATCTTTCAAACTTTGAAAACTTTGAAGGGGATCTTATAGAAGCTAAAAATCAAAGGGCACCACTTATTAAGGTGCGCCATCATCAACTGGTACCAGATCATTAGGTTACGCCAGTCTCAGGTTACGCCAAAGCTAGAGTGTGCAGCGCCACGTGGCAAGCCTCCTCGAGAAGCGGTAACGGTTGGCATCATTACTGACAACTGACAACACAAAAATCGAAGAAAATCTATTCGAATCCTACACACCGTGGTGCTCAAGATGACTTTGTCAGCATGTAATTAATGCTGACAGCTGGCACGCACAACTCGTCAAGTAGCACGATAATTAATCAATACAACAAAGAAGAGCCAGTCAAAGGCGCTAGTTGTTGAGTTGCGCCCGCGCAACCTAGCTAGTTGGTGCTACTTGATCAAATTTTATGTCCAGAAGCAGGATGACGTGGCACGCAAGCCACTAATCTCGAAGAACGTGTCTACTACACTGCCCACGAACACATGCATCTCACTCAAACAATGCCATACGTCCCCATCAGTTGAAATAACCGCTCGTGCAACTGGACAAGAGACGCGCAACCTGAAGTACGCGCCACTCAGAATAACTACTTAATAGTTATTTCAAGAATTATATAAATAGAGTTTCAAATCAGTCCCAAAGCATCACTAATGATCATAATCTGCTGACAAAGTGCTGTTGCATTCTCCAGAGGCTTGTGTCTTCGATATCACATCGTCCAAGGGATAAAGTGATCGTCTTCTGATCATATTTCTACAGTTTTACTTCCCCAGAAATCAATTGTACTCTTATACTCTTTTCTTAGTTTGTAATAAAACTTTTATTTTTGTAAACATATATGAAGGTTGAGATTTATTTAAGGTAATATTCAAGGAAATTTAAATTTTGACCAAGATAGTACATTTTGACTAGAGAGTTTGATGAAATATGTTCGAAAAATAAACGGAAGATAACAGATAAATTTAGAGAAACATGGATTATATAGTCAAACCGAGAATGATTTAAAAACGTGGGTTATAATTTGAAGATTAGAGGATAGTTGTATGGAGTTGCGACAAAGTAAAAAATATATATTAAAAAGAAGTCTTATATCATTTACAGTGGTAAGAGCCACCGATGAAAATGTTGGTTTATCTTTCTTGCTTGTGTAGTCAATAAAGTGGCACATGATGTGGTCAATCTATAAGGAATGTAATACCAAAATTTCAAGAAATTATCGAGACAAAAATAGTAAAAGGATTAGGATAAAATTTGCAGAAGTGATGACTGAGAATTATATTAGGGGTACTTAAGGTTTACAACTTATTTAGAGGATTTGACAGGCCAGAGAATCATACAACTTGAATCCGTTACTGACACATGAAATTTTAAGAAAAATGGTTACATATATAGGAATTATGATTCCTACGTCATCGTCAACAAATTTATTTTTGATTGGACAATAATTGAGGTTACTTAAATTGGATAAAGAAAAATTTTGGAACTAGATTACTATGATCACATTATTAGAAAACTTTGATGATGTGGAGTAAACGTCTGTGGATGATAAGAGTGACAAAAAATTATTAAAAGGGTTCTAACAATTTAGACGTGGAAGTCTAGAGGAACTTATATGAATACCAAGTAGATAAATGACCATAGGTATGGAGATTAGATAAGATTTAATAGTAGTGGATATTTAGTGACTTGGAGTCACGAAGAGGATTCAATTCGGAAGAGTTTGATTATTAGACGAAGGCGAACACCTTGGAGGTTGAATTTTGCTTTTATTATATATGGACCAGTGCAAGAAAAAGGAAGGAAACGACTTCGTTATGACCAGATGAGCAAGAACAAATCCCTATCATCATTTTTTCGTCTTAATTAACTCTGTCATATTTACGTCGATGAACTATCTCCTATCTAGATCTTTTAGTTACACTTTGGAAATCCCTTGAATTCCTGTGTCCCTCTACTTGAGATAGACCAAGGAAGTATTGTAATCATTTAGCTCGAAAAAAATAAAATTTGTTATCATGTGGTAATCCTGGTAGGAATATAGAATGATGAACATTGAGAAGGAATTTATAGGAGATATGTATGACAGAGATTGGAAACAAATCAAGAGTCCGGTAGTATCAATTCGGGAACAATTACACTTAGAGGATTATTCTGAGTGTGGATTACCTCTAGAAAGAGCGTAGGAGGAATTCAAGTAAGAAGAAATGTAGGATATACATTATTGGTGAGAACTGCAATGTTGTAGTTGAATTTTTAGAATTGATAAGGATCTTCGAGTTCGATTTGGTTTTGAGAACTTAGATATTTTGTTTTACTAATTCTCGAGATATTTCGTATTTGAATTAAGGCTAGGATACTAAATGTAGGAATCCAAGAATACATGTAAGAGAGATTACGACTACATGTGGAGATGGTACGGACTGAACAAAAGATTAGTAAGAAAATAACTAAAAAATTGGTAGAACAAGGAAATTTTGAAGACAAAAAATATTGGAAGGTATAAAGTTGAAGGATATATGCGGATTGATTTTAGAAATTTTTTTTGGGTAGTGGCATTAGATTTGAGTATTACAAGGAGTATGGTTTGAACAATGTTCAGGATATTTTATAAACCTTGATTCAGAAATTTCGGACCTAAATAAAGACAAGGTAGAGGAATTTGGACTTTCAAGATGACTACGTGGAAAGGGGAAAAAATTTGAGAAATTATAACAAGGGTTATGCTACATGGGTACTACCTTTGGAATAAAGGACAAGTCTGTAGTAATTATAGATGGGTTCAATCGTTATGGCTGGAATTTTGTTTTTGGTGGTAGTCACATAAGGTTTTGACTTTCATGATTAAAGATCGTGATTTGGTAGTGGTATGTATAGACCTGTAAGAGAAAGGCACAATTAGGAAATCACAATAGGATAATCTTGGTAGTAGATGAAGCAAAATGAGATGATTACCTTGACTTCCTTTCTTCAAATTGTATCTTTTGATTTTTCTATCCTAGTGGAAGAGATTGATTTCCCTATCCTTGAATCGTTCTCTAAATTTCAAGATCGCTAAATTTGGTCCCCTTTGATCAGGATCCATCGATTTTGGTTATCTTCTTTATCATGCCATGGTTTTTAATCATTGACTATACTCAAATGGTTAATAAAGAACGTGACTTAGATTTCAATCCTTATTTGCATGTGCCTGGACTTTGATTATATTTTTGTCGTATCTAAATATGTTTTTGATTAAATTAGGCTAACCTATCCTCGACAGTGTCGATTTAATTCTGATCATGTTTGGATTTCAATATGATTATCGTATGTACCTAAAACTTCAATCTAATTCTCAATAGTGCTTAATTCTTTTCTAACCATGAGTTGGTTCCTGTTTATACCTGAAATTTTCATAATCAGTTGAGTCTAGATGAGCCGGCACGACTAAACGAATCTGGTTCCAACGATCATGATTCTAATGATCGTGACTATACCTATTAACTTATCCATAAATCGTGCCTAAAATTTTGCTCTTCGATCATGACTATCTGAGTCGACTACGAACTTAGTCGTGTCATAATTTGGGTGTGATAATGTCTGAAGAGATTTTTTCTGTCGTGCCTAAATTTTGATTCTCTAGTCACTCGTGCTCTGATTTCATACCAGATCATGCCCGTATTTAATTATTTTCCATAGCTCTCTCATAAATCGTGCCTAAGTGATTTCAAATCATTTTCAAGGTCTTAATCACGTCAGAGTTTTGATTACGATTCACGACCTAACTATAATTGTGATTCTTAGAATTTGATCATGCTAAACATTTGATTATTCTTAATGATGGCCAATCGCATCGTTTGTGTATTTGATCGTGCCTATATAATGCTAACTTTATTGAGCCTAGATCTATTGATCATTCTATACTTAGACCTGATTCTAACTTGATCGTAACTGAACGATTTTGATTCTCCTAACAGTGACCTCTGTAGAAGCATGGAAAAGATGGAGTTTATGCGGATCATCACTCCATGCAGCCAAGAGAAATCAAGCCGCAGAAGGAAGACTCTCGAAGATCCCCTGCGGCCAAGTGAAACTAAGCCGCAGAAGGAGTGCTCCTGGAGACCCCATACGGCAAAAAAAATCAAGCCGCAGAAGCGAGACTCTCGAAGACCCCCTGCGGCTAAGTAGATTCGAGCCGCAAAGGGAAGGCTCTCAAAGATCCCATGCGGCTAAGTGAAACCTAGCCGCAGAAGTGAGGCTCTCGAAGATCCCATACGGCCAAATGTAACCAAGCCGTAGAAGTATGGCTCTCGAAGATCCCATGCGGCCAAGAGAAGCCGAGCCGCAGAATTAGAAGGGTTCCTAAGGCCACCATACGGCCAAGACGGTTCAGGTTCTACTTTGTTGGGGGGACACGTGGCAATATTGACCAAGTTCCAACTACCCGAATTTACAACAAGAAATCTCAACAACCCCACCAGCTGGCAGGCCAAGATCGAGTCTTTTGTGTGCGGTTACAGACATGTGGCCACGTGGCTCTCTATGCAGCCCAAAATCTGCTTTAGACAGGAATCACTATAAATAGCAGGGTATCACACACATGCTAAAGGTTGGCAATCAAAGGCTGGCAAATTTCTTCTAGAGCAAAGATCGTGTCTGATAGTCCAAGGAGCAAGGCAGAGTTGCAACGCTTTCTCGAGCCTCCATCGTTACCCCCCAGAATTAAAAAAAAAAACAATTGTACTTAGATTGTTTCCTAGGATTTCTTTCTAGGCTTTCTTTCGTACAAGCGAGTTTGCAATCAAGTTTAATTCATCTGTAATTCTTGTTCTTGATATTTTAATAGCAAATACGATGGCGACTCTGCTGGGGACTTCCTTCTCCTCTGATGAGACGTTCGTGACGCAATTCGATGCGTCCAAGCTCGGCTCTATGCAGCAAACGCTTGTGGTTCGTTTTGACCAACAAGCATTCGAAGAAATCCTCTCTGAAGGGAGCGCCAACCCGTCACAGAAGCGAGCCAACCCAAAGAGAACCAGCAGGACGGCGAAGCGCAAAACTGTTGCCCCTCGCCAGGTTCTCGAAGAAGCTCCTTCTACGGCCCAAGACGGTGATCAAAGCTCTCCTATGGCCTTGCTTCCGACTGCAGAGAACCCTACTGTCCCCAAATCCAGAAAAGGAAAATACTACGATGTTGAGCTTTTGGGGGCACAAGGAAAATCCATGCAGACGAGGAAGAGGCCGCATAAGAAAAATGGGCAGTCTGCCTATGCGGCAGCCAACTCTGGCCGCAAGCAGATAACCCATGCGGCAGCCATTCCTGGCCACAGACAGGCTGCCTCATGCGGCCCTGTTAGAAGCTCTGTATTCAACCATCTCTCATGCGGACCCGACCCTATGTAATGCCCCGCTCTGCACGAGGCATTTGGTTGGCTTGTTGGATGGGATCAGAATGTTGGACCGTGACTTATGTTGGAGATCATGAGAATCGAGACTGATGCAGTCTTTCTTAGCTAGCTAGACAAAATGGGTATTGGAACGTGGCTCGCTGGTGGAGATACGCTTAGTGGGATTGGAGCAGAAAGACCCTTATATAAGACAAGTGGAACTGTCCTCCTTCCTCCTTATTCCTGCATGCTTAATAAATGGAATAATGTGATGCTATGAATATGAATATGTCCCTAATGTTGCTTACGTTGAATGTTGAATAATTGTGATGCGATGCTTTTAGTTGCTAAATCAGTAGAGATGCCTATGCTGGAAATCATTGAATGAATAACACATGAACTTTGAGTTGCTGAAAGAATCACACTAGAACTGCTAATATAACATGATGCCTGAGAATGAATTGATAATGTCCCTTTTTGCTTAATGTCGATGAAATGAATGAATCACTTGAATAATGAGATGCTGCGTGAATAATACATAAGAAAAGAATTGAATATGCTATTGCCCCTATGAAATGAATGAAATGCTGCAGGTCCCTTTGAAATGAATGAATGTTGTTGTTCCTCTTTAGAAGGAACATAATGAGAAATGTTGTAATGAAGCAATGAATGAGAATTTATGAGGCTTGGGATCGTTGAGATCACCGAATGAAATGAGGGTAATGTTGGGAATGAATAAGTCATTGAACATGACTTGAATGAGATGAATGATGATGCACTGTTGCCTTTACTTCAATATTTCACCATGCATTTTATGTTCACGATTGAGTCGGACACGCATTCGCATGGTCATAGGACAACTTATGCATAAGTGATGGGGATATGTTTTCTCAGACGGTACCCCGGGACGTTAGGGCGACCGATCCGGCCTAGGAGGAAACATTGGCGTGCCAGTAGGGGCACGGGTTTTACGAGGCATCCTGTGGGGCTAGCTACCTTCTCTGGAGTCATCGTATTACCAACGAAGACCTATATGGCAACGTCCGTATGGTTAAACACCAGTGATCATGTAGTCAGGATGCATGTTAATGAATGTCTTATGCAGGCAGAGTAAGTACATTTGCTAACCTGTACTTGATGCAGGTATAAGGGAGTCGGCTATCGGTAAGAAATCACTTAAATGTTGGTTTATGCGAGTGAGTTGGATTCTACTCGCCAGTGCATAGATGATGTGCTGACCCACGTTTTGTGGGCAGGTGCTTGTGCTTGGGATATTCTATACACGAAGATTGGCTTGATTGGTTCCGCAGCATCGAAGATTTGTTGGGCATACAGAAGCTCTCCTTGTACAAGATGATGTCTTCTGTTTATAAAGGGCATAATGTATGGAACATTATAGTCAGTTGTACCAGTGATATTGTAAGCCAAGTCAGTGTATCGAGTTGTAATCCAATGTATCTAAGTATCAAATGTAAGCTGTATAGCATTGTTCAGTTGGCTTTCAATATAAAGTGAGATGTGTTGTAAATATTGTGCTTCAATACAAGTCTTGAACTTTTCTTCGATTATCAATAAAGAGAATAAAGTTCTATATGTCTCAGTGTGACTTCAAGTTGTCTTTTATCTCCGCTGCTATAAAGAAATAATGTACTTCTATTCAATAAGAAAGATTGTCCTCACTAACTTCAATTTGTCTGCTTCTGCCTCTGCAATGTGTTCCTATTTGAAGAATTATCACTTATGTACCATCTTTGCCTTGTACAAGTGCAATACCAGACTTGTACGGCATCACGCCCAAGCGAGGACGATCGATTCCAAGAGATAAAATATGTGAATAAATAAGTCTATGAATTGGGGCGTGACAAATTGGTATCAAAGCATGGCTTTACGTCCTTGGTCTCTTCTTTGATTCGTTTCAAATCAAAGTTGCATCGCTGATTAACCAAAGTTGCTTCTGCGATCACTCAACGTTGCTTCCGAGATTAAATCAAAGATTGCTTCTGCGATTGTGCTGTCGTCGTTCTGCAATCATCCTATGTTGCTTGTGTCTGAAAATTCGTTGACCCTCTTGGCTGCTCACTGGATGTTCCATACAATAAGTCTATATACATTGTGATGCCCCTGAATGAATGATTTTTGTTGGTTTGGACACAAATAACCCAACATTGACTCGATGCCATAGTATGCTATAGTGTGAATGATGTTTGGAATTGTGGGAATAAAGAAAGATGGCTATGTATGTTGCGATAAGATGAGAATTACATGTGATGTTGGAAAAGAATTGTGAATGAAATAATTGATGGATGAGTTTGACAGAACTGGTGAATTGACTCATGTGTGTTGCTAAGTGCTTTCGAGACGCTAAGAATGTTGGCTTATACTATTGAGACCCCGAGATGTTGGCTAAATGTTGTGATCATCATAGATCACGAATGTCTGGAATAGAATTGAGTTGGTATTGTTTAAGGATGGCTTCATTTCTGAGTGGTATATTGCCTCTACCACCTCAGAACGAGATGTATGTTGACCCTTTCCATAGGATAGCAATGAGACTATCTGCGAGTACTGGGTAGTGCGAAGACTTAGCTGGGAGTCATGTATTGTGGCTAGATGACTCGAGTGTCCCTTGACGGTGATGTTATATTGGATAGCGAGATTGTCGGAAATTGTAACTGGTGGCTTGGTTAAAAATTGTTTAGTCGAGTGCTGACTCAGACTAGTAAGACCGTTAGTATGTTATAAGTAAATGGAATTGGCTAGAGAGTGTGGTGGCTTAAAGTATTTGAATGTTGATTTCGAATAGTTGGAAGCAAATCATATGTGGCTAATACAAATTTGATTGCTAAACTGGAAGTTTTGGAAAAAGTTGTCGGTGACCAAAAGAATATTAGAGATCTGTGCCTTGACCCTAAGGTGTAATAGATGTTAACCCATCTTGATCACCAAAGGATAGTCGTTGCACCTGTGCATGAATGCTGAGGAATTGAATTGTACTAGAAAAGTAACAACCCTGAATAATTGTGTTGCATAGAGAATGGTTAATTGATACATGACTTGTCGGATTGAATGGAATGAACTACTCGACCCTTGAAGGTAGGAAATTTTATGAATGTCCGTATATGATTTTGATGGCTGGGAAAGGAATGAGATTTAAGAATGCCCGTAAGATAGTTTGATGATTGAGAACGAATGGGATTGAGAAATTACAAACGTGCTGGATAATGTCGGTATATGTGACTGTTGGTTAGGATATAGATTGTTGGCTTATGATTTGGTGGTGTGACTTTGTCATCTAAATCGAATAGTATGATTCCATAGTTAAGTTAAGACTAATCGATGACCCTTGAATAGTTGGCCTTGGCTTATGGGTTCGTGTGGATACAAAGGAATTGGAATAGAAATTAAATTATTGGAATTTACTTGATGAATTATTAGAATGATGAGAATCGTATGTCGGATTGGGAATTGACCGTAATGTGGATAGATCGATCTTAGTCGATTATTGGGTAAGTCTAGAATGAGCCTCTGTGGGAATTAATTCCTTGAGGAAGACCCTGGATAGATAGACTTGACCCTAGCGACCAGTTGATGAATTACCAATTGCTGGCTTAGCCCAATTGGCGATTCATTATTCAGACTGAATTGATACCCATAGGTTTGGGTAGAGTTCCTTAGAACTGCCGGTTGCTTGTTGGCCCTAAGAAACAGAAACTAGTATAACCCTAGTAGCCGTCCACTCTAGGGGAGTCACCTGAATGATTAGGTATAGCTGTCGGTATAGCTAACCATTGAGACTGGACCGAATAATAGATGGTCGTTGGCGACCCATAAGATGACCTTGTGGCATTGAACGAGAGATGGTGATGAGTATGATCTAAGAATGATAAGTTGTAAGTATATGCTCCAATATGAACCTTAGAGATGTTTGACCCTTGAGGATTATGTGTCGTTCTATAGCGGGAAATGGAATCGTGGGATGAGACTTGATTTGTATGTATCGAATAGTGAATTATTATATGAGAGGAAATTGATTGCTCATGACAGAAATATTGGATAGGTATCTATAGTCGGGTAGCTGGGTTAACCTTGACTGTTGCATAGAATTATACCCTGACTCGGATAATCGATAGTTGGTGATGTCAGATTGTAACTTTTAGAAAAGATGAATTGCCTCGGTGAAAAATATTGTTGAATTTGGAAAGGAATATGATTGTATGTTGTGGACTCTTGATATGATTGGATGTAAGATTAGACCTTTGATCGAATGCTAGAAGTATTATGTCCGGATAGAGAGCTTAACCAAGTTGTTCCTGATGTAAAGTGTTGTGGACTGGAAGATAGTGATTGTGACAAGTGAATAAAGTTATAAGTCAATTGAAAGGATACTAAGTCTGATTTGGGAAAGAGAGTTATATCGTGGCTGATCGAATTATACTATCATGGAAGTTGGTTGAAATGCATATTTTTTGGGGACGCCTGAAATATGTGTATGGATCCAGCCGAAGTGATAGGTTGCGACTGAGGTAATATTGTTGGAAGAATTTATCGCATTAGCTCAGACTTTGGCTGAAATGCATATGTTTTGGGGACGCCTGAAATATGTGTATGGATCTAAAGGAAGTGATATGTTGCGACCAAGATAGAATGCAAGAAAAATGTTGGTGAATCAATGAGAAGTTGCAAGTATTTGGAAAAAGAGAAAGATGGATTGAATCGTTGATTGATTAAAATGATACTATTGGATAGCTATTTTGAAATGACCGAGTGGGCTGAAATGAATATTGAATTGAAACTGAATGAGTAACTTATTGTGATTAAGTGAATCTAGTAGATGAGTTATTTTCTTAAGTTTCGAGGACAAAACTTTTTCTGAGTGGTATATTATGTAATGCCCCGCTCTACACGAGGCATTTGGTTGGCTTGTTGGATGGGATCAGAATGTTGGACCGTGACTTATGTTGGAGATCATGAGAATCGAGACTGATGCAGTCTTTCTTAGCTAGCTAGACGAAATGGGTATTGGAACGTGGCTCGCTGGTGGAGCTACGCTTAGTGGGATTGGAGCAGGAAGACCCTTATATAAGGCAAGTGGAACTGTCCTCCTTCCTCCTTATTCCTGCATGCTTAATAAATGGAATAATGTGATGCTATGAATATGAATATGTCCCTAATGTTGCTTACGTTGAATGTTGAATAATTGTGATGCGATACTTTTAGTTGCTAAATCAGTAGAGATGCCTATGCTGGAAATCATTGAATGAATAACACATGAACTTTGAGTTGCTGAAAGAATCACACTAGAACTGCTAATATAACATGACGCCTGAGAATGAATTGATAATGTCCCTTTTTGCTTAATGTCGATGAAATGAATGAATCACTTGAATAATGAGATGCTGCGTGAATAATACATGAGAAAAGAATTAAATATGCTATTGCCCCTATGAAATGAATGAAATGCTGCAGGTCCCTTTGAAATGAATGAATGTTGTTGTTCCTCTTTAGAAGGAACATAATGAGAAATGTTGCAATGAAGCAATGAATGAGAATTTATGAGGCTTGGGATCGTTGAGATCACCAAATGAAATGATGGTAATGTTGGGAATGAATAAGTCATTGAACATGACTTGAATGAGATGAATGATGATGCAGTTGCCTTTACTTCAATATTTCACCATGCATTTTATGTTCACGATTGAGTCGGACACGCATTCGCATGGTCATAGGACAACTTATGCATAAGTGATGGGGATATGTTTTCTCGGACGGTACCCCGGGACGTTAGGGCGACCGATCCGGCCTAGGAGGAAACATTGGCGTGCCAGTAGGGGCACGGGTTTTGCGAGGCATCCTGTGGGGCTAGCTACCTTCTCTGGAGTCATCGTATTACCAACGAAGACCTATATGGCAACGTCCGTATGGTTAAACACCAGTGACCATGTAGTCATGATGCATGTTAATGAATGTCTTATGCAGGCAGAGTAAGTACATTTGCTAACCTGTATTTGATACAGGTATAAGGGAGTCGGCTATCGGTAAGAAATCACTTAAATGTGATAATTTAATATATGTGTGGGTTTAACTTGCATGCTTACGTTTCAAATAAGTAAATGATGCTGTATGTAGCCTTTCAGTATAAGATCCTGCTTAACATGTTAAATTCAGTATGCTAGAAAGATGCCATGCTATAATCATTGCTCAAACACAACATACATGCTAAGTGATGCTTGAAGTGAGAACTGTCATAATGTTTAAGATGTTAATGTTAACGATGCCTCAATGATGCCCTTTTATGATAACACCTAGTATGTCTCAATGATGCCTTTGCATGATAACACCAAGAATGTTAAAAAGATATGTTCACATGAATGCTATAAAGAATATGTTTACATGCTTCACTCTGATTATTGCCCATGAACTGTAAACTGATGCTAGGCCCCAAGTAGAAAGACCATTCTAATAAATGCTTGCTTAAATGATCACTTAAATGTTGGTTTATGCGAGTGAGTTGGATTCTACTCGCCAGTGCATAGATGATGTGCTGACCCACGTTTTGTGGGCAGGTGCTTGTGCTTGGGATATTCTATACACGAAGATTGGCTTGATTGGTTCCGCAGCATCGAAAATTTGTTGGGCATACAGAAGCTCTCCTTGTACAAGATGATGTCTTCTGTTTATAAAGGGCATAATGTATGGAACATTGTAGTCAGTTGTACCAGTGATATTGTAAGCCAAGTCAGTGTATCGAGTTGTAATCCAATGTATCCAAGTATCAAATGTAAGCTGTATAGCATTGTTCAGTTGGCTTTCAATGTAAAGTGAGATGTGTTGTAAACATTGTGCTTCAGTACAAGTCTTGTACTTTTCTTCGATTATCAATAAAGAGAATAAAGTTCTATATGTCTCAGTGTGACTTCAAGTTGTCTTTTATCTCCGCTGCTATAAAGAAATAATGTACTTCTATTCAATGAGAAAGATTGTCCTCACTAACTTTAATTTGTCTGCTTCTGCCCCTGCAATGTGTTCCTATTTGAAGAATTATCACTTATGTACCATCTTTGCCTTGTACAAGTGCAATACCAGACTTGTACGGCATCACGCCCAAGCGAGGACGATCGATTCCAAGAGATAAAATATGTGAATAAATAACTCTATGAATTGGGGCGTGACACCCTATACGGCCCATTGAGAATGTAGAATATTCCAATCTAGACACTTCTTACTATGCGCCTTCGGGTGCTAAGTCGAAGAAGTCTAGGGCAGTACGGACCCAACAAGCCCAATCAACTGTCCAAGCTGCTGACCGTCAGCGGGCGCCGTTAACTGTTATACGGGCTCCTGATGGAAAGTTGTACAAAACCACCCGCGTCCAGTCCTCTAGGGCAAACGGACAGGGTGGGTCTCAAAAGTCTACCAATTATTAGCGAGAGAAAGTTCTTTTACTAGCCTCGGATCAGGGAGCAAATATGATATCTATGCATCCGTGCGCTCAGGATACCCGAGCCCACGGAACGGATGCAAAGGTAGATCAATCTGCTCTCGACTTGCGAGAAGTACTCATCCACAAACGCAAGAAGAGAGAGGTAACCTTGGCATGCAGTGAGCCCTCCCTAGGACCTCATTGTACCCAAGTTGTCATCAACTGCTGCTGTGACAAGTCGGCAGCACCTGAAGGTCGGCCGTTCATTTTCCAACGACTGTACCAGCCAGCACCTGTCCGACGACAACTCGAGAAACGGGTATAAATTTTGGGAGACGGGAAATTTTCTTTCGCCTCCTAAAATTCAACTCGGATGGTTCATGCCGGCAAGGGAGGAAAGAAGACAGGCTCCTCCAGCCCGGCAATCTCAGCCAGCACTGCAAGAAAACTCTCATCTGGAGGATTGCCGCCGACAACCATAGGGGTGTCTACCTGGGCACCCATTCCAGAAAAAAGCTTCTACCACTCGAGGGTGCATCCTCGACCTTCATGGGGGTAGATGAAGATGGGGGTAGCAGTCCCCTCAATGTATGCGACAACCCGGTGTTCCAAGAGCATACATAGGGGGTAGCGATCCACTGGAATTATGCAACAGACTTGGACGTCCCTGAGGGTGACCGCCTTCGCCAAGACGATGTAGCTTCCTGCACAGGGGGTGGTACCCCTTCCGAATCCGACGAGGAGGACATTTTGACGTTCCCCGACGACTTCTCAGTACGAGGGTACGACACGGAAAGCATATCCTCTATGGTCCCATCTGTCTCTCCCCACCTGCGGGCAGTGTTTATGGCGGAAGATGATTATGAAGGACCTACGGATCAACAACGTCTAGAAGTACTTGAAGCCATGCTCCTACACTTGGTCAAGTCAGTTGACGAAATCAAAGCTGCCTTGCTGGCTCAATCAGCAAGGACGCCTGAACAAACAAGCTTGGGACCCGTAGTCAACGCGGACTCTAACACGACCGCTCCTTCTTTGGGTGACAATCCTCAAGGAGCATCCTCTCCTTCAGCTGCAGACAAGGCTAGGGAGGCAAGTAGGGAAGTCCAGGAGCTTCGAGCAATATTCAATGCCCGAGACTCCTTCCGGGACCTCAGAATACGGTAGCCGTATCCTGTTGCCTGGAGAGATGTTCCTTTTTTGCCATGGTACAAACCATTTCATAACGATTTATATGACGAAAAGACCCCTACCAACCGGTACATGACGTATTTTGAGGTCACAACAGACCACTTGTCGCATAGCGACGCCATCCTCACACGATTATTTATCAGAGCATTGGAGGGAATCACTTTCGACTGGTACCGTAACCTTGCGGACAACTGCATCCATTCCTTTGACGTCTTCAAGCACATGTTCCTGGAAAGATACTACGAAGTGGGGCATGATGTGACAATGTCGTCTCTCATAGACGTCGTTCAGGGATAGAGGGAGCTAACGAGGAACTATATCGAGCGGTTTCGCCAAACCGCGATGATATTGCCCCAAGGCAATCCCGAAAGCTCCTTGATTGAAATTTGCCAGAAAAAGTTGCTCCCTGCAATCAGTCTCTGGATGGGCGAAGATCAGTTAAGGGATTGGACGACCTTCATCATAAACGCTACCAATACGGAGACGAAGTTAAAGAAGGCTCGCCAGCTGGGATTACACATCCCAGATGGAGAGGACAAAGGCAAACGTCCCGGTACCACCTCCAATAACAACAACAGTGGCGGCACCACCAACAACAGGGATACCAAAGGCAAACGGGCCATGGTCACTGGTACCACCAAAAAGCCTGAACATAAGCAGGCAGAAGCTTAGTGGCCCAAGGTGAATTACTCATTTGAAGATAGTCATGTCAAGCCTATCTTCGACATGCTCTTACAAGGAGATAGGATCCAACTCCCTCCACCAAGGCACGAGCCTCGAGCGACGGAGATTGAGGACCCAAAATATTGCCACTTCTACAGCTATATGCATCATTCCACTCATGACTGCTTCCAATTAAAGCGGTACATCCAGAATCTTATCGACTCCAAGGCTCTGTCGTTAGATTTTAAAGAGGTTACCATGGTTGTGAACATGGTATCAGTTCAATTCGGCGACTCCTCCCCCAACAAATACTCAAGACGGGGTAATACCTGTCCTTCGGGCAACGATGGAGGTTACTAATATTCCACCTGTCCGGGACCAGACGACTGGCTTGGTACCTCTCACCACGTCATGAGGAGATGGCATGTGGGTGCACCCAGACTTAATACCCGAAGTTACCCAGGCGGTGCCATCTTTAACCAACAAAAAGAAGGACATGAAGTCCAGGTCCCGACATACAATTTCAGTCGAAGGAAACCCGCTTCGACAGGCCGCTCCTTAAGGATGCACCTCAAGGACTGGAGAGACCTTACAAATTTGACATACTAGCACAACTGGCTAATACGCCAGCAAAGTTGTCGTTATATGAGCTCCTAAGGCTCTCCAAGGATCTTCATATCGCATTGAGCGAAGCACTCCAGAATGCTGACGCCTACTTAGCCCAAGTTAAGCCTACAGGAGAGGACGCATCAACAAATCTCCAGGGCAGCAATTGTGCAGATGTAATGCCGAACATCGTGTTTACCCCACAGGATATGTTAATCAAGACCAACTTGCATGATCGTCCCTTATACTACACTGGATACATAGGTGACATCAAGGTGGATCGGATGCACATCAATCATGTCTCGTCAATAAGCATTATCCCGAAAAGCTTGCTTCAAATCCTCGGCATCCCTATGCACCGGCTAGCGGTGACCAATACTGCCATTAGCAGTTTCAACTCGGGAATGTGTTATCTCCTAGGAAAGATCCGCTTGAAATGTCAGATTGGCGACCTGAAGATGGAGGTTACCTGCTACTTCATAGACGCAGATACGTCCTACAATATCCTCTTGGGGCGTCTGTAGATACATGACTATATGATCGTTCCATCCATACTCCACCAGTGCTTCAAGTACGTCAGTAAGCACGGCTTCGTGAAGACGAAATTCGCCGACATTGATCCCTTCAAAGGGGTTGAATCTTACTATTCTTCGGAGGCTTGTCTATATGAGGAATCCAAGAAGCACATAACTAATGAACTGGAGGCCATAACAAGGTCAGAGGAACCTTTTAAAATCCATCTCCAGGCCCATAAACTGGACAAAGTCGCACCCCTTGTCGCAACTTTGGATAAAGAGATGCCCGGTTCCCCCGCCCCAGCTGTGCAGTTGGAATCGATGGTAATCCGACTCCCGAGGTCCAGCTAGGAGCCAAAAGCTGTCGTAGGGCTGATGGTGATCTGATTGCCAAAATTAAACCAAAGGCGATCAGAAGATGCGAGGCCCTCTGTGGAGACGATGGTGATCCGATTGCTAAAATCCAATCAAAGGCAATCGAAAGATGCAAAGTCCTCTATCGAGCCGATGGTTATCCGTCTCCCCAAGACGAGCCGGCAGCCAAGTATTGATCCGAGGCCCTCAGGCAAGCCAATGCCACAAGCAGAACCCTTGGTGATCAAGCTGCCCAAGACAGCATCCCAACTTCCGGTCATACAGGAGGTAGCTGAAGAAGAGGCAGAACTCGTAAAATATCTGGTTGCACTGGTGGATAGTCCCTCTCCTAATGATGTAATCCCTGTAGACAAAATTCCTTATTTTATCAATAAGAGGCTACCTTTGAACTACCCTGAGTGCATCTGATGTATGTTGTGGAGCACGGTTTGGACATTAACCTGCACATACAGGTGACAACCGTCCATACTGTAAACCGACTTACTCCCATTATAGGTGCCTACTTCTTAGTCCCAAGCAGAAGAAAAGGGGATCACACGATCATCTTCGGCCAAAAATAAGGTCCTCAACCTTTCATGCCAGAAGAGTTCGATCTCGAACCCGATGCTGGAAGATTATCGCTCTACCTTTATATCCCCAAGCCAAGTACTTCATGCAAAAGCAGGGGTACACCATGGAGACTATCCCAGGTCTGAATTACAGCAACGGCCGGCGATCGCCTCTGCAGATGTCAACCCCGGTCGGGAAACCTCAGGATTATTATAGCAAGTCCAGACACGGTCTCGGTTATGTTACACCAGCAACAACACCCGAGAACTCCGATGAGGAATGTGAGTGGTATTCTCACTCATCTGAATTGCCTACATACAATTTCGATGATAGCATTGGAGATATATTCAGGCAGACATTCTCTGTCAACATGGTATCCGCTGACATTGAAGAGGAAGACGAAGATCTGCCCGAATCCATTGAATTGGAGCTATGGGCCCAACAGCTGGATGCACAATAGGAGAAGCGCTTTGAACAACGAGACCCTCCCACTGAAGACAAAGTCATGGAAGTTGACCTCGGCAACGAATCCTCTCAAAAGCCAATCTTCGTCAATAAAAGCCTGACGGACGGCGAGCGGGAGTCGTTGTTGCAACTCGTCAGAGAATATATCAACATTTTCACTTGGAGCTATGAAGACATGCCAGGGATAAACAAGAAGATCGTACTTTATAAACTCAATATTCATCCGAACACAAAACCAGTCAAACAACAGCAACGACGGTTCCGTCCAAACATCATGAACTCCATCGAAGCGGAAGTAAACAAGCTTATAGCTAGTGATTTCATCTGCGAGGAGCAGCACCCAGACTGGATAGCTAATATAGTACTAGTCGTCAAGAAGAATAGAAAAATTTGAATCTGTATCGACTTTTGCAATCTGAATGCGGCATGTCCTAAGGATGAATTCTCTCTTCCCATCACCGACATAATGATCGATAATACGTGTGTCTTCGAGCGCATGTCCTTTATGGATAGATTTTCTGGATACAATCAAATAAAAATATCTCCTGACAATGAGAAGCATACGTCATTTTGAACACCAATCGGCGTGTATTATTACACAATCATGTCCTTCGTCCTAAAGAATGCCGGTGCTACATATCAACGAGTTATGATTGTTATCTTCAGAGATCACTTACGTAAGACAGTAGAGTTTTACGTTGACGACAACGTCGTTAAAAGCCGCTCCAAGGATGATCACTTACATGATTTAAGGACAGTGTTCGACCTTATACGAGCGTACAATCTGAAGATGAATCCCACCAAGTCCTTCCTAGGCATATCCAGCAGGAAATTCTTGGGCTTTGTCATTACTTCCCAGGACATTCACATAGACCCCGATAAGACAAAAGCAATCCTGGAGATGAGTCCACCGAGGAGCCTCCGCGAACTCTGCGGCCTTTAGAGAAGACTAGCCTACATCAGGAGGTTCATATCTAACCTCTTAGGGCGTTGTCAACCAATCACACAACTCATGAAGAAAGGCATCTCTTTCGTATGGAATGAGGAATGTCAATGCGCCTTTGATGATATTAAGCAATACCGGTCGAATTTGCCAGTTCTGGCAGCCCCGGTTGCTGGAAAGCCCTTCCTGCTCTATGTACGGGCAATAGAACACTCCCTCTGTGCCTTGCTAGCACAGAACAATGATGCAGGGCATTAACAAGCCATCTATTACCTCAGCCGAATGATGGTGGGGTCGGATCATAGGTACACCACCGTAGAGAAGGAATGCCTTGCCTTGGTGTTCGCCATTCAAAAAATACGATACTATGTAACATGGCAGACCATCCATGTTGTCTCACAAGTTAACCCCCTCAGGGTTATCATAACCAAGCTAGGTGCACTCAGTTCTCGTCTAGCCACCTGGACGATATTGTTGTCCCCCTACGACATGGTTTTCGTTCCACAGAAGGCTGTCAAAGGTTAAGCCTTGGCCGACTTCTTAGCCGCCCATCCAGGCTCAAAAATAGCTAAAATCTATGAAGAAATCCCAGATGAAGTTATTAATTCAAACATGACTTCACATTGTGCCATTTGGCGAATGTTCTTCGACGATGCTTCAAAAACGGGGCATACTCTCTCACTGAACCCTGTTCAAACAACGTAGCTGAATATAATATTCTGGTCATCGGTCTTCGACTCACAAAAGAGGTGGGGGCCGAATACCTAGAGGCATATGACGACTCGCAGTTGATTGTTAATCAAATTCGAGGCTCATACGAGGTTCGCAACGCAGACCTAATTTCTTACCATCAGATAGCAATTACCATCATTGCAACCTTGAAAGGGTTCTTTATAAAGCATCTTCCTAGGCTCCAAAATATTGAAGCCGACGTCCTAGCAAGCATCGCCGCTTCTTTGGCAGTTCCAAATCATGCTCATCATCTAGTCGACGTGGTAGGCCATGAGCTGGTCTGTCCGAAAAATAACATTCAAATAGGTACGAGTTACTCTACCCAGATAACCAATGACGTGTAAGACTGGAGACTCCCGTTCATCGACTTTGTAGTCTACAGAATCCTGCCTGAGAATGTGAAGGAAGCGACTTCAATCAGAAAGCGTTCTCTCAGATTCTTTTATGACACAGAAACAAAAATGTTATATCGACGATCATACGATGAGCTACTGTTAAGATGTCTGTCAAATACATAAGCCAAAGAAGTCCTACGTGAGGATCACGATGGCATTTGCGGGGCTCACCAACCTGGCCTAAAGTTGCAGGACCGTCTCCGTCGAATGGGCTATTACTGGACTACGATGGTAGCAGACGCTGTCGATTATAAAAAGAAGTGTAAGGCTTGTCAGATCCATACAGACTTCATACATCTGCCATCCAAATTCTTGTACCCAACAGTAGCCTCTTGGCCATTTGAAGCATGGGGAATAGACATCATTGGCCCAATCACCCTGCCGTCATCTAGGGGACACCGGTTTATACTTACAATCACCAACTACTTCTCCAAGTGGGCGGAAGCTGTTCCCCTGGCAGAGGTAAAGACATCAAACGTGATTAGTTTCATAAAACATTATGTCATCTACCGTTTTGGACTGCCCCAGAGGACCATTCATGACAATAGTCCGCAGTATGCAAGCCATGCCTTCTATCGATTCTGTGACAAGAATCAGATTCAGAATGTGGCTTCAACGGCATACAATCCATCGGCTAATGGTCTGGCTGAAGCTTTTAACAAGACCATAATCAAGATTCTCAAAAAGTTCGTGTCTTCAAACAAGCACGACTGGAATGAAAAGCTGGGCGAATGCTTATGGGCGTATCGTACTACAATTCAGACGGCTACAGGAAATACACCGTTCTCTCTGGTTTACGGGAGCGAGGCAGTTCTCCTATTGGAGACCCAGATCCCCTCGCTTCGCGTGGCCCTTACTTACGGTTGATGTCGGACGATAACTACCGCCGACGGCTACAAGAATTGGAAGCCTTAGACGAGAAGCGTTTACATGCTCAATAAAGCATCGAGCTCTATCAAGCACGTATCTCTCGGGCCTTCAATAAAAAAGTCAAGCAGAGGTCATTCCAAGTAGGCGATCTCGTCTTGGCCGTTCGTAGACCGATGGTCATGACTCACAAAACTGCCGACAAATTCCAGCCCAAAGGGGAGGGACCATTCATCATCGAGTCCGTATTCTCCAACGGCACATATCGGCTCGCGAAACAGAATGGAGGCTTGCTCATGATGCCCATAAACGGCAAGTTTTTATTTATATATTTTTTATTTTTTATTTTACTATGTCTAAAGACATGTTGGTACTTTCTCAAACCACCAAATCTTCCAGACTATCGAGTTATGTACACTAAGTACCTTTGAACTTATACTCTATTAGCTCTGAGTAGATTCACATTGCATCCCCCTGGGTAACAAGTCATGTATACTAAATACCTCTAAACTTCCACCCTGATGCTTCATCCCGCCGGAGTTCACCAGGCTTATTGTCATCTTTGAGCAAACTTTCTGGTCCTCATTATCTTGTGTCACGTCCATATTACCTCTGATACCAATAGTCTCTTAACTTAACACATGTACCCAACCCGGGATAAAATTACTGTATTAAGACCACAGAATCTATCATGTCCATATTATCTCTGTTGGATTTTGTGTCAAAATCTATTACTCACACCACCAGTACGCAAAAGGGTAATAGGTCCACCAAAAATTATTCCTGATTATCGTGTGTCACGTTCATATTACCTCTGATACCGATAGTCTCTTAACTTAACACCTTATGTACCTAACCCGGGATAAAATCACGGTATTAAGACCACAGAACCTATCACGTCCATATTACCTCTGTTGGGTTTTGTCTCAAAATCTATTACTCGTACCACCAGTACGTAAAAGGGTAATAGGTCCACCAAAAATTATTCATGATTATCGTATGTCACGTCCATATTACCTCTGATATAAACAATCTCCTAACTTAACACCTATACCCAATTTGGGATAAAATCAGGGTGTTAAGATCGCAGAAGCTATCACGTCCATATTACCTCTGTTAGGTTTTGTTTCAAATCTATTACCTGCACCATCAGTGCGCAAAAGGGTAATAGGTCCACAAAAGTTATCCAAATCTATTACTCGTACTACCGATGCACAAAAAGGGTAATATGTCCACAAAATATTATTCAAATCTATTGCTCGCATCTTCAGATGCACAAAAGAGCAATAGGTCCACAAAAAGTCCCCCAGTAGGATGTTCTTTATCAATCACAAATGCTCTATTAGGCCATCTAGTACAAGCATCATAGATATCACAAATAAAGAATGAAGTGAATGTACGCTTTTTATTCAAAATCAGTTACATTCTTAGGAATACATCTCCAGCAGCAAAATAAAAAAATCTACTACTCATCAGTAATACATAGCACAGTGAGTATCGCCTCAAGCGGCGTAGTGGGGCGGTCGATCTTCAGCTTTTTAGGTCAGTTTGGCAGCACCACACCTTCGTCATAAGGCAATTTTATAGCCCTCGAAAGGAGTCATATTTTACTGGTAAGAAGCAAACAAGGCTGTTGAACCTTCGAGAAGACACATGGAGGAGGGCAAATATAGAATGCTAAAAGCATCTACAAGCATTAACTTTCTTCCCTCTGTATTTCGGACGTCCTAGGCCCGTTCCTCCAAGAGGCCATACCTTCAAAACAATATCCCTAGTATTGCTTTTACCTACTTGGAGGGCCGTAAAAACAGAACCTTTACGACGAAGCCTAACCACCGTCCGACTCTCCAATGTATAAAGGGTCTTTCTACTAACTGAGGAAAACCCTTCTGAAGTATGGAGTGTTCTGAGCTGTCTGATGTGCGTGTCAAAATGTTGCATTTTTACCATATCCAAATTTGCCGATACCGGTCATGGAGAAATTTTCTAGCCAGATCCCTATGAAATATAAAAAGGGGAAGAGGTTAGCAGTCAAAAGAAAACAAAGTGAATGGATTTCTATCTCAGTTCATGCGGCCCAGCCATAATAGAACACACGCGGCCCAGATCAGAGGAGAGCTCATACGGCTCAATCGTGTAGAATCTATGTGGCTCAATCAGGACCAATCACACAACACATGCGGCCCAAATACATACAAGGTACAAGCCGTATGTGCTTTGATACTTATGCGGCTCGGCCCATGTGGCCCAGTCACACAGAGCACATGCGGCACATGCCCCATGAAGGCCAACTATGTGCTAAAGGCATTGAAGCCATGACACAGCGGTGAAATATAGTCAGACCTGCACATAAAGCATGTGACATGGCCATCTGAGTTCAAAGCACTTGATCTCCCACTATCCTTACCGTGGATAGGAGGCTGTACGTCAAGATGAGCAGAGAATGAGTCCACAACTATCGACGAAGAGACAAACCCCTTTCCTCCGTTAGTAGCGCCGGTCAACTTGGAGGCTTCGGGGGCCATGGCTGATCGGGAGTGGAAAAGGATGTTAGAAGAAAAAAGAACGAAAAGAGAAAGCAATAGGAGTTCTCTCGCTACCGTACGACCTACATATTTATAGGGCACCAAAAAGCATAAACGGATAGGCACCGCTTCGGTTATCACGCCCACTAAGAGATAATGATGACCCTCGGGATTCTATCCTTTATAACCGTCACAGTAACCAAAAAGACAGCACCAAATCTAAAACCGAATTAGAGCATTAAATGCAGCAGTGACAGCTGGACAGAGTCTCTCTGCGGCTCAAAATTTCCCTGCAGACCGAGATCCCCCTGCGGCTCAAAGCTTCCCTGCGGCTTGACGTTTTATGCATGACTCCATGCTTCTTATTCAAAGTATTCCAAATTTGCAATTTGAAAACTTTGAAGGAGGCTTGTAGAAGCATGAAAAAGATGGAGTTTATGCGGATCGCTACTCTATGCGGCCAACAGAAATTAAGGCACAGAAGGAAGACTCTCGAAGATCCCCTGCGGCCAAGTAAAACTAAGCCGCAGAAGGAGTACTCCTGGAGACCCCATGCGACAAAGAAAACCAAGCCGCAGAAGCGAGGCTCTCGAAGACCCCATGCGGCTAAGTGGATTCGAGCCGCAGAGGGAAGGCTCTCGAAGATCTCATGCGGCTAAGTGAAACCAAGCCGCAGAAGCGAGTCTCTCGAAGATCCCATGCGGCCAAATGAAACCAAGCCGCAGAAGTAAGGCTCTCGAAGATCCCATGCGGCCAAGCAGAGCCGAGCTACAGAAAAAAGGTTCCTAAGTCCACCATACGGCCAAGACGGTTCAGGCTCTACTTTGTGGTGGAGAGGACACGTGGTAATATTGACCAAGTGCCAACTACCCGGATTACAATAAAGAAATCTCAACAACCCCACCAACTGGCAGCCCAAGATCGAGTCTTTTGTGTGCTATTACAGATATGTAGCCACGTGGCTCTCTATGCTGCCCAAAATTTGCTTTAGGCAGGAATCACTATAAATAGCAAGGTATCACACCCATGCTAAAGGTTGGCAATCAAAGGCTGGCAAATTTCTTCAAGAGCAAAGTCTGTGTATGATAGTCCAAGGAGTAAGACAGAGTTGCTACACTTTCCCGAGCCTCCATCGTCACCCCCAGAATTAAAACTAAACAATTGTACTTAGATTGTTTCCTAGGATTCCTTTCTAGGCTTTTTTCTGTACAAGCAAGTTTGCAATCAAGTTCAATTCATCTGTAATTCTTATTCTTGATATTTTAATGGCAAACAACCTCGCACTTAAATGACTTGAATTGATTCTAAACTAATGCCTATAAGACCCTGACTTCAACTTGATCGTACCCAAAATTGTATCTTTGGTCATGATTAAGTTTTTATCTTAATCGCGCCTGTGTGACTTTGAGTCTGATTTTCATCAAGCCTAAACTCTACTGATTGTTCCATACTTGAAGTTCAATTCTAACTTAGATTCTCCTAGCTATGATTGAGATTGTGCCTAAATAACTTAAGTTTATTTTTACGCATATATAATTGGTTCATCCTACGATCCTATCATACCAAAATCATCAGTCGTGCATAAGTAATTTTGAATTTGATTATCTTGATCGCGTCAAGCCATCGTTCTTTGATCGTGCCTAAGGCACTGACTAAAATCTCTATCATGCTTTTGATTCCCCCTGCCAGCCTTAAATTTTGAGGACGAAATTTATTTAAGGAGGGTAGCTTTGTAAACTCCGTAAATCAAATTTTAGATTTTTTTTTCTGAATTTTTGGATTTTTTTATTTTTCTAATTTTTTCTATATCTTTGAAATCATAAATTTTAATACAAAGTGTAATTTCGATCGTGATAGGATATCGATATATTGTTGTATATTAGTTTTATAAACCTAAAACTATTTTATAGGAGGTATTACCCCAAATGATTTCTTGTCCATTTCCTTGAATTTTTGTAAGATATAAATATTTACTTTTATATGAGAAAAAGATTGTCAAAAGATTATTTCTAAATAAATATACTCTTATTACCATTTTATTATTTTATTTTTATCCTAAGTTTTTAATGATTGAAATTATAATATTTTCCCTCGTATTAGGTTTAGACCATTTCGGTTATAGTTCTAGCCTACCGAGTTCGGACTCGGATTGTGGGCTAGGGTTCCGAATTTAGTAGTAATGGGTATAGGGTACCTAAATTATAATTAGCTAATGATTATTAGTAAACAAATTGTTAGTGGTTAGTGTCAGTTAGTTGTTAGTGATTTCCACTATATTTTTCTACTCCTATTTCAATTACATCCTTGCCACTAGGGTTTATGGCTCACCTAAACTCTACCTTATAAATATTGGGGACTCCCCAATATTTTAGATACCCTCCTAAACCCTAAACACACACACCCTAACACCCATCTCCTCTGGTTTCATCATAACACCCCAAACTCTTCTCACTGCCTGGCCTCCCCTACTACCTCGGCTCCGGTAACCACTTCTACAGCCACCAACGTCACTCCTTCCCCACCGCGACACCATTGGCATCCCCATTCCTGGCCATCTTCGGCCAACCACCCGACTTTCCTACCTAGCCCAGAGCCCCAGCACCATACCCGTCACCACTACACGAATCCACCACCATCCCAAACTACCACACCAATGCCACACGACCACCCGACTCACTACCAGAGCCCCATCGACGCCATCACCGTTATCCTCTCCTGTCACAACCTCCCACAACACTACCCCCAAGCCAGAATCCACCACCACTACTACCAACTCTGACAAGCCACACTCCCGTGGAAGCTCCAACATCGTCATAGACCAAAAAAAGAAAAAAAAAGAAAAGGGAGTGAGGATACACCACTCACCAGACCTAGGCCACCGGCCATCCGCAGCTGACGGTCTCCCACCGTCACCACCGACTTTGGCCAACCACCCTACTCCTCCGACTTCCACCGCCAGCTCCCGAGCTCAGCGCCGCCTCTCCCTCCTCCGGAGTATTCTCGCCCGGATCAGTAGACCCGTGCCTATGCGTACCCGCATCTCCACTGCTCTCTCCTACAGCCGTCGTGCTTGACGCTCCGCCCGACGCCGCTCCTCCAGGGCCGGTGCACTGCTCCGCCCGACCGGATATGCAGCGCCGCTCCAAGCCCAGGTGCCTCCGCGTCAGTACTGGCCATCGACGTCGTAGCTCCCCTCGGTAGGAAACCCTCCTTATTCTCTCCACACTCACCCTTCTCTCTCTTTAGTATTGGAAAGTTAGGGATTTTATTTAGGATTGAGAACAACAACTCTCTTCCATCGATTCTCCTCCTTTCTCTCTTCAATTTTGATATTGGGGATATTAAAATGTGAACGAGAGAACAGACTGACCCCCTTTAGAGCATCTCCAACCCTATTGTCTTCTTTAAGTGTTGTGAGTCTTAGGTGGCTCCTATGTGGCATGAGCCACAAGACAATGTCTTGTTTATGTGGCAAAATTATATCTCAAAAAACAATGAAATAGAAAAACTCTCTCCAATACAAAAGTATTGAGGAGACAATAAAAAGTATTTTTTTCCAACTTCCAAGGCAACTTTTAAGAAGACTACTCATCTTCTTTCCTTTTTAGTATATTTTTTATTCATAATTGATGACATGGAAGAGAAGACATTGTCAAGTGCATTGTCTAGAACAAGACAATCAATTTCACAATGTCTTCTTTAATTTTTGCCACATAAGCTTCACAATTGACTTGACAATTGCATTGGAGAAGAACTTTTGAATAAAATTTTGTCATTCCTATGTGGCATTAACTTTTTTCCAAAGTCACAATTGGGTTGGAGATGCTCTTACTTCTGTTAATGTTGTGGTTGTTATTAATTATTATTATTATTATTGATTTTTAGGGTTAGGTCAAACGGTGATTTTGGGCTGTTGATTTTAGAATTGGATTTGGGCCAAACCCAATTCAATGGGCCTTCAAAAATGTTTGGATAGAGGGCTGCCCTTCTTTGGGCCAGGGGTAATTTTTGGGTATGTATATTTTATAGGCTTAATTGCACTTTGATACCCTCAACTATTCTACTTTTTTAAGTTGATACCTCAACTATTTTTTTTTCAACTTGATACCCTAAATTTTTTTTGGACAATAATGTCCTTACCCAAAAAATTAAACCTGCTACTCAACCCCTCCCCGCTCCCCTCCTCTAGCCCCCCCTTTCGGCCACTACCCCCGCCCCCGCCCCTCTCCCCGTCGCCCCGCCCGCACCCTCTGCCCCTCATCCCCCTCCTGCCCCGCCTGCACCCTCCTCCTCCCCCCCGCTCCCCTCCACCCTCCGGCCACCCGCACCCCCCTCCCGCTCCCTCCCCTACCTCTCCTGCTGCCCTCCTTTCCCGACTCCACCATCGCCGGAGAGGGAGGGAGGGTCGTCGTCGCGGGAGGGGGGGAGGTGGTCGTCGAAGAGGGAAGGAAGGGAGGTGGTCGCCGGAGTGGGGGAGGGGGGAGGGGAGAAGGGGAGAGGGAAGGGATAAGGATATTTTGGGGATTTTTAAAAATTTATGTATCAAGTTGAAAAAAAAAAATAGTTGAGGTATTAAGTTGTTGAGTAAAAAAGTTTATGGTATCAACTTGAAAAAGTGGAATAGTTGAGGGTATCAAAGTGCAATTTAGCCTATTTTATATATAATATATGTAATAATATGTTTATGTATATATATGAGTATGGGTATACATGCATATTCCTAATTATTTAATTATTATTTAGAATAGTAAAATTGTTGGATTTATTTACTGGGGATTTTGGAGATATATATAAATATAAATAAATATATATATATATATATATATATATATATATATATATATATATATATATATATATATATATATATATATATATATATATGTTTTCAACAAAAAGAGCTTTATTGATGTATCAGGCGCAAAATGTCGAAGCCTATACAAGTAAGCGCGCCAAGCGCTGGAGGAAGCTCAAAAGCTGGGATCCAAAGAAGAATCTCGAACAACAAAAAGGAACAGGCGTACTAGAGCAGCGTCTGCCAAAAAGTATCAGTCACATGAGAGCAACTTCTACGGATGCGAAGACACTGCCGGATGACTTCCCTGAGAAGCTGTTGGAGGTTGAATTGGTGACCTTCGTACCTAAATTTGTTTCTGTTCTTCCATAGCACCCAAATGCCGGCGGCTACGCCAATCTGATGCCCATGAGAGGATCCCCAGCTGGTGAGGAGATCGTTGAAGCTGCCAGTGTTGGGGGCCTAGCCACATCGCTGCGCAAGACTGTACCAAAGTTGGCTAGCAGTGTTGCCATGAAGGAGGATGTGTTCAGTTGTTTCTGATTGAAGAGAGGAGCAGTAATAGCACTTGGAAGCTAGGCTGTAGCCGATGGAGATAAGGGTGTCGTTAGTCGATAACTTTCGTCGATATGCTCTCCAGATAAGGATCGACCATTTGACTGGGTAGCAGGAGTGCCAAAACGGAGCAATCAGCGGGGCAGGCGGAACTGGGTATCTAACCTTCGACTTGGCAGAGGCTATCGTGAAGGAGCCATCAGGCGTGAGGACCACCGACAGTAGTCAGCGGTCTCGATGATAAATGGTTCGGCAAGGTGAAGGTGACGACCATGAAGGATACGTCGCCATGAGGCAGATGATCCAGATGAGGATCGACCATTTGGATATATATGTATATGTATATGTATATATATATATATATATATATATATATATATATACATAATTCCTATATGCTGTATATTAAGTGTTGTGTATTTTTATCATTATTATTTTTAGCATTATCGTTATTAATAGTAAAACTTATTTGGAATTATATAGAAGAAAAATATATATTTGTGTTTCTAAAATTTATTAAGTTGTGACTTAAAATCATGTTAGGCTAAAAATTAAGTTTTAGTACTAGGGTGATTTCTCAAGCTTTCAAATATTTATCTAAAATACTTTGATTAATAAAAATATAGTTTCTAGACATTATAAATAATTTCCAAATTTACTTATATATATTTAGTTATATTTCCCCTTCGAAATCGTAAATCGCGACTATTATAGTCATTTCTCTTTCTTGATTCGATTATCATGCCGAACTCTGATTTTGGGCTTCTATAGACCAAAATAGGCTATTTGGACTATTCTGGACTCGATAGGACCGTCTATGCCGTCATTTGGGACCATCTTGTGGAGCATAACATCGTACCTATTTTGTGTTGATACGTTCATGTTGTGCACGTCGACTCCAGCAAATTGAGGCGAGTACATTCTCTGATAGTTTTCATTACCTTGATAGTCTCTATGATATCAGTTTGTAGTGTTATGCTTGATATCTGACACAAGAGTACACGGATTGGTATAGCTTGGATCCCGTCATGAGATGTTATTCCTGGTTATCTTGGTATACTGGTACATGACTTATTCTTGATTATTGTTCTTTTACTTGTATGGACACCGATTCCTAAGGGGATTTGCTACCCTCTTAGAGAATCCCGTGTCATAACATGTCGTGGTTGGATCTATTATACTAGTCGGAGGATGGAGAGATATTAGAAGATTATGTTATCGTACTCCTACTTACTTGTGCATAGCTCACCCTCGCCACACGTATGGTGTAGCCTGACCTTACTTGTACTTGTACATAGCTTCCATGTATGGCCGGCCTGATTTCCAGATTTACCTGTGCTTGTTCTTGTGCATAGTCGGTCATACAGATAGCCTGATCCTAGTCCCAAGTCGATCACATAATAAACTAATATCTCAAGACACTGTTTAGTAGTAGCACATGTTCTATTCCAGATTATTTCTTGTTGTTCCACTGTACTCCTGATTACATACAGTACATTATTACCATGACATGCTCACATGATTTTCCTACTTTCAGTTCTACTTATCCATCATGTATTTCAATACTTCCTGTTATTTATAGTTTTTGTCAATTTAATGGAACTGATGTTAGTCTATGTACTTCGCTCCAATCCTAACTGGATAACCAAAAATTTTAGGAATTGTTATGCCCCACATACTTGGACTACATGACAATGCTAGTTGAGACAGATTCTCGATGTTCCATTTGCCGTGAGTTGACTTCTGGGAGCTATAGGCCATTATTTCTTTATTTAGATTGTGTTTTCGTTATCGAATTTGTCTCCAATACATTCTTGTCACATATGATCATTTTGTAGACTGGTTGAATCTATGTTACTGCTATCTTTCCTAGGTCATATATGTTGTAGATATTTATTGGGTACTTGACAGTGTTCTACCACCAATAATGCGGCGTAGGCTGGTCGTGGCCCATGTACTTGCACCCGAATATCCGGGTATGGGTCGTGACATACAGTATTTAGTATGGAGTATAAGTGTTGTGAATATGGATAGGTTTGGGACCGTAGAGTTGAAAAGGTAGAAAATCCATGAATATGGAAAGAATGGAAGTGCGAGCGATGGCTCGAGGAATATGGTATTGAGTAGAGATATGTAATGTTTTGATTCGTATATTGTATGGTCATGAACAATTTGCACACAAGGTTTGGGTCCTCGAACGGTTGTTGAGGTACCAGAACCCATTCGGCCTAGGAAGAACAAGAATAATAAGTGATGAGCACATGTAATTCTGAACCTTAGGTGAGGCTAGCTACCTACACGTAAATGGATCACCGTCTTAACTGATTTAGTCCAATGATCTTTATATAGATCTAATAATATCTTCGGTTCACACGGAAGAATATGATAAGCCTTCTTTGTAGAAAATAACAATCAACTGTGGGTAAGAATTATTGTTTGGTGATAAGTAGTATGTCTTTAGATTAATGCCTTATGAAACCTAACAACTATGGCGTGGAATATTTAACAACACACTATATATTTGTGAAGGCTACTGAATGTCTAATGCAGGGACACACTTTTATATTATGAATGAGATCGTTGTATTGACATGAAAAGATGGTAAGTATTGGATAAGATCAATTTTGTTGCGTGATATTTTTTGCTTATGGACACATGTATGCTCATGTATTAATTAATATTAAGACATGATTAGAAAGGCCACATATGTTTGCATGTACTCAATTATCTTGTTGGTTTTAGTTGAGTTAGCTTGAGACCACTCACCAGTGCATGACAATGTATTAACCCCTAACTCCCTAGGTGTAGAGTTTTGCATGGCGTATTGAGGCGTTGGTGCTTGGATTAGTACTTGAAGTTGTTCAGCTGGAGATGTTGTTTTATTTTGTTTATAAAGGACATAGTATATGAAACAATGTTAATTGTATTAGTTTCATGAGTTGTAAGCATTTTGAAATCGTTTATCGTATTGATATCTTTTGTTGTAATCGAGTTGTTCTTTGTCTTAGAGTCGTTATAATTTAGATATAGATTAACAAGAAAGAGAATCATTTTCTCATATATCTTGTGGATATCAACTTTTTTGTATTGTTGTAATGACTTGGCTTTGAGATTATTTTATCGATAGTGTTTGGTGATTGCTTGGTATAAGTATAATTTAGACTTGTACGTCATCACACTTAGTGTCAACTTTTGTCTTATGAGATCGGATCGTTATAGTTATTATTCTCGATTTGGAAACAGAAAATATGATGCATACACTAGATATTCACATAATAGAATAATATTAACGTATTAGACCCGAAACAACCATTTCAATAATTTTAAACCAGTTTTTTGTGAAATTGAACACAAACGATGACTCTAATTTAGCTTACATAACTAAATGGGTTCAACTACTAAGTTAGCCTTAGGTTTCTAGTACTTGCGGAATTGTCAAAATACAAAATTCCAATTTTATAGCAAAGTATCGCTAAGTTTGGAAGCACATGTTCTTAACTAAGGAAATTACATTATAGGATATGATATATATATATATATATTTTTTTTTAATTTTTAATTTTTTATTTTTTTTGTTAGAAGGAAAACTTAGTAGTAAGTACATGACAGTAAGCATCAGCCAAGATACATCTCTCCCACTTAGGAACTCGATCCCATCATGGACAGTAGTTTTAAAAGTAGCTACTGATTACGTTAACGAGTACAATAAAACTATTGAAAGATACAACATCAACTTCTAGTAAAAGTAAGCCCAATTTACTTCTTTCCACAGTTAAAGCACAACACATCCTTGCTACCCCCTTTGCTTTCCACATCCTAATCTTCTTCATCTTCCTCCTCGCTTCCATTGTTAACCTCATATTTTGATTTGTCCGACTCCTCCTCGTTCATTTCAGCGTTGTCCTCCGGCTCGTCCTGTGCTTGCCCCTTCTCATATGCCTCAACCTTTTTCTGGTACTCGGCCTTCAACTTGTCAGCTTTGGAAGCATAAGGTTCCTTGTCAGCATCGGACATAGACTTCCACCTGGCCCCACCAGCTTTAGTAACGGCGGCTACGCTCTTGTTGTTAGGGTTCTTCTCCTTGAACTCTTTCCTGAACTCTTCCAGGAAGACGAAGAAGGCGCTGGGGGCCCTCTTCGGCTTGTTCGGGTCCTTGCCGGCCTTGGTCTTCCCTTTCTTCACAGCGAGCTTGGTGTCGGCTTTCGCGGAGCCGGCGTTCTTCGGCGGCCTTCCTCTTCCTCTTCCTGTCATGGCGAGATCTTAGGGTTAGGGTTTCTCTTTGTGGGGAGAGAGAGAGAGATTTTTGTGAGCGTATGATATATATATATATATATATATATATATATATATATATATATATATATATATATATAATGTATAGCGTTATCTTATAGTACTTGTGATTTCATTACATAATTATAAATTTGTGCTGCTAGGGAAACTACTACGTTTCTTTTTTTTCGATAGGAGTATCAGGGGGTGATATATTAAAATTGCTAAATATGCTTTCTCGGTTAGAAATTCCATTTTTTTTAACTCGAAGCTTATAAAAATTTTCACTTTATATAAATTGCGTGTATTCGGTATTGAGTTGTTCCATCGAAGGGGTTTCAAACCTGAAAATTTATATGGAGGGTTATTTAGGATGGAATATAAACTGTTTTTTGAAGCCGAAATACAAAGGAGATTCTAACAAAAAAAGAATTTCTAAAGATAACCAATTTCAAAATATGAAATTTGGTCAATGTATATAAACCCTATTTATAGAAAATTGTGTCAGTTTTCTTAGAGACAAACTTTATGAAAACTTTATAATTCTTATTGGTCGATTTTCGTAAGTCTAGGACATGTCCGACACAAATGCACGTACACACAAGCACAACTAATTTATAAAAAAAATCTAAGTCGGATGATATATGTTTTTTGCTAAGATGGAATGTCTTGCCTAATAAGTATCCTTGTATGTCGTGTTTTCACTGACATATGAGACGAGATACGAATCAAGACCAGTAATGCAATCTAAATTGTATGTTAGATAAGATTGTTTGTGAATGAAGAATTATATTAGGTAGGAGAGAACAACTGGATCATACCGTTTCAAATCTCTATAATATAATTGACAAGCCAGTGAAAGCTGATTAGTAGTTTTCTGCCATTCATAAGGCCTTATGAAGTTGGGGGTGAGGCTTAGCTCACCAGCAGAAATCTAGATTCCATAAATTCTTAAAATAAAAAAAGAATTTATAATTTACAATTTCAAGTTCCCATAGCCTATATGGGAGGAGGAGGGGGGATTCTAAGTACCTTGCCTATCCAGAAACAACAAGATCCCAAGTAAATAAAATTGGAGAAATTTTGAGTGGCACCCCACTTAATTTTACCATATTTAAGGTGCACCCCACAAGTTTGTACAAATGTAAGTTACCCCCCACTTTTGACAGATCCTGTCCTTCTTTAACGGTCAACTCCTTTGACCCATTTTTTTGATGAAAATGCCCTATTCTCTACCCCGAGCCCCCTCTCCATGACATCGCCGCTGTGCGCGTGCCTCCGCTGGCTGCCGCCCATGCCCCGGCCCACCCTCGCGCCCTCCTCCACCTCCCCGCCCCCCACCACCACCACCAATAAAGTTGCCATATTCACTCAATAATTTCTCATTTTTCAAGTTTCTAATGATGTAATGGATGACTTCATCGATCCTGGATGCGTGCGCTGTGAGAATCAGTCGAAAAATAGATACGTGTATGATATCCTCACTTTAACCCCTATAAATTCCATATATGCTATAGCTACATGTATGATATCCGCACTTTAAACCCTATAAATTCTATCTCTGTAAACCTTCTCTGGTACCACTTTCCTCCCTCAATTTCTACTTTCTCAGTGTACAACAGACATCTATGGATAAAGAAAGAGGAATGAGCAAGGAGGCGAGGAGGGGGGGAGCGGGGGCGGTGGCCGGTTTTGGGGGGAGGGGGTGGAGGGGGGAAGATGAAAGAAGAAACAGGAATAAGCAAGGATATTTTGGTCTAAGAAATTTTTTTTGACGGTTACCGTTCAAAGTGGAGGGTAACTTACATTTGTGCAAACTTGTAGGGTGCACCTTAAATATGGTAAAATAAAATGGGGTGCCACTCAAAATTTCTCATAAAATTATTACTGATCAAATAGATGATGTAGTGTTCTCTAAATTGCATAAGCATTAGGAATTCTCTGAATTGTGTATATGATTGTATGTTGTAAATTGACCTTTCGACACTAAGTAAAATAGGATACATAATATTATTGTATCATTTTTCAAGTTAACACTATAATGAGTCCAAGGAATTAATTATTCCATTTTTCACTTTGGAATTCGAGAATCAGATCATTTATCATATACTCATCTTATTTTATTTTTTGCTTTCCATCCTTAACTAAGGGCCTGGATGTCGTTTGACTAGTATTATTCACTATGAAAGATGAATCCAAGAAGACTGCTTTATACCTTGAAGATGAGCTGGAAGACAAGAATGAGATGCTAAAATTAAAGACGAGTTATTGAAAATGGATCTTCTTCACATTAGCAGTTAATGTATATATGTGTTTATATATGATTGGGTTAATAGTTGTAGTTAGGTAGAATAATAAATTCCCTATTTACATTTTTAGAGTGCCTTCATCCAAAATGTTATTAATTATCATACTATAAGTAAACTTATCCTAAAACCTTACATCAACAATCGCGAATACGGATAGTGTATTTGTATGTCGTTAAGCCTGGGATGTTTGTTACATACAAAGTTTACCGTATTCTGGGAGTGGAACATGACATATACAACTTGGGGATATATATATATATATATATATATATATATATATATATATCAGTGTATATAGTATAACTGGGTAGTATAATGTCTGTATTGCTGAGATAGAAAGTGAACTAAATCTATGTCGAAACGCACAAAATTGTTCGTCGGTCTACTGATTCGAAACCAAAATAAAAAAGAAAAAGTACAACGCGCTCGATATCACTTGTAGATGATGTGTATAAATAATCATGACTATCCATCATAATAAAATAGATTGTTGACAAAATTAAAAAAAACTAATAAAATGATCGAAACTCGACGGATACTCAATTGATTCGAATCCTTTCAAGAGCAGCAGGCTCGACGTATCAAGTACTCCCGACTGTTGATAATGACAATCAAACTCGAAGAGAAATTCCAAGTATACATTAAACCATATCAAAACCATTCAGAAACCAGTATTGTATGTCAAAAGCAATGTATACTTGCCTACGGGAGGGTTATGCGACCGATACGATGCGTAGGATAAATGTTTGTGTCAAAATCTTCTACTAGGTCAGCTAAGAAGCACAAGCATCACTCATTGGTATAAGTAAGCTTGCTGAAAGTGGAGAAGGAGTGTGATTGTGTGTGTGTGTGTGAGAGAGAAAGAGATAGATAGATAGAGAGAGAGAGAGAAATAAGAAATGAATGAGATCTACTTTATTTATAGAAAACTTAGAATCGATCACAAGCATTGTATTACGATCCAACGGTCGAAAATGATATACACAAGGACTTCTCATATTCAGAACAGGGAAATAATATACTAGGCAATATAATGGGTACTATATTATCCAGTATACTGTTAGGTATGAAAAATTAGGAAAAAGCCTAATTTAAAAGGTTTTGGTTCTACGTGGAGCCCCTCGAGTAGATTGCCATGCCATGGGATAAGTCACAAGAAGTTTGTAGGTAGGCACGATTATCAATAAAACCTAGAAATGTTTTTAGTTGCACATGTCTATAATAGATTTTATTGAATACTAGAGTATCGTACGACATTTTTTGTATAATCTTCGATGCATACGAAACGAGAGAATCTTAAAAACTAGTAAAGCCATCAATAACTAAATCTAGTACTGCCATCATGGCACGATACCAATAACTAAGGAATCATCGTGCAAATATCTATGATCCTTGATTACGATATCAAAATCACAAAAACTGAGAAAATATAATATATGATAAATACTTGCGTATCCGTTAATAGTTACCAATACTTTCAGACGAGCCGGACAACTCTTCCCCACCCTCAGGAAAATTCTTTGCTTGGAATTTCCATAATGCAGTCTATATGCTAGAAAATCTGAAAAAAATATGATATAAGCAATTTAAAACGGAGAATCCAAATATTCAGGAAAAATTCATAAGTAAAACATTCATAAAGAAAATAGGAAATAACTCTTAAGCTGTACACAAGCACAAAAATTTAAAACAGATTGTTAAACGATAAGACATGCAGTACACTAAAGAGTATACCTCACGAGACAAACAAATGCAGGTATCGAGCTTAGATAGCATCCTTGTGTTCCCACGTTGAGTCGCCCTACGAGTGATGGCCCTAAGCAACATAGACTAGCTGGATGGTCCGGTTCGTGAGTACCTTCTCTATCACGCCTCGATCATGTAGGACCGAAAGTCACCTTTGGCGTGATATCTTACAAGTCTAAATTGTACTTGTACAAGGCGAGCACCAAAATGGTCGATAGCAATCTAAGATACTAAGTCATTTCAACAAAAATACTAAGCAACAAAGTTGCATCGATATAAGTTATACAAAATGGTTATATTTTATTGATAATTAGCAGCAAAATTTACAACGACTGAAAGACAAGAAAAAATTGATTATAAGCACTCCCTCTCTCTCTCTCTCTCTTAATACAATAAAACATGCTACAAGGCTTAAAACTCAAGAACTATAACGATGATGTTCTATACATTATGTCCTCCATATACAAAGAAATTATCTCTCTACCAAATTGCTACAAGCAGCTAACTGATCTCCAATGCCTAAGCACATCCAAGCAAACTCCGCACCTGAGAACATCTGGTGGGGTATTATTATATAAGCACTTGTGAGTGGCCTCTCGCCGAGTCCATCAAATTAATACGTTGAATTAGTGAGTGCAAAGAACATGATATTGTCTTTCTAGTCTTGCCTTATGATTAATACATGTCATAGAATACTTGTGTCAATAAGCATAAATGTGTCATACAACAGAGTTGATCTTACCTAATACTTACCTTCTTCCATGCTCAATACTACAATATCAAGCAAAATGCATAATAAATGTGTCACAATGGTGTCTCTGTAGAAGACAATCGTCAGCCTTTATAAAATATAAGTGTATCGTTCACTCGTCTCTACAATATTCCAATAGGCCTGTAGGCAGATGATATGGCATGCAACCTAACTCTATATCAAAGTCACTGACACTACAAGCCATTTTTAGACTACATTCCAGTAAGACGATTATCATTTCATGTGCGAGCGCGATCTCCAACGAAAGTCCTAAAATACCAGTATTACAATGCACTCTTCTAGTCCAAGTCACATACCCTACTAAGTTCCCGCAATACCATGCTAATGCGTCGACACCATTTCCCCTAGGCTGACATGTTTCTGGTGCCTCAACAATTGTTCAAGAACCAAAACGTTGTGCACAAATTGTCCATGACCATGCAAATACGTGAATAATTAAACTATACAAACATCTCTCTTTTTTCTACTATCATACTTCCATGAGCCATCACTTGACTCATTCTTCCCATTCCATGCATTACCATATCTATGTAGCTCCCAGTCTAAGGATACTGCATTGGTGACCCAATGGTCCTAGCCTTTCCATATTTCCATTAATTTCAGCTACAATACTATATTCTACCATATATATCTTTGCAATGAATCTATACTTTAAATGATAACATACTATGGAGGTATATAATCTATATCTATACAACAAGTTACTCAAGTAATGTAATATGATAAGAGCATCTGTAAATTACCATGTCCAAATCAACAGTTTAAATTCCATTTTCTATAGCATCAAGTTACATAAATAAGATTACTCTCTTTTTCTATCTTGGTTCATCTATTTTATTAGCATGTAACGATTCATAGCACAGAAACTAAACATGCATCAATCTATTTCATTAATGTGAGGTTAAAGAAGTGAAGGATCATAGAAAATATCCACCTGATAAAATACCGATTTGCCTCGACCGAGCAGATCCCCGAGGAAAAGTTTTTGACTCGACCCAAATACAAATGGTCAATCGAACCAACAACCAAGTCAATGCACCATGCAAAGCGGGAAATTATATAATACATCACTCATAAGAAGTTTTGTCTTTGAAACTTATAAGAACAAACTCGTCCAATTACATCGACTACACCAACTGAACACAAAAGATCTTCTACTTAATATCAGATTCCAACTTTCATGCTGACTGCACGGTAGAAACACTAACCAACCATGTAAAACAAAACAAAAGCAATCATAAAATACCCTCCATAATTGATCAACAATGCGCTATTCTCCAATACACAAGATACACATCCGTAACAACTCTCTTCACTCAAGCTAGCGATTGCTCTTCCAATCCATAGCTACACTAAGATACATAAATATATGAACTCGTTAGTTCTATAAAATATTCCCATCTAATCCAATTGAATATACCTTGCATAATATCAAAGATCGATCAAGCACAACTTCCATCATACCTTAATCAATGCAAGCTCCTCATGCCTAGTCAGATTCTTTAAACACTTATACTACCAAACTCAAACCAAACAAATCCAAAGCTCTGCCAACAATCTCCGCCTCATCAACATCATACCTCTCATAGAACCAAACTTCCAAACCCATTGATCCAACTGACACTCACAGCACAAAGAAAACCATTGGATACTAAGGCAAACCTACCTAAGCACTATATCTCATAAATCATGAATCAAAAGCACATAACCAAAATCAACTAGATCCAATTTCTATCAAGCCATCATCTTGCAATTCATCTGCTAATAGTAATCCGACCCAATCCATCCAATATCTCCATTACACATATCAAGTGATGTACCTCAATAATCCAAACAATTCTCAAGGTAGCAAATACAATAATCAACCAATCTTCCAAACCTTACTGCATCAAATTCACAAACACAACTATAGAACAATGCTCAATTCTAGCAAAATTCCAAAATATCAAAATTCACCATAAATTTGTTCCATAATATATCTTCCAAGAATTTCTCAATCCAAGAGACAAACTGATCAAATCTGAGTCTCTCACTATTTATATATAATTTGCACTCTTCCTCTAAGCCCCTGCTTTTGAAATTTATATTATTATTATTTTCCACCAAATTTTTAATTTTATAATTATTATTTTCTAGGTTAATATTATTTATAGTAGGAATGGAATTTTAGTAATTTATGAATAGGGAGTTTAATCCCCCAAAAATTTGGAGGATTTTTCTTTTTATTTTATTGCTTAAATATTTTGTTTTGGATTATTTTGTAAATTAATTATAAATATAGCCTTGGTCATGCTTAAATTATGGCATGCACACTGACTAGATAACATGGCACGGCTAGTGCAATCAGGTGCTTTGACTAGCACATTAGATGTAGACGATACTGGATTTATTTGTTTTAACAATTTGACGATTGAATTCTGGTAAATCATATTTTTTTTGTTATCTTTCAAAATTTTAATATGTATTTATTTATCTTTTAAATAAGTTTTGGAATTTAATATTTATGTAATAATAATAATAATATAAGTGTACTCATCCCAAACTTATGGTACCTCTATTACTTGGTTATTATTACTAATACCACTATTATTATTTATTATAATTATTTTTATCATTATCACTATTCTTCTTCTTTTTTAATATCATCATGGTTATTTAATCATTGTTATTATTTTTAATATATATGCATATACATAAATACTTGTGAATGAATTTTATATATATGTAATTGCTTCTACCCTAGCAAAAACGATCTACAAAATATTTTAGTATTTTTTTCTAAAATTTATTTGCAAAGGTTTTGGGAATTATAATGGTTTTAAACTTATTCTTATAAAAAAAACAGTTGTGTGAAAATGCATTGGCACTGTTCACTCGTCTTACAAACACGACAATAGCTCTGTACTCTACTCGATAGAAAACGAGTAAATCTCCAAGCAATTACTTCATCAAGATTCAAATCATTTTCTCCCAAAATCATTCCTATCAAATTGTCTATATATTTTCTTCCAATTCGATCAAATCCTCACCCAATTCTCTTCCAGATTACGCCAAATCAAATCAAATTTTGATTTAAATGAAGATTTATTGGATCTTAAAATGAGACATTGTAGAAACAGGGAAAATACTAAAGAAATTGACTCATGCGGCCAAGAAAGACCCATGCGGCTCAGAAAATGCATGCGGCTCAGGGAGTCATGCGGCATAAGGAGCTATGCGGCCGGAAGTATTCCATGCAGCTCAGAAGACACGTGGTGTGACAGTGCTCCCCTCCGATCCATGCTGCATTAATTGCTTTGACGGCTGACCCCTCTGAAAAGTTGACAGACCTGACACCAAAGTAGGTAATTATGACTCTGTCATGATGATGAATCTCTAGGGAAGAGAAAGAAATCTCTGATACGATCCCCCGAGAACAATAAAATGCCACGTGGCCCTGTCCCGTGGGTGTGCTTATGCGGCTCGAAGTGAAGACTTCCCATGCGGTTCAGAGCGAAGCTGTCCCATGCGGCTCAAGTGGAATCATCCATATGCGGCTCAAGAAGATCATGCCCATGCGGCTCAAGCAGACACACCATTATGCGGTTCATGCGGCTCATCATATGGTTCAGAAGTCTGAAAGAGGGGGCCACTGCCCAGACAGTCCTGACACGTGTCCCAAGTCTTATGCGGCCCAAAATTCATGCGGCCCAAATCTCATACGGTCCAATCTGCATGCGGTTCCAGTCTCACCATTGGCCCTCAGGACACGTGTCCTCAGCCGATCAATCTCCCAGGTTTATGGCAATCTAAGATCGGGTCGAATCCCAATGATCTGGGGCACGTGGCAGGAGAATAAATTTGATTTATTCGTAGATATGAGAGAATCATTATAAGGAAGATTTATGCCAATCAGCATTAATTGCTAATGGGGATTTGGTGTAATCTACCCTTAATGGTTCTGATTTGTCACAATCAGAAACGAACGGCCTGGATTGATCAATCCCCAGGCCGCCGCCATCTCCAAGAGCTAATTATTGGCAACCCTAGCGATCACATCCCACTATTATAAATAGCAAGGTGCCATTCCCTTGTGAGATATAGAGAGATATACAAAAAAAAGAAACCAGAGAAGAATACGTATACACAGAGAGACTTCCTCCATAGTCAGGGAGAGAATATACACAGAGAGAGAGAAGCCAAGAGAGCAATCAGAGAGAGCAAGAAGGCGTTTCTTCGTCAACGACCAAGCAGATCTTCCCCGAGTCAAGGCTGCGTACCGATCGTCCAAGGAGTAAGGCAGAGCGGCCGTCGCTTTCCCGAGCCTCTATCGTCACCCCCCAGAATCTAAAATAAACAATCGTACTTAGACTGCTGTACCTAGGTTTTCGTCCCTAGGCTTTCTTTGTACGAGCGAGTTTGTATTGTGAGTCTAAGTTCAGTCCTCCGATAATTATTCTGTACTTTTACAATCAATGGCAAACACGATGGCGACTCTGCTGGGGACTAACTTCTCCATGGCTGAGGAGTTGGTGATGCAATCGGACGCAGCCAAACTTGGCTCTACACAACAGAAGATGGTCGTACGCTTCGACCAACGGGCGTTCGAAGAGATGCTCTCTGAAGGTAGCATTGGCCCGGTCCAGAAGTGCACCCGCACCATAAAGGCTCGCAAAGAGTGGAGGCCAAAATCATTTGCTCCTCCGCAAGCCCTTGATGAGGTGCTCTCTATCGCTCAAGATGGCGAGAAAGACTCCCCTGCGGCCCCACTTCAGACCGTAGACAACTCTGCTGTCCCCAAGTCCGACAGGAGAAAACACTATAATGCTGGACTTGCAGGGGCAAAGAGGAACTCTATGCGATCCGAGCCGCAGAAGAGTATTAACCGCAGGGAGAAAACCTATGCGGCTACAACTGCCGACCACATAAAGAAAACTCATGCGGCCACATCTGTCAGCTGCATAACTTATGCGGCTACAGTTGCCAACCGCACGGATGAGACTCATGCGGATATTAAAGTCAATCGCTTGCAGAAAACCCATGCGGCCACAGATGCCAACCGCATACGGTCAGCCTGCACGGTCGTGACTCCTAACCGCATAAAGACTCATCCTACAATAAAAGACAGCCGCATGCAGACAGCCTGCACGGTACCCAATGCTAGCCGCATAGCATCCGTCCCACGCTTCTCTCGATCAGTCTTCGACCGGCTCTCATGCGGTCCTGACTCTGATCATTATCTGGATGATAATCCAGACTCTGTGGTATTCGACTTAGACTCCTTCTATTACGCACCCACAAGTGCTAAAAGGAGAAAGTCTAGGGCAGCGCGGGCTCATCAAGTCCAGACGACTGCCCCAACCACTGACTATCAGGGCGTCCCACTGATTATCATGCGAGCCTCTGATGGGAAGTTGTATAAGACCACTCAGGTCCAGCCCCCGGCGGCAAACAGACAAAGTGGTTCCTCTGACCTGCGTGAGGTTATCCTCCACAAACGTAAGGAAAAAGAAGGAGCTTCGGGGTGTAAAGAGCCCTCACACGGACATCAATGCACCCAGATCATCGTCAACTGCTGTTGCAGCAATGCAGCGGTGACGGAAGACCGGCCATCCGTCTTCCAAAGACTACATCACCCGAGCTCAGAAGACGAGGCACCTCCTGTTGTCTCCTGCAAGTCCGCGCAGAAAGTTTTCGCCAAGAGAAGAGGGAAGAAAATGAGCATCTCCAGCCCAAAGGTGTCAACTACTGCAGCTAAGAAACCGTCGTCTAAAGGGTTATCCTCCACTAGAGTATTTCAACACACCCGTTCGAAGACGAAAACTGCTGCAGTAGGAAGTTCGTCGTCTACAACATTGAGGGTCGTCGGAACTGGGGGTAGCACTCCTCCAAACATCCACGACAATCCGACATTCCAGGAATACGGACTGGAGGAAGCAAATCCTCCGACGGATACAACAGACACCGACGTCCCCAAGGACATCCTAGACGAAGCAAGCTCCAAAGCCGGGGGTAGTGTTCCTTCCGAGTCTGCACCTGAAGAGAACATCCCCACATATCCTGATGATTTCTCGATGCACGGGTATGACTCGGAGGGTACATCCTCCACCACTCCTTCCGTCACTCCTCATGTGAAGATGGTGTTCATGACATACAGCAATCAAGGCGGTTCCGGTGATCGCTAGCGCATCGATACTTTGGAAGCCATATTGCACGCCTTGGTCAAATCTGTAGACGAGATCAAAGCGGCGCTTCCTAATCTGCAGGGGGTGACACCTGGCCAAACAAGCACGGGTCCCCCAATCAACGTAGATTCAAATTCGGCGGCACCGAACCCGGGCAATAATCCTCCTGAAGTAACGGCTCCGACTGCGACAGATGAGACCCGAGAAGTAAGGAAAGAAGTTCAAGAGCTCCGAGCCATGTTCCACGCCAGGGAAAACTCTCAAGACTTCAAAATACGGCAACCATATCCTGTTGAATGGAGGGATGTTCCATTCCCACCAAGATATAAGCCGTTCAATATCAACCCCTATGATGGCAAGACCTCAGCAAGTCGGTACATCACTTACTTTGAGGTCACTACCGACCATCTGCCCCATGATGACGCTATCCTGACACGGTTATTCATTGGGGCATTGGAAGGAGTCGCCTTCGATCGGTACCGCAACCTGCCGGACAATTGTATCCATTCCTTCGTTGGCTTCAAACGCCTGTTCTTGGAGAGGTTCTATGAGGTAGGGCAGGACGTCACGATGTCTACCCTCATGGACGTCATTCAAGGAGAGAAAGAGCTGACGAGGAATTACATTGAGCGGTTCCGTCAAACCGCAATGAAGTTACCATCTGGCAACCCGGACTCCTTCTCGATCGAAATTTGCCAAAAGAGACTACTCCCAACAATCAGTCTTTGGATGGGCGAGAGTCAATTCAAGGACTGGAAGGCTTTTATCATTAGTGCTACAAGTGCCGAAGAACGATTAAAGAAGGCTCGCCAACTGGGATTACATATCTCAGAGGGAGAGAACAAGAGCAAGCGTCCCAGCACCACCAACGACAATGGGGGTAGCCCCTCCAACAACCGGGACAACAGAGGCAAGCAGGCTATGGTGGCTGATACAGCCCAAAAGCTTGAGTCGCAACCTGCGGACAAACAATGGCCTCAAATTACTTACTCTTTTGAAGACGGTCACGTCAAGCCTATCTTGGACATGCTCATACAAGGAGATAGGATTCAGCTTCCTCCACTAAGACGGGAGCCTCGGCCGGCTGATCTGGAGAACCCAAAGTTCTGCCATTACCACCGCTACGTCCACCATGCTAAGCACGACTGCTACCAACTGAATCGATATATCCAGAACCTCATCGATTCGAACGCTCTGGCTATCGATTTCGAGGAGGTAACCATGGCAGCCAACATGGTGTCCGTACAATTCGGCAGCTTCCCTCTAACGGAGACCCAGGACGGGGTTATACCCATCCCTCTGGCAACGATGGAGATTGCTAATCTTCCGCCTGCTCAAGCTGCTGGTCTAGTACCCCTCACCACATCACGAGGGGAAATTATGTGGGTCCATCCGGACCTAGTCTACGAGGTAACTCAGTCCACTCCATCTTCTAAAAAGAAAAGTGGAAAAGTCAGATCCTGCCGCACCACTTCAGCAGATGAAGAGGAAGTCACGGCCGTTGTTACTCGATCCGGAGCATAATCTCAACCTGTGGCTGAAAACTCGACTGATGATCATCCGTCCATTATTACGGATGCTCCGAGACTGGCTCAGCCTTCGACGACCGACAAGCCTAGGCCGAAGGAGACTCGCTTCGACAAATCCCTCCGAAAGAAAACATCTCAGGGGCTGGAGAGGCCCTACAACTTCGACATCTTGGCGTAATTGGCCAATACACCGGCCAAATTGTCTTATATGAACTCCTGAGGCTCTCGAAGGATGTCCGCACAGCTTTGAGCGATGCACTCCAAAATGCCGATGCGTACCTGGCTCAGGTCAACCTCACGGGAGAAAATTAGCCCGCAGACCTCCAAGATAGCGCCTGTACGGGAGCAATGTCCAACATCGTCTTCACTCCACAAGACATGCTCATCAAGACTAATCTACACGATCGCCCATTATACTACACAGGCTACATCGGCGACATAAAGGTAGACCGGATGCACATTGACCCCGGGTCTTCCATAAGCATCATTCCAAAAGGACTACTGTATCATCTTCGCATCCCGATGCATCGCCTGACCCCTACAAACACCGCCATCAGCGGGTTCAATTCGGGCAGGAGCTACCCAATCGGAAAGATCCGTCTGAAATGTCAGATTGGCGATCTCCAATCAGAAGTCACTTGCTACGTCATAGATGCCGACACTTTATACAACATCCTTTTAGAGAGCCCTTGGATACACGATTACATGATCGTGCCTTCCACGCTACACCAATGCTTCAAATATGTCGACAAGCACAGCTTCGTGAGGACAGAATTTGCTGACATCGATCCCTTCAAAGGGGTCGAATCTTATTACTCGGACTCCTGCCTGTACGAAAAGTCGAAAAGGCACCTTGAAGGAGGAAGTAAACAAACTGATGTTGAAGCAACCACGGGATCAGAAGAACCTCTGATAATCCACCTCCAGGCTCGCAAACCAGGCAATTTCGTACCCCTTACGGCCATGCTGCGTAAGGACGCGATCAGCCTCTCGGCACAGGAAGAGCAGTTGAGAATCCGGCTGCCAAGGTCCGGCCAGGTACCGAGACCCACGACAGGGCCACTTACCATCAGATTGCCGAGAGTCGGTCAATCCCAAACAGAGAAGCTCAATCCCTCCGATGGACCTCTGACGATACGCCTGCCTAAGAAAGGTCGTCACCCCGATGCGAGGTCTGACACTTCAAGCGAACCAGCCACCCCTCGCTCCACATCAAGTGCCGGACTGGGGGTTGCTAGTCTACCAACAACCCTACGCTCCGCTTCGTCAGTTGAACCTCTGAAGATCAAACTGACTAGGACGCCCTCTCAATCTTCATTCACAAAGGAGGTAGTCGAAGAGGAACCAGAGCTAGCCAAGTATGTGGCTGCCCACACTGACGCTTCCTCCGCAGATGATGTAATCCCTCTAGAAAAGATACCTTACTTCATCAATAAAGGGTTATCTTTAAACTACACCGAGCTCAATAAGCTATGTACAATGTATGCTATGGAACACGGTATAGGCACTCACCTACATACACAGGTGACAAATGTGTACACCGCTATCCAACTTACTCCAGTAGAAGACGCTTACCGAATAATCGAGGGAGGGGACCACCCAATCATCTTCGGCCGGACGAACAACCCGCATCCCCTCGCCATGGAAGAAGTCGACTTCGGGTCAGACGTTGGAAGACTGCCTCTGTATCTCTATAGCCCTCAATCCAAATATCTCATACAGAAACAGGGGTATGATCTAGAGACAATGCCAGGACTGAACTACGGCACTGGACGACGATTACCTTTGAAGACGCCATCCCCGACGGGCAAACCACGGAACTACTATAACAAAACCCGATACAGTTTAGGGTATGTAACGCCTACTACGACCCCTGAAAGCTCAGATGAAGAATGCGACTGGCAGTCGCATTCAACCGGATCATCGACTTCCGACTCAGATACCAGCATCGAAGATGTGTTCAGACAAGTCATGTTAGTCAACATGGCATTCACCGACGCTTACGAGGAAGACGAAGACATCCTCGAAATCCTTGAGCTAGAGCCATGGGCCCAGTAATTAGATGCACAATGGGAAAAGCGGTTCGAACTGAGAGAACCTCCTACTGAAGATGAAGTCATACAAGTGGATCTCGGCAGCGAATCTTCTCCAAAACCGATCTTCATCAGTAAAAGCCTAACTGACGAAGAACGAGAGTCGCTGTTAGAACTTGTCAGAGAATACATTGATGTGTTCGCCTGGAGCTATGAAGACATGTCGGGGTTAAATCCTGACATCGCTCTCCACAAACTCAATATACGGCCAGATGCAAAGCCAGTCAAGCAGCAACAACGACGCTTCCGCCCAGGCGTCATGGACGCGATCGAAGCCGAAGTCAACAAGCTAATAGCCAGCAGCTTCATTCGTGAAGAGCAATATCCTGATTTGGTCGCCAATATAGTACCCGTCCTTAAGAAGAATGGGAAGATTCGAATCTGCATCGACTTTCGCAACCTGAACGAGGCATACCCCAAAGATGAATTTCCCCTTCCTATCACAGATATCATGATCGACAATACATGCAGCTTTGAACGTATATCATTCATGGATGGATTCTCGGGGTACAATCAAATCAAGATGTCTTCCGACAACGAAAAGCACACTTCATTCCGAACCCCGATTGGCACATACTGCTACACAGTCATGCCATTCGGTCTAAAGAATGCTGGCGCTACATATCAGCGAGCCATGAGTATCATTTTCAGAGAACATTTGTACAAGACAGTGGAATGCTATGTCGACGACATCGCCGTCAAGAGTCGCCGTAAGGAGGATCATCTGCAAGACCTGAGAACGGTGTTCAACTTAATGCGAGCCCACAATCTGAAGATGAACCCTACAAAATCGTTCTTGGACGTATCCAGCGGGAAGTTCTTGGGCTTCATCATCACTGCACGGGGTATCCATGTAGACCCCGAGAAAACGAGGGCAATCATGGAGATGGGTCCCCCGAGAAATCTCCGTAAACTTAGAGGCCTCCAAGGGAGGCTAGCTTATATCAGGAGGTTCATTTCTAACCTCTTCAGGCGATGCCGACCGTTCACCCACCTCATGAAGAAGGGAGTCTCATTCGTATGGGACGAGGAATGCCAGCGCGCTTTCGATGACATCAAAGAATATTTATCAAATCCTCCAGTCCTGGTGGCCCCGGTCCCTGGAAAGCCATTTCTGCTCTATGTACGAGCAATGGAACACTCCCTCGGTGCCCTGCTAGTACAAAACAACGATGCAGGCTACGAGCATGCCATTTACTATCTCAGCCGAATGATGGTCGGGCCCGAACACCGATACACCGCTGTGGAGAAAGAATGCCTCGCCCTGGTATTCGCCATTCAAAAGATGCGGCACTATGTCACGGGGCAAACCATACATGTGATCTCGCGAATCAACCCTCTCAGGGTCCTCATGACCAAACCAGGGGCACTCAGCTCCCGCCTCGCTACATGGGCGATATTGCTGTCCCCCTATCATATGATCTTCGTCCCGTAGAAGGCTGTCAAAGGTCAAGCCCTGGCAGACTTTTTGGCGGCCCATCCAGGATCGGAATTATCCAGAATATACGAAAAAATCCTAGATGAGGTCGTCGATTCAAATACAACCACCCACGATAACATATGGCGGATGTTCTTCGATGGCGCTTCAAGAACCGGACCCAAGGGGAACATCGTCGTCGGAGTCGGAGTAGTATTGGTCTCTCCTTCCGGGCTAGTAATCAATCGCGCCTACTCTCTCACGGAACCCTGCTCTAACAATGTGGCCGAGTACAATACTTTGGTCATTAGCCTCCAACTCGCAAGAGAACTGGGGGTAGAATACCTTGAAGCATACGGCGATTCGCAATTAATCGTCAACCAGATCCGGGGGACGTACGAAGTCCGCCATGAAGACATGATCCCCTACCACCAAATAGCGATCAACATTATCTCATCATTCGAGGGATTCTTCATCGAGCATGTCCCCAGACTCCAAAATATCGAAGCTGATGCCCTAGCAGGCCTGGCTGCTTCCTTAGCAGTGCCAAACTACTCTCATCATTCGGTCGATGTAATCGGCCGTGAGCTGGTCTGCCCCAAGAACAACGTTCAAGCCATGGCAAGCTATTCTGCTCAGATGATCGACGAAGCGCCAGACTGGAGACAACCATTCATAGACTTCGTGGTCTACGACATCCTGCCCGAGAACCCGAAGGAGGCTACTTCTATCAGACGGCGTTCTCTCAGATTCTTCTACGATACAGAGACGAAAATGCTGTATCGCTGCTCCTACGACGGATTACTACTTCGGTGCTTGTCGAACGCAGAAGCCAAAGAAGCCGTACGAGAGGCTCATGATGGTGTCTGTGGGGCCCATCAGCCTGGTCCTAAGCTGCAAGACCGCCTTCGTCGGATGGGCTACTACTGGCCCACGATGGTGGCTGATGCAATAGATTATGCCCGAAAATGCAAGGCCTGCCAAGTCCACGCAGACTTCATTCACCAACCATCCGAATTCCTACATCCGACAGTGGCGTCCTGGCCATTCGAAGCATGGGAAATGGATATCATTAGTCCAATCACCCCACCTTCCTCCCGAGGACATCGCTTCATACTTGCGATCACTGATTACTTCTCAAAGTGGGCAGAAGCTGTCCCACTCGCCGAAGTCAAGACTTCGAACGTAATCAGCTTCCTGAAGCACCACGTCATCTACCGCTTTGGACTGCCCCGAAGGATCATCCATGATAATGGTCCGCAGTTTATAAGCCACGCATTCTACCGATTCTGCGACAAACACCACATTCAGAATGTCGCTTTGACACCATACAACCCGGCAGCAAACGGGTTAGCAGAGGCATTCAACAAAACAATCATCAAACTCTTCAAGAAATTTGTCTCCTCTAACAAACGCGACTGGAACGAGAAGCTCAGCGAGTGCTTATGGGCTTATCGCACCACGGTTCGAACAGCCACCGAGAATACACCATTCTCTCTGGTGTACGAGAGTGAGGCAGTTCTCCCATTAGAGACTCAGATTCCCTCACTCCGAGTCGCCCTCACTTATCAATTGACAACGGATGATAACTACCGACGTCGACTACAAGAGTTAGAGGCCTTAGATGAAAAATGCCTCCTAGCTCAGCAAAAGATCGAATTATACCAAGCACGCATCTCAGGAGCCTTCAACAAAAAGGTCAAAGTCAGAACATTCCAAGTGGGCGACCTTGTTTTGGCAGTCAGGAGGCCAATGGTCATGACTCACAAGACCACCGGCAAGTTCCAGCCAAAATGGGAAAGCCCATTTATCATCGAGGCCGTGTTCTCCAATGGTGCTTACCGCCTCGCCAAGCAGAACGGAGACTTGCTCATGTTGCCTGTCAACGGCAAGTTCCTGAAGAAATACTATGTTTAAACAACATTTTCCAAAGTTTCGAGTTATGTGCCTGCTGGTACCTCTGAACTCAACCCCCTAATTTTCCAACTTATCGAGTCACGTACCCTCTTGTACCGCTGAACTCATATCCCAAATTCCCAAGTCATGTACCTGCTGGTACCTCTGAACTTACACTTTGATTCCAACATTCACAGATTTTCGAGTCATGTACCCGCGTGTACCGCTGAACTCATGCCCTTCTTCCATAAACATATCCCAAATTCCTAAGTCATATACCTGCTGGTACCTCTGAACTTACACTTTGATTCCAACATTTTCCAGATCTTCGAGTCATGTATTCGCTGATACCACTGAACTCACCCTCATAGTTTTTCAGATTCTCGAGTCATGTACCCGATGGTGCCTCTGAACTCACATCCCGGTCACTCTTTCAGGTAGGAAGTTATGTATGATCATACCTCTGAACTTCCTTCCCAAAGGAGATCCCCCCTCATGATCTAATACCCACACTCCCAGTGCACAAAAAGGGTAATCGATCCACAAATTTCCAAGACGAACATGTCCTCATCACCTCTGAGTCATCCCATTTCCGCCAAAAATAAATCACCCCTACATAGAATTTCCAGGTCCTCATTACCTCTGAGTTATTCTACGTACCCCCCTTCATTGAGCCCACTCCTGTCATGTCCTCATTACCTCTGAATCGGAAGGCTCCGTCGAAGAAACCTTCATACTTGCCATGTCCTCATTACCTCTGAGTAAGTATGATGATCCCCTTTCGACCTATTACCTGTACCCACCACCGGAGTACGCCAAGGGTAATGGGTCCACAAATGTCCTCTGTTGACCATAAATGTCCTCTGTTGACCACAAATGTCCTCTGTTGACCACAAATGTCCTCTGTTGACCACTAATACCCTCCGTCGAGTTCGCTCCTGCCATGTACTCATTACCTCTGAGTAGGAAGACTCTACGTTCAAAGAACTTTCCTACTTAGCATGTCCTCGTTACCTCTGAGCAAGTATGTCAGTTCTCTTTCATCCTATTACCCGTATCCTAAACCAGGGTATGCCAAGGGTAATAGGCCCACAAATATCCTCAGCTAAATTTCTTAACACAAACCTATCACCTCATCATGCCCCAGGAGCCCAGCTGCTCTACGGCAATTCTCTTCTCAATACCAAGAGCTCCCATGACCACTTTGCTATGGCTGCTTCAGGCATCCTGACCGAAACTTGTTATCTCTACCTAAAACCAAGGTACGCCATGGGTAACAGGTCTACAAATATATCCCCTATGCGGGAGAGAACATCACCACAATATCACAGGCACAACAGGCAATACGAATGAAGGATAGAATGGAAAATACTCTTTATTTGAAGGGAGAAAAGAAGTACTGCATGTTTCGGGACCACGTCCCTTTCAAAAAAAAAGAGGAAGAAGGGGAAAACGGGGAAAAAACAAGAGGCCGATTATAGCTCGGCATTGCACAACTCCAAAAGACGGTCCTTTACCAAAGCAGTCCCCCGATCAAGCCTTTGCTTAGCGCGATGCTCGGCCTCTTGAGATAGCTGCTCTGCGTCATTCAAATGTGAATAAGCCTGCCAGTTGTCCTCCACCTTCTTTAGGGCAAGCTCTAGATTAGCAGAAGCCCTACTATACTTGCCAGCCTCCTGAATAGCAATCTCTTTCTCAACACGAGCGGCCTCAAGCTCTGACTCCAGGAAAGCCAGTTTTCTCTGGAGCTCGAGGATCTGTTCCCGAACATCGGCCACCCCACGAGAAGCATCCGCTTCCCGAGTCGTGTAATTTTCAGTCCGACGGCTCCACTGGTCGTGCAACTGAGTCAGATTCTGACGGTCCTGTAATATAGCCGGTTTGAGTGATTCCCGGGCAGCCATCACCTTCTCCACCACGGTAGTGAGAAAGTTGTGTTCTCGATTTATGGCCGCAGGTAAATCAGTCTGTTGCAACGAGCGAACTGGGCAACGAGACGGTCAGCCTCTAATAGCTTAGGCTCCAAGAGCGCAGCCAGTTCCTCTCCCCCAGGGAGTGTTTTAAGGGTATTAATCTGGTCGCCAGCACATCGACGGGCCAGAGTGAAGGGAATCCCCCTTTCTACCGCTGCTTCGATCCCCCTCTTCAGATGATGATGGGAACTAGCAACTACGTCCTGTAACGCATCATCCAAGACTTCTGTGGATGACGATGTCAGAGGAAGAGTGGCAGACGGTACCAGAGGGACAGTTTCAGAAGTTACCGCACCCGCCACCAAAGAAGTAAATTCCGTACGAAAAGAGGCTTGAATGGCGGCTAACTCCTCTTCCGCCGCCCGAATAGCGTGAATGCTCGGCAGGAAGGAAAGGTTGACCCCCGAAATCACATTCACAAGGGAGGACACAGGGGGTATCGTCCCTTGTCCCGGCAGTACCGCTGCCTGAGGCCCCAAGCTCGACCCAGACGAAGGACCCTCGACACACGGAGATTCCGTCAGGCCCTCTCCGGTAGGGTGTGATCCAACAATATCAGTCACTGGCAATGACGGGTTGGGATCTGAACATCCAAAACAACCGTTAGACGAAGAATTTGAAGAGTGACAAGAACACGTATGCTGATTCACGAATTATAGTTCAATTTGCATTACCAGGGGAAGAGCGTAGGGGCGACGGCTCGTTTACTACCGGCATAGTTTCCTCACCCACAAAGCCATCATGAGGGGGCTCAGATGTTTCAGGAACGGGCGCAGTAAAGCTCCCATCCTCCTGGGTTGAGGTTTCAGCAGGGCGAGAATCCTCGGTCGCAACTGGAAGCACCCCAGCAGCAATGATAGCGGTGCACACCCCACTGACTAAATGAGACAGGACTGGATTAGCCTCCGTAATTGGGTCCTGAGGGGCGAGCTCGTCCGACGCCTATAAAGAGCAGAAGAAACAAATAATTAGGTCACAACATAAAAGAAGAAGAAAGGAAACAGCTGAAGCCCAAGTCACCTCAGGAACATCCTCCACATCATCAATAAGCAGCCTGCGACGTCTTACCGCAGCGTGCTTCGTAGAATAAGTTCGGTCGTCAGTGGTAGTCACGCGTCTACTCCGTTTACGCGAGGGGCCGGGTATCGCAGATGGTTGATCCTTCACCACCTCGTCAGACAGACTAGACGATTGACCCACGGCCCTTTCAGCTTGTACGACTGGAGGTTGAGTCCCAACCTCATCACCCGAAGAATGGGACAAGTCATCAGTGTCCTGTTCGTCGTCCCCCTCATCCGCCCTATTGGACTCTGAATCCGACACAGGAACTCTATCCGCCTTTTTTTTTCCTCTTCTTGGACCCTTCTGGCTTCTCGGCCAGATGGGTGCCAACAATGAAGCTAGTATTCGTATCAAAACCAACAGGAGGTTTGCTCGCTGCAACATGATAAAGAGTCGCTATATACAAAATATTACCCTCCACCTTGACGTCAGGGAGTGAGAAGCTGGCTCGGGTATGGGTCGCATTATAATAATGCCAAGCCCGAATGCCATCAAGTACACTGCCCTCGAAGCTCAAGCAAGCGCTAGAACGATCCAGGAATAATTGACTATACCCAAATTGACGAGAAAATCTACTGGGCAGATAAGGCTCCAAGTATACCCTGTTCCGGTAACGATACACCAGGTGCGCGGGACGGATGTTGCGTAACCAAAGAAGCATCTTCTCAGTTAAAAGTTGGGAAGGATCAACGCCGTCAACGTGTACCCTCCTCACTTCTCCAGGGGTGAACTCAGGGAGAGATACGAAGAATTCGAGCTCGTCAATTCTCGCCAATGTCCTCCGGCAGGCCGGCATGGTATCATGTTCCCAAGGCTGATGACGATATCGAAAAATGAAGGCGTCATCAACAGAGACGTTTTCATCGGGTCCCGGCCTCATCAATGACCGATAGTGCATCAATAGCCACCCCATGAGGTAGTGGTATGGTAGTTCTATCCTGTTAAAGTCCGCCGACACATCACGAGCAATAACTTTAGATGTAAAGGCACGAAGGCCGTGGTATATGCTACACACCATGGCCGGGAGAAGCGCCAGCCTCACTTTGAAGACCAATTTTACAGCAGGAAGAATGAAATGGCGGCTGATCCTTTCTATAGAACCCGCGCCGCCCGAGACTACACAGTTGCGTAGCCACACCATCAAAAACCCAGCCAAGATCGCTTTATTAGACAGCTCCCGGGTACCATAGTGGAAATAACTGAGGGAGTCGGTGCTACTCCCAAACCGGTCACGAGTAGACTTCGACTTCTTAACCTTCGACATTATATCCTTAACCTCCTCTGAGGTTTAGGGAGCTCGAGACAAAATGTGACCAGAAGGACGCAACTTAAAAAGATACAAAATCCCGTCCCTGGTATGAGGGGCGTTCCCTTCTGAACTATTTATCTTCTTAATACCCATCTGATGGCAGGCGCTATGATGACACAACAGTTCTTGGTACATGGCGACAAAGCCAGGAAACCGCTGATCCAAATCCCCGAGCTCTTCATTTGTCGGCGTGTATACTTCAAAAGCTTCGTCTCCCCACGGCAATCTGGATACAGTGGCCATTTCGTGAAGAGCAAGCCCCAGTTCTCCTCCGGGGGTAAAGAAAGTCCCAATACGCCGGTTATACGACTCCAATAGAGCCATAAACAAGGGCTTGTTAATGGGCAATCCGTAGCAAGTACCCCTGACGGCGTAGTAAAGATCAATTTCCTGAAGGAAGTCCCCGTACGTCCTCAGAATCCAGGAGGTAAGATTAGTCCATGTGGGAATAGGGTTAATCCAATTCAGCAGTGACAACCTGCCTATGGGATAAGACCCCTTGCGAGCAAGCTGATTCAGAAAAGTATCAGCTAGGGTGAAGGAAAAATTAGGGCCGGTTGTGTTCACAAAAGTACCCGGGAGCAGCCCTATCACAGTCCGACTCACGGAATCCTTGCCCGTACATATTAAACCCGTGCGTCCGTTGTGGTGAATTTTGCCCACAAACATTTCCTGTTGGATAGGAGTCAAAGAGCTCACCATCGTCCTGTTCAGCGGCACCATGTTAAACCACGAGAGAGGATAATGTCGCTCCATCTCGGGAATATGAATCTCTACCCCATCTACAGAAAAATCCCAGTGCTCTGAGACATCGAACAATCGGGAGTTCTTTATGGAAAAGGCATCCCCGAAGAGAAAGGCCGGTTTCAGATATTTCCTATCCAACTGCCCCGAATTCATCAGGGAACAAAGAAAGCTGAAAGGTTGTTTGTTGATAGCAGTCACCCTATCCTTAGGCTCATTAGTGGGAAGCTGATCCACTATACGACGGATTAAGTCATCAAGTTGCACGCCCACGGCGCACCGAGCTGGACCCACAAGGAGCTCTCCTGCTGGGTTGGTTGGAAGATTCACTGAAGACTGGACAAAAGAAGAAACAGGATTAAAAGAAGGCTAAAATAAAAATTTACTGAATCAAGAAGCTCTCACGAGCCTATGCGGTTCAGGTCAATAAGGTCTTATGCGGCTCCAATCCAGTTGGGTCCCAAGAAATGTAGTTTTGGGGAAGCATATGAGGTTCGAGTCAATGCAGTCACATACGGCCTAACTCAGACGCGAATTCCATATGACTCTAGCTCGATAGCTTATGCGGGTTGGACGAGTGAACACATTTTTAAACAGAAGAATTCATGCGGCACAAAGCGCAATACGGTTCAGCCTGTTAAAGCACATAGGCGGCTCCGTTCAGAGGAGATTGTATGTAGTTTAGATCAGTCTTCTGCGATTCAAACATGGGGCTTTATCTATACGGCTCGGGCATGAAACAGTCATGCGGCTCACACAGCATATGCGGCTCACATAGCATATGCGGCTCACATAGCATATGTGGCTCTGCCATCAAGATTGGAGAAGGGGCTTGTGCATAAATATGCAACAAAGCCATGAGTACTAAAGATCTAAAAGCAACCCTTACCCTCAAAAGCAGGACGAACGTCAGAGGGCACTTCGGGTGCGTCAGGTTCGACGGCTGACGAGGACATCACCCTCTTACCCTTCGCGGCGGTGGAAATAGCTTTAGAAGACTTAGGAGCCATTGCTTCGACAATGAAGATCGGAAGGAGAAGACAGGAAAAAGAGTGAACGAAAGAGAAGGTAAAGAAGTCCCTCCGGCTAAAGTTACCCGTATTTATAAATAGAGATGGAGCGTTTCGATTCCCGTGCATACACATAAACCGACCCTTCGGTTATCAAAATAAGCTGCCGAAAATGAAGGCTAAGCTCCTCGGATCCCGCACCAAAAAGTGCCCTTTAAAGATTGACAACACTTAAGTGCTAAAGATTGCCATACGTGACAAATGATGACGTGGCTAGAGGCCATGCGGTTGAAAGTCTCCTGTGGCTGAATCACCTATGCGACTGAATAATTCATACGGCTAGAACTCTTATGCGGTCGGGATTGCATATGCGGCCAATACAGCCATGCTTCTTGATTCAAAGTATTTTAATTTTACAAATTGAAAACTTTGAAGGGGGTCCTGTAGAAGCATAGAAAATACTAAAGAAATTGACTCATGCGGCCAAGAAAGACCCATGCGGCTCAGAAAACGCATACGGCTCAGGGAGTCATGCGGCATAAGGAGCTATGCAGCCGGAGGTATTCCATGCGGCTCAGAAGACACGTGGCGTGATAGTGCTCCCCTCCGATCCATGCAGCATTAATTGCTTTGACGGCTGACCCCTCTGAAAAGTTGACAGACCTGACACCAAAGTAGGTAATTATGACTCTGTCATGATGATGACTCTCTAGAGAAGAGAAAGAAATCTCTGACACGATCCCCCGAGAATAATAAAATGGCACGTGGCCCTGCCCCGTGGGTGTGCTTATGCGGCTCGAAGTGAAGACTTCCCATGCGGTTCAGAGCGAAACTGTCCCATACGGCTCAAGTGGAATCATCCCTATGCGGCTCAAGAAGATCATGCCCATGCGGCTCAAGCAGACACACCATTATGCGGTTCATGCGGCTCATCATATGGTTCAGAAGTCTGAAGGAGGGGGCCACTGCCCAGACAGTCCTGACAAGTGTCCCAAGTCTTATGCGGCCCAAAATTCATGCGGCCCAAATCTCATGCGGCCCAATCTGCATGCGGTTCCAGTCTCACCATTGGCTCTCAGGACACGTGTCCTCAGCCGATCAATCTCCCAGGTTTATGGCAATCCAAGATCGGGTCGAATCCCAATGATCTGGGGCACGTAGTAGGAGAATAAATTTGATTTATTCGCAGATATGAGAGAATCATTATAAGGAAGATTTATGCCAATCAGCATTAATTGCTAATGAAAATTTGGTGTAATCTACCCTTAATGGTTCTGATTTGTCACAATCAGAAACGAACGGCCTGGATTGATCAATCCCCAGGCCGCCGCCATCTCCAAGAGCTAATCATTGGCAACCCTAGCGATCACATCCCACTATTATAAATAGCAAGGTGCCATTCCCTTGTGAGATATATAAAGATATACAAAAAAAAGAAACCAGAGAAGAATACGTATACACAGAGAGACTTCCCCCATAGTCAGGGAGAGAATATACACACAGAGAGAGAAGCCAAGAGAGCAATCAGAGAGAGAGCAAGAAGGCGTTTCTTCGTCAACGATCAAGCAGATCTTCTCCGAGTCAAGGCTGCGTACCGATCGTCCAAGGAGTAAGGCAGAGCGGCCGTCGCTTTCCCGAGCCTCTATCGTCACCCCCAGAATCTAAAATAAACAATCGTACTTAGACTGCTGTACCTAGGTTTTCGTCCCTAGGCTTTCTTTGTACGAGCGAGTTTATATTGTGAGTCTAAGTTCAGTCCTCCGATAATTGTTCTGTACTTTTACAATCAATGGCAAACAGACATATGTATGCCCGTTTCTCTCCTTTCCGAAACTCGAGAACCCATAAAAATTCTAAACTCTCAAAACCCAACACCACCGCCGATGTCTCCCCGACCTAGCGAGGCCCTGCCTCCGTCGAGCAGGCCCTCGGAGTGCCGCCAGCTACGCACGAACAGAGCCGTACGCACCTGTAGAGGAGCAACACAACAGTAATTGTGGCCCTATCCTAACTTCGTGCCCTGATTCCTCCTTCGACACTTGATCTTTTTCAGATCCATCTCCCCAGGTTCATACTCTATACAACCCTCTTCAAATCTCATAAATTAGTTTATGTTGAATCATATTATATCTTTTTAGAGATCGATCCAAAGATCGACGAAAGCTGCTCCGGAATAAAGCATAAAATTTACCAAAACACCCTAACTTGGAAGGCACCAACTTGCCGATCCCTGAACTTTTTCAGAAATCGGTTTGAACAGATCCACAGACAACCTATAGAATATGGAAACCCAAATTTTAGTTTCATTTTTTTCATTGATTAGATTGGCATTAATTCAGTTTCAAAGTTTAGAAAAATGTAGTTTTAAAATAGTAATTTTAATAAAATTTCACTGATACGGTATTCGCCCCGACAAATCGGACGATGTGGTCACAACCAATAAGCATCGAAAGGTGCGTATGAATTTTGTTGACGTGTGGGAACTGATGGAACTTGATTTCGTTGTGCGTGCACGACGAAATAAATGCGTATCCGTTGAGATACCCCGTGCCTTTTGCAAACTAGCCCATAAATTCTTTCACGTTCGTCGTATCGAGACAAAAATTGTGCCAACAGAACCAAATTATTTTTCTGGTCCTGTGCGCCAAGTTTGGTCCGAATCTGAGAAGGTCGACCAGAACGCCTTTTTGTCGGGCCCGCGACCCGATAGAACGGGCAAAATTGTGCACGGTCCGCCAGAATCCAACTTTTCACATACGATTGGATTTGTCTGCTCAAACCGGACCCATAGACATGTAGTTTGATGACCTTAAAGGCTATAGATGCTGGCACGCATTTTGGTGCAAAACGGGTCCAACAACAGACATTATTTTGACCTAAAATTTTGATTTTGCCCCTGTTCCAGAATTGGACTTTTGAACAGGCATTTCCTAGACATATCGTTTATACCAAACTCGTTCGTGATGTTTATTTTAGCATCCGAAGCTCTTTGTGGATTTTGACTTTCGTACTGACGATTTTGACTGTTGGATTTTTCTACATCTCGTACCACCCTCAAGCAAGATACCTTGCCATTTACTGTTTATTTATTTTAGCTCATATTTCATGCATTTACTTATTATTTACTTTCGAAAAAATAAACTGTGATACATGGCATAATTTGGTAGAATCTTACTTTTATGTTCTATTTCCTGATATGTACTATTTTCTTATACATTGAACCTAGATTTAAGGGACCACCCTTTGTGTGTTGCATTCATTGGCCTTCACACATTTGTACCATGAAGTTGTGAGTCGCACATAGAACTCGGATATGCGTGATTGGCTGGCCACCAGTACGTATAAGCCTTGCGATAGGATTAACCGCTAATTGTATTCGTATGAGTAGTTTGACTTAGCGGTTAATAGAGGTTCTGTGTTGCGGATATAACATAGTAGGCATTGGGTGGGGAGGACAATACCTTAGTGTATGGGCTACTATACACTTTAACTTTTGTAGCCCGTGAGCTCCGTCGGAGACACGGGTGAGATTACCCATGATTACTGATGACCACTGTGAAATGTTATGCTCTTACCTACTGGGCCTCTAGTGCTCCAAAGAGGAACCATGCCAATCCCATTTTAGCCAGGGTCCATACGTAGGAGGTTTGTTCTTAACTGCATTTCACTTAGATTGGTTAGGTACCCTTATCTGTTAGGTATGAGTACTCTTGGTTTGGGTACTTGTATCTCACCATGTTATGATTCGATTGACTTATTATTGAGCATTATTTATTTAATTTATATGTCATGTATTATGTATCTTTTTATGTCCCTCTGAGGACCTGGTGATCTCTCCAGGTATGTGCTTTTCATGATGTTTTACAGGTGCTCTAGCCAAGATCACAGTCTTCCCTTTCTGTCGAGGAGGATTACTCTTGGATCATTTATAGCCATTTTATCTATCCATTCCTTATATATTTTTCTGTTCCATTAAATGGTTATTGGTTGGTAGTGGATCTGTCTACGCCCAACATCTTGTACAATGATTATTCGAACTTGATTTATGACATATCTTTTATTCTTTTATTGTGTGGATGAGATTAGATTACTATTGGTTTTATTGCATTTTACAGCTTATGTATTCATATGAGGTTTCTATATATTGGAGTATACTTCGTATGTATACAGCTGGCATGTCTACGTACCTAGTCCTATGTATTATGGCACTGGGGCGTTACATATTTTTGTGGTATCCCATGCAGGTCAAGATAAATTATTTGGTTACTTTATTGTACCAAGCAAGCCTGTGTATAGGATTAGAGTATAGGATCTCATCCACATGCTCGACCTCCATCCTTGATTCTATCTCGAACTCTCGCTTGATTCCTTGATTCGTATCTCGCCTGATTCCTCTCTATCGTAAACCTTAAATTTCCTTCGTGCTTGATAGGGGTTAGAAGAATGACTTGTAGACCTCATTGGTACACTTATACTACTAGTTGAATTCTTATAAGTTGGGTAGAGTGCCTCATGACGTAGTATTCTCTTCGTCCTTATGACCCATTGTAGAGGATACTACTTGGATCACCTAGACTATAAATCCTTAGAGGACCATACCTCATTTTATTGACCAAGGCCTTAGACAAGAAGACAAGAAGAGAAGAGGACAACTGTATAGGCATGAACACGGAACAAGACTTAGATTCTTAAGTAACTTGGAGTATTTATATTTTTTTCAAATATTATCTTTTGTGCTTATAATTTTGAACCGTCTCAACTAATGCGGCTAGTGCAGCCTACTTTTGCAAGCTTACCCTTTTATCTAGCTTGTTTCAAG
>JANAVB010033017.1:10130626-10590996 GCA_029216955.1 Iris pallida
AGCTATCGAATTGCACTAATTATGTTTATATATATATTTTAGACTTGCTCTGGTAGGATTCAGTCAAGGTTTAGTATAGGTATCTTGGTTGTATCACAAGCGTATTTAGACTAGTGAGATACGGGGGTGGTGCATACCAAGTATTTGTGTTTGGGCCTATGTGTGTGTGTCTTATAGATACACATGTGTATGTGCCCTTATTATACATGTGGGTGTGTACCTATATATATAGGGAGGGGTGTACCTATCTATGTATGTTTATATGTGGGTATCTATTTATATGTATACATATGTATGTGTCTTGCGTGTATAGGAATAGGTTGTGTATACATGTGTGGATCTCTCTATATTCATATAGTGATATATGTATGTACATAGGAATATAGGGGGAATAGATAGGTATGTGCATATATATGTTTTAATGTGTATGTGTGTGTGTGTGTGTGTGTGTGTGTGTGTGTGTGTGTGTGTGTGTGTGTGTGTGTGTTGTGCATAGTAATGTACATTGGGAATATGAATAAGTGAATACCTATTTGAGAGTTCATGTTTGTGTGTGTTTGTATATATGGTTAGTTATGTGTGGATATTTGGGTAGGCTTATATAGATAGATAGTTAAAGTGATAAGCATTTGGATAGGTGGATAGATATTGATGTAGGAAGTTGTTAGATGAGTGTGCAGTAGAGATGGGGAGAAAAAGAGAAGCAATAGTAAAAAAATAGCTGCTGCTTGTGGGTAGCAACACATGGGAGTAGCTACAGATTGTCCCTTCTGATGGGCTATTAAAGGCAACAAACAGCATCACCTACTGATGTTGGGATCATGTGACAATAAAGGAAGGTAAGGGTAGTAGGCAGAGAATGTAGGACACTGCACAATAGGGTAGTTAATTACAGATTTACCTGTGTGTGTAGGCAGTAGTTATAGCTACATTGGCAGTGACTGTAGGTGCATATGTAGGGAAGGCAGCTAAAGTACATCATATATATGAGTGTGTCATAGCAAATATAGGTGAATATTGTGTCTGGGTATAGTGTCGAGTAGTGCAAGATAGGGGAAGCAGCAGTTTACATGTGTGTAATCTGTAGGGAACTATATATTTGTGGTGTTCATTGCACTGGTGTATGTGTGTGTGCATTTCTCTGGCTGAGCAATAGGGAGATTTCCCTATGTAGAGGTAGGATAAATAGCAGTAGGTAGTGTTATCAGCAGTATGTAGTAGCAAACAATGCTATAGGACAGTGTATGGTAGCATGTGTGTGTAGTGTACAATATATCTCAGTCATGTGTAAGAGTGTGTTAGTGTCCAATGTAGGTACAATTACAGACCAAAAAGAAGAGTGAATCAGTAGATAGTCGTAGAGATCAAGGTGGGTGTCAGGTGCAGTGTCAGCAGAATATGGTGTTTGTCTATGTAAGTTAGAGAGTACCAGATTTTGAGGAGGTGGTCAATGAGAAGAAGTGCAATGCAGTAGGTTGGGTATGTGTACAGTCTGTGTATTACATTGTTGAGCAGTTTAAGGACTACGGTGAATGTTAAGCAACAACAGTAAGGAGTGTACAGAGGTATGTAGGAGATGAGGGGAGAGGGCAGTGCACACAAATTGTGTGACAGAAATATCAGTGTGTAGGTGTAGGTATGTATGGTTTATCCTAACAAGGTATAGAGTAACATTGATATGGTGTATATCTTGGTATCATGGTAGAAGGATATGTGAGTATCTCAATGTCTAGAATCATGAGTCTATGTTAAGAGTCTAGTATCATAGATATCTAGGATATATATATATATATATATATATATATATATATATATATATAGATATTGGTAATAGGAAATGTGTATGGATATAGTTAGGATAAGGTATTTGGTTTTACCATTGCGATAAGGTATAGGTAAGATGCATAGGGTATTGGATATGTTAAGTTATTGTATTCCAGGGCCTATATATGTACTATATAGATAGCTATATAGGGTATTGACCTAGTATAAACTGAAATACCTTGGTATGGCAAGGTATGGAACCAAAAACTTAGGTATGACCTAGATTGACCTAGTTTAGCAAGGTATTGACTTAGTTGACCTAGTTTGACTAGAAATGACTTGGAGACCTAGTATTGAGCTAGTATAGCATGTTTATGATTCCAAAATACCAATTGACATTGATATTTTATATTTAGGTCATCGAGGCAGCGTTTGGGATACTGTTGATATTTCACACCGGATCTCAGGCGAGTACATTCTCTGATAATTTTTCGTTTATGATATCTTCTATGTTTTCTGTATCTAGTGTAGATATGCTTGATTTCTTGACACATGGTTACACAGATTGATATTTTCGGATCCCGTCATGAGATGTAATTCCTTGTATATCTTGGTGTATCTTGTGCAAGCCATGTTATTGTTCTTGTACTTGTATAGACATTGATTCTTCAGAAACTTGCTACCTTATCCTAGAATCTCGTATCATAACATATCATGATTGGATCTAGTCTACCAGTCAGGGGCGGGGATGATTAATGTAGATATGTGATCATAACCTTCTTGTGTATGTCTTGTTCCTTGTCAGTGTTGATCATATGCCGCAAGTATGATTAACCAGGCCATAAATTTTTGTGCAAGTTACTAAGCCGATCACATGTTGAAACTAGTGCTCACGTAGATAGTTATTTCCTAATTTTATTGTACATGATATTTCTTGCTCTCTTGCTCTTGTATTTACTTACAACATTATTCATATCTTGATATATTCTTGTACATATTTTATTATCTTGTATATTCTCTCTATTTACTGTTACATAGTCTATATCATTTATCAAAACTGTTATTAGAGGTGTGCTTCGCTCTAATCCTGACTGAATATATTTTTCTAAATGATTCAAATGACGGTTGCCCTACCTACAACACCCCACAAGATGTAGTAGTCGTAGAACAGGAGACACTAATTAATGAGCATTTAACTCCAGCTGAAGAGGCTTTAGTAGCGACTCTGTTAGACTAGATTTTGTACTGGATTTGTCTCCAGCTTTTGACTCTTGGCCTGTTATTTTTTGAGACTTGTATTTGAGATAGTTGACTCTTAGACTCTCTTGGACTTGTGTTATGTATGTGTAAGACTTTCTTCGGATATTTCGTATCATGTTATCATCTTTATCGTGCCATTTATCTTCCTCATAGTTATGTGATTGAGTATAAATATTATCACTATTTGTCCTTCGTTTGGAGTTGAGATATCTTGACAGGTTATGATACATGTTGTAGTTAGCTTAGTAGACCTAGACAGCATTCTATCGTCGATGCTGCGGCATAGGTTGTGCATCATCACGTACTCGTGCCCTATATCTAGTGCAAGTCAGGACACATTTTAGTAGAGGCCCATGTAGGTCAGGCTTCGCAATTAGTAGGATGTCGTAGTAGTGCAACGGCTTAGTTGTACTACTACGAGCCTGCGACAGGATATAGGAAATATGATATTAGGATGAGAGAATACTCATTCACAACTAAGATTCCTTGAGAGATTCCTGGGACGACCCCTGAGACTCTCACTGTAAACTCTATCTCGGAGTCTGTTTCCACTTGTCTCCGTTTACTTTTTCTTGTCCATTGTTGAATTTTATCCTTGGTGATCGTTACTGAATTTCATCCTTGGAGTTCATTGTTGACTTTGATTTTATATCATATCAATTTTATGGACTAAGTTAAGGTATATTCTGATGACATAGTTGATGGGGACAGTGTGAAAGGTAAATGCCTGCCTTGGTTATGGAGTCTAGAGTTTATTGCAGCCATACAAGATGGCGTGGCGAAGACATAGATTCTGATTTTAGATATACTTATATTAGTTATGGAATTTAGAGTTTCTCATATCCATATCGGTTGGCGTGGTGATAATTCTAGATAACACGATTATAGAAGTATATACCTCAGTCATGGACTCTATCGTTTATCGCAGCTATGCTTACTAGCGTGACGAAAATTCTGGGTAACATAATTACGGATGGATATATGATTATCATATTGTATCTTAAATTGGTTCTTAACATATCTTCTCGAACATTCTATTTCTGTTATAATATAATTTATTCCTATTACCTTATTAGCTCAGGATATAGATATCCTTAGTTCCCCTAGTCCAGTTTTTTTTAGGGCTTTATTCTATTATATATTTTGAGGTTTATTGGATGGTGTGGTAGTTTGATAGCTTGCAGATAGATTGTGTCTTTGAGTATCAGTGTTGGTAGTTTGGAGTATAACTTGTGGGTTTGTGAGTGGTTCCATGTTGGGCATGTGAGTTATAGGCATCAATCTAATTATGGCTCATAGTACTGTACTTTTATAGCAATATTTATATGGTAAGTGTCATATAGTTAGTATTGGTACCAATGGTAGAAATGGGAGTGGAGTATCAGTTGTGATTCCAGAAGTTGGTATCAGTGTCATTATGCATGTCCTATATATGTGTATCCATGTAGGAATAGGTATCAGGTGAGCATGGAGTGTCTTAGAAATCTGGATATGGTAGGGTAGTAAAGGGGTAGCAGTCATGGTGCATCATAATAAGCAGTATGGTATAGTTAGATACCTAAAATCTAGATGGTATATGTTCTATAGATTTGGATGTATCATCTGAGTGCATCACGGGATACATGTGAAGGTAATGGAAGGGTATCTGTATGTGGGTGTGTTGTGTTAACGGTAGGTGCTTATGTGTGGTGCTGCCATAGGTTGTGTATCAGTAAGTGAGTGTCCAATGGAGTGCCATAGAATATAGGAATGTATCTTATGTGAATAGATAGGTATCAATACACAGGAATGGTTAAGAGTGTGGTATGTGATCATTGATAGGAGGGTGCGACTGTGCTTTAGAAAGAGATTGTAGGGTGTTCAGTAAAAGGGACGAATCCAGGATATAGTGATAGCAGTAGCAATAGAATTGCAGTAATATGCACGGGATGAGTGAATTGTAGGTGTTAGGGTTATATACTAAAAGCATCACTTTTGTAGTAACCTTATTTCCTTAAATTTTGAATGAGAATCATATGGGCAAATGTTTGCATATTGTATTTATTACAAATGTTAATACAAATGTCTGATATTCTATATTGTAGATAATATGGTGTGTGGTGTCATACAGAAGATCTTATTATCAGTTTCCTATGGAGTATATAAATAGTTCACAACCTAGATGGACTTGGACAATCTATTGAAAAGGTTGTAGTGTAATCTGGTATTAGTCTATCTTGACTATAGGTTTATACTAGTACACTTTGTGTGTATTGAACAGGACCACTTGAGGTTGTTCTTTTTGTACTGACTATATAAGTGAACAAATACCTCTGTTATTATGGATGCTTATGCTCTTAATTCGTATATAATAACAGACATGTATATGCAGTGTGCATTACTTTGACTCATGAAAGAGTGAGATTCATTATGGGTCAACAATCTCATGAATTGGATAATAACATTGTATGTATGATAGGTTGTTGATTATAAATGGAATCCATGTGCCGATACATCGGGTTGATGATGTCCCCTTAAGGAGATCATAAGGATTGTCATATAAATCTTGCAGTGGATTATATCCGACATAACAAATAAAGTTGAGCGGTACTACTTAAGGATAAAAGATGTCGAATCAATATAGTTGTCAGTAACTTAATTTGATCGACGGACATTCGATATCTTAACATAGGGAGCCAAACGAGCATATAATAAAAGGAGCCCACAAACATAATTTGGGAATAGGGAGGTAGTGCAACAATAGCTCATTAGTGGACCGAGCTATTGTTAATGGGCCTGGATTGTGTGTTCGGACTGAACACGGGATATCCAGATCCGTTAGGAGGCCTAACCCCAATTTCTTCTTATGGTTCCTGCCGTAGCCTATATATATCCTCTATTCTCTAGCCGCCAAATTACTGATCAAAAATCTGAAGCTTTCTCTAAATTCATGATTCACATAAGGAGAGAAAGAGAGAGCTACCAAGAAGAAGAAAAGGTTAGGAGATCGTTGCCCACACGACGTCCAACTCGAGGAAGGAATACGTGCAGAAGATTTTGGGGTCGTCCGCTCGAGATTGCCAGGAACTACTTGTCTTCTTTCCGCTGCAGGTATAATTTGTGAACCCTAGTTTCCGCCTATGAAGGGTTAGAACACGTATTAAATCTGTTTAACTTTCTATCGATCAATACGCACACCAAAGTAAGGGTCCTGGGAATCCCCAGTTCCATCAGTAGGATACAAGGAAAAGTTTGGTAGAAAAGAAGGAATCCGAATATGTATTTTGTAGGAACAGTAGGGGTAATGTGTTATAGGTAAATCTATCGATTGTAGTGAATACGTGTCTAGAGAGAGTATGACACGTAGTAATAGAGGCTGTTGATGTGTTAGAGAAGTAATAGTTAAAGGAAGGAAGAACAGAGTCTAAAATCTTGTACATATGTTCATAATGGATGATGTATAGAATATATAATAGTGAAGTAAAGTACAGTATAGAAGTTTCATGAGTATCATGTAGTAATAATCTGAGTATTAGTGGTAGCAGTAGTGTATCAGTAAGGTAGGATAGTACCAAGTTGGTATTCTGGGTTATTTAGTGCATGTGTCATGTATAGTGTGAGTTGGTATCTGCAACCATGAGTGCCTAGAAAGTACAAGTACTCAGGTGTATCAATTTTGAGATGAATAGCTTATGCTAGGTATAACATGTCAAAATAAGGTCAGTGGGTGTTGTTATGATAATAGTATCAGTTAGGAGTATCAGGACAAAGTTGGGGTAAGGTATGTAAGTGAGTACCAGGGAGTTTAGGAGTACAAGTGTTCAGGGCAGAGAGAGGAGAAGTAACTTATATGAGATTTAGTTTTAGTGAGTATGGAGGCTTTTGCTAGTGTAATAGAGTGCATGGATGATTATGAACCAGGGAGTTGTATGATGTATAGAATGGTACGCCTGTGATAGCAGTGACAAGGGTATAATATTTTGGAGGGTAGAAGGTATTGTATATAGTTATATGGTCGAGGTACGGGTAAGTGTCCTAGGAGGATTGTTAAGTGTCAGCATATTAGTTAGTATTAGGATACCAAGATAGGAGAAGTAAACCTCTAGTACCAGAAGCATTTAGGATATGAGTAACTTGGTGGTTGGTGTAATAAACATAGGAGAGATCCTTGAAGTACCATGGTAAGAGTGTATTCCGTGAGTGTTAAGTATGGGAATTAGTGCCGTGTGATATATAGCGTCAGAAATTCGGGTAGGTATCCTATCGGTAGTAACTTAGAAGCCTTGGTATAGCATCCTTAGTGTATAAAGAATACCCTTGGTATTGAGCATTTTAGTTAGATTGATGTTAGAGAATAATTAGATTGAGTATCAGGGGCAGGTAAGGAGTCTAGCTAGGCTACTTGTGGTACCGTAAATTGTCCCGTACCAGCATAAAGAGACACCCCAACATGGCAGGGATTTTGCAATAACGGTCGAGGAGACCGATACTACAGGTGATGGGTTAGTATGTCTAGTTTATTTATGTTCTATCCTTTCATCCTTGCTTGAGTGTTTCTTTAAATACCTTATAGTTGCCTTATGCTATAGTTGGTTAGTGTAGTCCGTAGAAAACCTTGATTGAGACTGTAATCTACTAAACATGCAGGTTGATTATAAAATTATGTATTATATGATTTAGGTAGGACTTTCTTGGACCAAGACTATTTGGGTTGCCATAGCAAAGACATTTGATGAATGGGTTATGACTGACCAAAAGAGAGTGTGAGGCGCTAAATTTTGAGGACAAAAATTTTCTAAGAGGGGTAGGATTGTAACTACCTAAATCCAAGAGAGGGGTAAATTTGTCGTTTCATATACATTATAATGTGCATATTTATTTATTAATATTGTGTTAGTTATTAAGGTTAGTGGCTAGGCTATTTGTTAGACTTGTGTTAGTGAACCGATTAGTCTAGACACTACATTAGAGCCCAACAATTAGCATGACATGACTCATGAACCAACTCATTGGACTAGGGTGCAATTAGACCCATTAGTCAAGACCATATAATTAAAATAGGATTAAACTATTTACCAAAATAAGTTGAGAACCTTCTATGTACTAATTAGCTCTCATAACAATAGTTAGAGGGTAGGTTAGACATTCTGGATTAGCAAAGGCCTACATATATGGCCGACCACCTCTAGAGAGTGGTCTCATCCTCTCATTTCATCCATTGAGTCCATTTCTCTTATTTTGGTGTTTTTCTCTAATTTGAGCCATTCCTCCACCAACTCCTCTCAAATTTCACACAATATCTCATCCATCTCTCTCATTCTCTGCACTTGAAGGGACCTAGGAGCTTGGAGACTAGGAGCACTAGGAAAGAAGTCCATTTGCTATGAGCCACATGTCTGGATCATGTCTATTGGGCTTTTCATTTAGAATCCATCTTCCAATAGGTATATATCTCATTTTTCTCTCTAATTAGACTCTATTTGTGCTATTTGACCCTTAAGAATTCACCCATAGACTAAGACTACCCATAGAAAGAGGTTTGAGACTCTAATGACTCTCTATGTGAAAGTTATATTAGGTTTTGTGCCAATTTTGGGGGAATTCTGAGAATGGTGCACCGAGTGTTTGTCATTTGGTTTGTTAGAACTATTTAAATTTGATTTGGTTGTGTGTGTCTCGATTCGTGTCCACAATTAGATACATGTAGGCTGTATCACGATACGGTAGGACACGGAGTCATTTTGGGAGTTTTTTCCTCCGACACTTGTGGTACACATATCCGATTGTACTTGACACTAGCATTGAATTGCACTAATTATATACTTGCTCATGTAATTTGGCAGGATTCGGACAAGGTTTGGTATAGGTATCTTGGCCATATCACAAGTGTATCGTAGACTAGTGCGATACGGGGGTGGCGTACAACAAGTGTTTGTGTTTGGGGCTATATGTGTGTGTCATATGGATATACATGTGTATGTGCCCTCATTATACATGTATGTGTGTACCTATATGTATAGGAAGGGGTGAACCTATCTATGTATGTATCTATGTAGGTATTTATCTATATATGTATACATATTTATTTGTCTTGTGTGTATAGGAATAGGTTGTGTATGCATATGTGGATATCTCTATATTCAAATAGTGATATATGTATGTACATAGGAATATAAGGGGAATAGATGGGTATGTGCATATATATATATATATATATATATATATATATATATATATATATATATATATATATATATATATATATTTATTTATTTTATTTTTTCCCAAAACCTCCTCATTTATTCATCAAGGCCCAAAAAGTCGAATACTGAAGAAAGACAAGGCGAAAAGCCTTAAACAAGCAAAAAGAAAAAAAGGGGGGGCGATCGCGCCCGACAAAACTAGCTGAAGAGGGGTTGCCAGAATGCTGGTGGGCTGTGGGAGCACAGTAAACTCCTTTTGCGGCATTGCCGTTTAATTTCCCGAATGAACTGCTCGGCGGAGTATTGGTGACCCTCGTATCTCGCTTTGTTGCGATTCTTCCAAATTACCCAGGTGGCGGCCGCTGCTACGATCTGATGGCCGTGGGACGTGACTCCCCAGAGGGCCAGGAGATTGTTAAAGCGCCCAGCTCCTGAAGTGATGTTGTAGATGCGGTTGAGGAAGCTCCAGGTTTGATTGGGGAGGCTTCCTTCCCGGAAGATATGGTCGATATTCTCCGTCTGCCTCTCGTCGCAACAATTACAAGCTGACGTCAGACTAAAGCCGATGGAGTTAAGGATCTCATCGGTTGGTAATTTCTGCCTCGTGACTCTCCACAGGAGAAATGACCATTTCTTGGGGATGCACGAGTGCCAGAATTGTGCAATAAAGTGTGCTTGGCCGATGTCATGGATCGCCGCCCTCGCCGATTTTACTGAGAAAACTCTGAAAGCTTCCAGCGACCATCTCAGCTCGTCCGCGTTGGGACCAATGATAAGACCGATTTGACGGATGCTGTCGACCGTATCGTTGCTGGCCCAATCGCGAATCCGGTCCCAAGACCAATCGTTGTTAATGGGGTTCCACAGGTCTTTGATTCTGCAGTTGCTGGGGGCCCCAGATGTGTTCGGGATGAGGCTGTCGTCGATCCATCTTTCCTGGAAGAAGTTGGCCTTTCCGTCGCCCAGACGGAGTCTAATTGCTGGCTCGGCCAAATCGCGGCCCCGCAGAATGCGGCGCCAAGCCACGGAGGATCTGCTATTGGCTCTGGCCATCGCTGGGTGGATGTACTTAAAGTATCTGGCCTTCATGAACCTGGTCCATAAGTTTTCGTTCGTGCATAATTTCTACCACAGATTCATGGAGAAGGCTTTGACGATGTCATTTAGTTTGGTGAAGCCCAGCCCGCCGGTCGCAATCGGGGTGGCCATGACGTCCCAGCTGGCCCAGTGGTGTTTGTCTTTACCATCGGTATGACCCCAGAAGAACGTGCAGAATATCTGCTCGATCGACTCAAGGACCTTCTTGGTCGGAGAGCAAGCCGCTAAGGTATGGATTGGGATGGAGTTGAGGACATGATTGATGAGGATTATTTTGCCGCCTGGGGATAAGGTGGTGTTGTGCCAACCTTCGATTTTGTTCCTAATTTTTGTAGTGAGGTTCTCGAAAATGCTGGCGTCGGATCTTCCGTACACCATAGGGCAGCCCAGGTAGTTAAAGGGGGGGTGGGCCACCAAGAAGGAAGTGAGGTTGGTTAGACTGGTAGCATTCTCGATTCTGATGCTGTGGTGGGCGTAGACGATGCTCTTGGAATGGTTGATTTTCTGGCCTGAGCATGTGGAGTACCGTATTAGGGTGTTGTGAACCACCTCCATCGATCCGACATCCCCAGAAGAGAAGATAAGTAAATCGTCGGCGAACGCCAGGTGGGTGATGGTGGGACATCCACTGGCGGTATGGTATTGTTGGAAATTGGGGGTGTTGGCTATGTTGTTTAGGTTTCTTCTCAGGGCGTCAGCTGCGATGATGAAGATCGTGGATGATAGAGGATCGCCTTGTCTGACACCGCGGCTAGATTTGAAAAAGCCCTCGGATTGCCCATTAATGACAGTGGAGAACCAGGAATTGCTGACGGATCTCCACACAGTATTGGTCCAATTCTCTGAAAATCCGAACGCTCTGAAGACCCAGATCATGAACTGCCAATCGAGTCTGTCGTAGGCTTTCTCCATGTCAATTTTGATGGCGATGTTGCCCCCGCGAGCGGGAAAATTCATACAGGTGATAAGTTCTTGGGCCAGCATGATGTTGTCTTGGATGTTCTTGCCTCGAACGAAACTGCTTTGTTCCTCCGAAATAATTTTGGGAAGAATGTCTGTCATTCTAGTGGCAATGATCTTGGATATGATTTTGTTGGTGAAAGTACAAAGACTGATTGGTCGGAAGTCGCGGAACGAGTTGGGGTTGTCTTTTTTCGGAATGAGGATGAGGTTGGCGCTGGAGATGGCTTTGGGGTAGTGAGCTCCTTCAAGGAAGGCAATAGCCGTGTCGGTGATATCCCGCTTGATAATCTCCCAGCAAGAATGAAAGAAAACTCTATTGAATCCGTCTGGTCCGGGGGCGCTGTGCTCGTTCAAAGCCCACACCGCGACTTTTACTTCCTGTTCGGACAGGGGGCGATCCAGCAAAGCATTGTCGGCGTCGTTGATGATAGTGGGGATTTGGTCGAGGAAAGAAGAGTCTTTCTGGACCGTTTCTTTGTAGAATAACTTGGTATAGTAATCAGCGGCCGCCTCTTGGATACCCTTATGGTCGGTTCTGATGATGTCGTGCTCGTCGGTTATGTGATGAATCGATAGTTTGTTTCTTTTGCCATTGACGCAGGCGTGTAAGTATTTAGAGTTTTTGTCCCCGTCGCTGTCCCATTTTAGCCTGGCTTTCTGTTTCCAGAAATCGGTCTCAACTTTGAGTCTGAATTTGAGCATGGCCTTGGTGAGGTTCAGGGCACTTCTGGCCGCAGGGGAACGGTCGGTTAGCAATTTGGCTTCTGCTCGGGCGACGTCAACTTCGGCGACTCGGATTGCTTGGAAAATGTCTCCAAAGGCCTGTTTGCTCCAATTGGAGAGGGCTTTCCTGGTGGCTTTGAGCTTGTTACTAATCCGAGTGAGAGGGTTTGGGGAGTCCTGGCTGGTCCAGGCTTCAGCAACGACGCTCGAGAACTGCGGGTGTTCAGTCCAAAAGTCAAGGAATTGGAATTTCTTTTTGGGAAGGCGGTTGTTGTTGTTGGTCTCCACCAGAATAGGGGCGTGGTCAGATTCTGCGGAGTTGAGGTGGGACAGGGTGGATGTGATCCTCATTCCCTGCCAGCGAGCGTTGGTTAGTGCTCTGTCCAGACGGGAATATTGGCGGCGATCGCCGTCCTGCATATTGCACCAGGTGAATTCGTTCCCTTTGAACTGAAGAGGAGTAAGATGTGCGTTGAATATGAAGTTGTTGAAGTCATACATGGCTGGTAGGGGAGTGGGACGACCACCAATCTTCTCTTGTCTGCGGGTGATGGCATTGAAGTCTCCTATGCAAAGCCAGGGGGTGTTGATGTTGTGGAGGTGGATGTCGAGAAGATCGCTCCAAAGGCTTTTGCGTTCAGCGATGACACAGCTGCCGTGCACCGCTGAAAGGATGGCGCGCTCCGGGAGAGTGGGATGAGTAACCCAACAAGAGAGGGCTTGTTGGGAGTCCTGGATGATGTCGAGTTTGACCTCCTTCGAGCCTAAAATCCAGATGTCGTGTCAGCCAGCAATGGCAGTAGGGAGGCCCAGGGCTAATTGGGTTGATTTAAGACGTTTGGCGGGGATTTTGGGTTCAATGATGATGAAGATGTCCACTTTGTGAATTTTTTGAAGGCTAGAAATGCGCCTTAGTGTCGGTTTGTTAGCCAGGCCTCGAACATTCCAAGATAGGATGTTAAGCATTAATGATGTTATGGGGGGATTTTTTCTTCCGCCGTGCGACGGATCTAGTTAGGATGGTGACCGTCTTGTCTGCGCCTTCCTTGCTCCGTTGGGAGTTCGGCACGGCCGCGCTAGTTGTTGTTGGAGGGTTGCCGTTGTGGTGAACGTTCAGACATGAGGAAGGGCCAATTAGGTCTCCAGCTGAGTCGACAACGGGGTCCTCTGAAGGAATGGCCAGGGAGTCATGAGCTTGCTCGGACAACAACAGCTGAAGGGGGACTCCTGCGGCTAGTACTTGCATGCCTCTCCGTGCTTGGTCGGGACTGAGAAGGGCTAGAGTGTCTTCGACTGGGTTCCTGTTGGGGGACAGAGGAGCTGCGTTGATTGTGGGAGAGGCCGAGGACTCTGCCTCCTGACCGCTGGGGGTAGTCCGTTGCTCTGTGCCGCTCGCGGCGGTACCCTTCGTAGCTCGCGAAGGGTTGAGTGAGGGAGATGAGCGGTCGGGAAGCCCAGAGCCGTCTGGGCCGGTGGCCGGCTCCGTATCCTCTGAGTCGAGAAAGGCGAATTGGTTGGAGGTTGCTATGTGTTGGGGAGTGTAAGGGATCATAGCTCTACTCGGAGGGTCGCTGGAGACTGGTTCATTGGGGCTTGATTCGAATCGTATGTGGGAGTTCGGGGGAGGTAAGATGGGCGACTTGAGAGATCTTCCACCCGGGGGGTCGTTGTCTTTCCTGGATAATTTCTTTTTGAGCTCCGGGTGAAGGCGGTGGCAATACTTCGGAAGGTGGCCTCTTAAGTGGCAGTGGTTGCAAAACAGTATGTGGTTGTCGTAGAGGATTTGTTGGATGTGGGTTTGGTTGCCCAGCTCGATGGTAATGAAGTTAGGTGGTTCTGAAGTGAGATCTAGTTCAACACAAAGTTTGGCGTAGTGAGCTTTGGTGAGATTGCTGGTCTCGGGCGACGTGGCCACGTACGTCCAGAAAGAGTTGGCGATGCGTCTTAGCGCTGCTGGCACAAAGCAAATGAAAGGAAGATTGGGGAGGGTAACCCACGCTGCCACCGTGGCTGAATCTTCTTTGGTGTTGAATTCTGGAGTCCACTTGATTATCTTCATGTGGTGAGTTTCGATTTTGGCTGTGCCCTTGGACCACACTGTCCTGTGATCGCGGTCCGAAGAAAGGTGGAGTAGGATGTGCCTGGGGTCGAGGGGGGCTACTCGATAGTCGGACGCTAAGTTCCACTTGGCTATCTCTTCCTGAACTTTGGCAAGTTTGGGGCACCCCGAGGAGAATTTCAGAATAAAGGTGTGAGGAAAGGACGCCGACAGCAATGATACTTCCACTTCGGAGAAGGGGATGACTGGAGCAGGGGAGTCATGAGAGTAATCGATGTCCTGCAGATCAACGTCTGAGAGAATAGTGCCCTTCGAGGGGGAGAGGTCCGGGCGCAGCATTGCAGCATAGGAAGGTTGAGACGTCCCGGTGGGAGGTGGTCCCGCTGAGCCGGGCTGGACACCATGGGGGGGCAGCTCCGGCGCTAGAGATGGGGGCAGTGGTGGGAGCCTGGGAAGGCCTGCCTGCAAGGGGGAGTGGTGGGGCGCCGGAGGGCGCAACGCCGTTCGGGCCAGAGGCGGAGGCCACTCCGGCGCAGAGGGAAGAGGGTGCCACGGACGCCTCCGGAGCGGAGGGGGAGCCCGGGGGGGTGACACGAGAAGAGGAGGAAACTTAGGGGCAGCAAATGCGGAAGCGACCGGCCTGGCGGACGCCGGGGAAGGGCGAGAGCCCTCAGAAAAGCCACGGGGGCATGAGAGGGCGGGGGGTAGGCCTCGCAGAGGAGGAGGGGAGGCTGCGAGAGGGGGGTGTGGCGAGAGGGAAGCGCACTGGGAAGGGTGGAGGAAGGGGGGCGAAGAAGGATGGGGATGAAGGGGAAGGAGGGAGAGGGGATGAGAGACGGGAGGGGGGGCTAAGGCAAACTGGAGGGGGGGTATGTCTGCGCAGAGGGAAGGAGAGAGAACTGCACGGGGGGGGCTATGGAACTGGATTGCGCACGGTGGGGTGGCCCACCCGGGGCGTGCGCAGTCCGCTGCGTGCATGGGGGAGAGGGCACTGGACTGCACGGGGGGGGGGTAGCCCATCCTGGGCGAGCGCAGTCCGCAGCTCCTGAGTCACGTGGGAAGAGATGAGCTCCACGAGCTGAGCAATAGCTCGGGCTGCCAAGAGCTGCGCAACTGCTGGCGACAGCTCGGCAGAGCTGAGCTCCAGGCTGGCAGCACAAACGGGAGGGACATCGGGGCGCGCGCTTTCAGCACAGGCCCCGAGAAGGAGGGGTGTGGGGGGCCCGAGGCTGGCAGGGCAGAGGTTCACGCCTTCCAAGGGGGGGAAGGGTGAGTTTGAAATGGGGGGAGGGAGGGAGCTAGGAGGGGATGCGGGTGGTGGCCGTCGTCGATGTCACCTGCGGCCGGAGCCGGGTGAAGCGAGGAGTCGGCGGGCGAGCACAGCGCGTGGCTGAAAGATCCAACCCGGAGCATCGAAGGCTGCTCGCCTGAAGGGACGACCGGCGGCGAGGAAGGGGAGCTCGGAGGGGGAGGAGGAGGAGAGGAGCGGGACCGAACGGCGGCGGGGAGGAGGAGACGAAGCCAATCTTGCGACTCCGGGGGCCAGGGATGAGACATCGGTGGCGGAGAGGACCAGGGGAGAGGGTGGGGGAGCTGGGGAGGGAAGGGGGGCCGGCCTAGGCCGGCCAAGGGAGCGGGGAGAGCTCCACAGGAGGAAGGGGGAAGACCATTCTTTATATATATATATATATATATATATATATATATATATATATATATATATATATATATATATATATATATATATATATATATATATATATATATATATATATATATATTTTTTTTTTTTTTTTTTTTTTTTTTATATATATATATATATATATATATATATATATATATATATATATATATTTTTTTTTTTTTTTTTTTTATATATATATATATATATATATATATATATATATATATTATATATGTATGTACATAGGAATATAGGGGGAATAGATGGGTATGTGCATATATATATATATATATATATATATATATATATATATATATATATATATATATATATATATATATATTAATAGATGGGTATGTACATAGGAATATAGGGGGAATAGATGGGTATGTGCATATATATATATATATATATATATATATATATATATATATATATATATATATATATATATATATATTTTGTTTTTTTTTTAGCCTCGCAGAGGATGAGGGGGGCCGCGAGAGGGGGGTGTGGCGAGAGGGAAGCGCACTGGAAAGGGTGGAGGGAGGGGGGCGAAGAAGGATGGGGATGAAGGGGAAGGAGGCAGAGGGGATGAGAGACGGGAGGGGGGGCTGAGGCAAACTGGAGGGAGGGTACGTCTGCGCAGAGGGAAGGAGAGAGAACTGTGCGGGGGGGGGCTATGGAACTGGATTGCGCACAGTGGGGTGGCCCACCCAGGGCGTGCGCAGTCCGCTGCGCGCATGGGGGGGGGAGGGGACTGGACTGCGCGGGGGGGGGGGAGGGTGGCCCACCCTGGGCGAGCGCAGTCCGCAGCTCCTGAGTCACATGGGAAGAGATGAACTCCACGAGCTGAGCAATAGCTGGGGCTGCCAAGAGCTGCACAACTGCTGGCGACATATATATTTAATATATATATATATATTTTTACAACTGCTGGCGACATATATATATTTTATATATATATATATAAAATATATATATATATATATATATATATATATATAAAAATATATATATATATATATATATATATATATGTGTGTGTGTGTGTGTGTGTGTGTGTGTGTATGTGTGTGTGTCTAGTGATGTACATTGATGATGTGAATACATGAATAGCTGCTGCCTGTGGGCAGCAACACTTTGGAGTGGCAGCAGATTATCCCTCCTGATGGGCTATTAGAGGCAACAAACAGCAGCACCTACTGCTGTTGGGGTCATTTGACAATAAAGGAAGGTAAGGGTAGTAGGCAGAGAATGTAGGACACTACACAACAGGGTAGTTAATTACAAATTTACCTGTCTGTAGGCAGTAGTTATAGCTACATTGGCAGTAACTGCAGGTGCATATATAGGGCAGGCAGCTAGAGTACATCATATATATGAATGTGTCATAGAAAATATAGGTGCATATTGTGTCTGGGTATTTGGTCGAGCAGTGTAAGATAAGGGGAAGCAGCAATTTATGTGTGTGTAATATATTAGGAACTACATATCTGTGGGGTAATAGCACTTGTGTGTATGTATTTCTCTAGCTGAGAAGTAGGGAGATTTCCCTCTGTACCAGTAGGATAAATAGCAGTAGGTAGTGGTATCAGCAGTATATAGTAGCAAACAATGCTATAGGACAGTGTGGTAGCCCGTGTGTGTAGTGTACAAGATATCTCAATCATGTGTAAGAATGTGTTAGTGTCCCATGTAGGTACAAGTACAGACCAAATAGAAGAGTGAATTAGTAGATAGTCCTAGAGATCAAGGTGGGTATCAGGTGTAGTGTCAGCAGAGTATGGTGCATGTCTATGTAAGTTAGAGAGTACCAAATTTTGAGGTGGTGGCCAGTGAGAAGATGTGCAATACAGTAGGTTGGGTATGTGTGTAGTCTGTGCATTGCACTGTTGAGCATTTTAAGGACTATATGGAATGTTAAGCAACAGCAGCAAGGAGTGTGCAGGGGTATGTAGGAGATGAGGGGAGAGGGCAATGCACATAAATTGTGTGACAGAAATATCAGTGTGTAGGTGTAGGTATGTATGGTTTATCCTAGCAAGGTATAGAGTAACATTGATATGGTGTGTATCTTGGTATCATGGTAGAATGATAGGTGAGTGTCTCAATGTCTAGAATCATGAGTCGATATTAATAGTCTAGTATCAAATTTATATATATATATATATATATATATATATATATATATATATATATATATATATATATATATATATATATATATATATATATTGGTAATAGGAAATGTATACGGATATAGTCAGGTTAAGGTATTTGGTTTTACCATTGTAATAAGATAGAGGTAAGATGCATACGGTATTGGATATGTTAAGGTATTGTATTCTAGGGACTATATATGTACTATATAGATAGCTACATAGTGTATTGACCTAGTATAAACTAGAATACCTTGGTATGGCAAGGTATGGACCCAAAAATCTAGGTATGACCTAGATTGACCTAGTTTAGCAAGATTTTGACTTAGTTGACCTAGTTTGACCTAGAAATGACTTGGAGACCTAGTATTGAGCTAGTATAGCATGTTTATGATTCCAAAATACTAATTGACATTGATATTTCATATTTAGGACTTCGAGGCACCATTTTGGATACGGTTGATATTTTACACCGGATCTCAAGGATGGGGAGTATTTGTGTAGATATGTAATCATACCCTCCTTGTGCATGTCTTATTCCTTGTGAGTGTTGATCATATGTCGCACGTATGATTAACCAGGCCATAAATTCTCGTGCTAAGCCGACCACATGTTGAAACTAGTGCTCACTCACGTAGACAGTTATTTCTTGATTTTCTTGTACATGATATTTCTTGTTCTCTTGCTCTTGTATTTACTTACAGTATTATTCATATCTTGATATATTCTTGTACCTATTTTATTATCTTGCATATTCTCTCTATTTACTGTTACATAGTCTATATCATTTAATGAAACTATTATTAGATGTGTGCTTCGCTCCAATCCTGACTGGATATATTTTTCTCAGATGATTCAGATGACGGTTGCCCTACCTACTACGGCCCACGGGATATAGTAGGCATGAACGAGGAGACACTGATTCAGGAGGGTTTAACTCCAGCTGAGGAGGCTTTAGTAGTGACTCAGTTAGACTAGATTTTGTACTGGATTTGTCTCTAGCTTTTGACTATTGGTTGGTTATTATTTGGGACTTGCATTTGAGATATTTGACTCTTAGACTCTCTTGGACTTATGCTATGTTTATGTTAGACTTTCTCTGGATATTTCATATCATGTTATTGTCTTTATCGTACCATTTATCTTCCTTATAGTCTTGTGATTGAGTATGAATATTATCATTATTTGTCCTCCATTTGGAGTTGAGATATCTTGACAGGTTATGATATACGTGTTTCAACACAAAAAGAGTCTAGGAATGTAGAATCTTTTATATGATTGTAAAGAAAGAGTACAACCACCATCTTAAACAAGAATTTCGAGTACAACAGAATCTAGGGATTGGGGCGATGGAGATTAGGCCTACTTCGACTTATTTACTCCGTTGACGATCTGATGCAGAAGTTGATGAAGTTGGCGGTTAATGAACTCTCGGTAGTAATAAGAACTTTATCACTGAAAGTTATCTCTCTCTCTCTTTCTGAAAGTTCTTTAGCAAAGAAATAGTATATGTTTCTCTCCTTATGCATGTGTTCTCTCTCCATGTGTCCTTGCACGAGGAAGAAAATGTCCTCTATTTATAGTTTTTCTTCACAGGAATAGCCATGTACGTATGTGCAGAAAATATACTGTCTTCTGCCTCAGAAACGTATGAAATTGGGTAGGCACATGAGTCTTTAGGGGTTAGTGGGGAGTGAACATGCTCGAGAATCACGTATAGCTCTGCACGTATATTGAGACATGATGTACAAAATACTGCCATGTCAGCACACGATCTGTTTAGTATGGATTTGCCATGCGTCTAATTACTTTGAACGCATAGCATTGGATTTCTTACTGCAAACAATAACTTTTCTTTGGTTAACTATGTGTCAGTCAACACTTGAACGGATAGCTTTTCAATTGTTACTGCAAAATACTATTCTGGAAGTAGACGCATATAACTGCTTCCTTCGCAGCTGGCAAAATGCAATGATGAAGATGAGGTGGTTACTGACATCTTCCTCGTAGTCTGAATACTGCACACTGCTCGAGGTTCATCTTTTCACACAAGGGACAAAAAGCACATAATGCGTCTGAATGAGCCATGCGACTGTCTAACCCATCTTTTGAACATGTGTCTTTCTTTAGAAGCTTCAAGTTCTTTTTGCTAAATAGCTTTAACTTAAAATATTTTTATACGCATGAAACCTATGCATCTCTTTTTAATATTTTTAATGCTTCTATAAGACCCCCTTCAAAGGTTTTAAAAATTGAATAAGTTTTGAAATAGTTTGAACAAAAAGCATGAGAGAGGGGATTCAGTCACATAAAGCTTTGGACGTATTAGGTCACCTGCCACGTTGTCGTTTGCCTTGACTGAATCCTTTAAAATCTGAATTGTCTTCAAAATTTGTGGCGGACATTTCTAGCAACCGCTTGGATCAAGGCTAAGTCAACTATCATCTGTGATTCAGGGATAGAAAATCACGCAACAATTAATGATGGATTGATCTATTCATCAAGAATCAAGTCGCATGAAGCCTTATCGCATAGTAAATCCATCCTTATAAATAGGACGTGACTTGACAGAACTTGTCCTCACTATTTCTTGCCATGCATTTGCTGATTGGCACACCAGCAAACTCGTGCAAACTTGTGAGGGGACCGAGCATCACCTTGTTGAGAATACTGTTTTTTGGTTATGAGTCGGGAAAAAGATCGATCTTTAAAAGGTTATCATTTCTGAAGTATTCTTCTTCTTTTCCTCACCTATTTTCATACGAAGTATTATAGCAATGATTTTTACTTTGATTATGTTTTGAATACAACATGTCTTCAAAGTGCATAACTACACTTATAGAAAGATGTACTATGAAAATAGAAGATCTACTGCACACATAGGTAAGACTGTCAACATTGTGCTGCTAGAGAGTACTGTTGTTTATACAATTTTTAGGTGCATGAAATTTTAACTGACAGATTCCTTTGTGCCTTTTGTTGTTATGCGGTATAACTGACTTCATGCATCTAACTCCTTTTAAAATTTTCACATTTTTGTGATACTCCTTGGATGACTGGAGCTCGGATGGAGCTTGAAAGAACATCATAACATGTCTTATTCGACATGATTCAGCATATTACGTAGAGGACCTTTGTAGTCCTCAGACCCAGCTAGCTATCTGCACCATCTGATGAGGCTTGCAACTGGCTTGTTCACTGTCGTAGCATCTATGATAAGATTAGGTTTGAATCACAATTGAAATACTATCAATGATGACAGTATTGGCAGTCAGTGATGAGAGATGGGCTTTATGCATGCCCAATTCTATTTTCTCTCGCCCAGGCATATAACTGCCAAGAATGTAGAGGAGAGCCCACGCTGGTAGATGTACTAGCATGTGACTGAGGTTCGGCACTTCTGCGAGAATGTAAGGTTAAGAGTACCTAACCTAAGTGCTACCCTCTTAACATTATCCTTCAGTACAACATTTTCCATATCTTATGGTTCACACTGATAGAGGACCTGATGGGGAAGACCCAAAATGTAATAGATCTCCATCAGATATGACCACAATTTTAGAATGAAAATCTAGAATATAATAGATCTCTATCATAAGTAATCATGGTTTTGTTTAATAAGCATTTTATTTTGTATCATTGCAATTTCAATATTGTTATATAAGCTCATGTTCAACTTCTGAAGAATTACTGCCTTCATGATGATGCATGACTGCCTACGCATAAATTTGCACTGTACAATTTGTAATTTATCCAGCTTTAAATAAGATAGAACTTCGTAAACATGAAAAAGGTTCCCACTATATAAGTTTGTAAGGAACATAACTCCAAAAACTGTAGCCATATAAGTTTGATTGTCGTAAGCATCTATAATTTAATTAGACGCATAGGCTCTTATCACTGTGACGCATGACTGTACTGTTTTTCTTTGAAATTCTATCTGAATTTTGAATAATTTTTTCTGAGACCATTGGACCGCAGTACAAAAATTCACCAAGTCAAAGAATGTCACTTGAAGATTTCTGTTGCATAAAACTTCAATTACCATTGTCTTCAGATTTTATGCACTTGACTCCTGAATGATGCATTTAGATTTTTATCTTTTAAGACGCATACTGCTTATGAGTCTTTTCAAATATCTCTATTTGATTATCAAAATCCCCTTAAAACTATTCGAAATACCAGTGTATGAATGTGTGAGTCGATCTGCAAAGATCTATGTTTGGTTCATGCGTCAACCATATAGAAATGGACTTTAGTCGCTTCTTTTGAAATTGTTCCCTTCATGATAATTAAATAGATTCATCATTATTAATAAGCCGCTGTTAACATTTCTCTAGGAAATTTTCGTCTTCCGAAACATTTAATTTGAAGGAAACAAAGAGTCGCCCAATTGTTTTACACATAACAGTATAGAACCACTATTCATGTATTGTTTCCTCAATGGCCTCCAAGAAGACTGTAGAAGCATAAAAAATTTCAGCGTAGTGCAAGGCGCAGGTGGGGGCTTCCGCTACCCATCTCTCTTCCTAATGGTTCAGAGGTTGCATGGCGCAAGCTAGTGTCCTCACAATGGGACCAGCATCACAGAAGCATAGGCGGTCAAGTACGCCAAACAGCAAAGACAAAAGTCACAGACAGATGAAAAGCTCGGAAGTTTCTTTCAATAATCATGGCTACAAGGGTCTACTACAGATTCGACATGATTACATAAAAGTCTTCATAAAGGCATAATTACAAAGATCTGTTACAAAAGACTGTGGTTACTTGTGCTGAATTAAAAACTCCTACGGATCTACGCTGGGGTTAATCTTTACAGTGTGATCATCATGGAGAAGGCACTGTATATATAAGATGTGAATACAGTCTCCATCAAAGTCGCCACCACAGCTCCACCCCTCCAAAAGCGTATTAGCTACTCGGCCGAAGCGAGCAACTTCCTGAAGCAGCCATTGGCCCGAGCTTCTAGAAGGCACAGTAGGTCATAAAGCCCAGAATAAGCAGGGCAGAGCACAACCTATGTCGCTTCACGCTGGCAACCAGGCCATGAGCTAGGTCGTCAGGACCTCCAAGACCTCTGATACATCGCCCAGGTTAGGACTTCGTATAAAAAGCATTACAGCACGTTCTGAAGCTCATCAACAGTTCTTCTACGAAGGCACAGCTCCTCTGAGCAAAAGGATCCTCAACCAAAATTTGACTTAGACAAGGCCCACTACCGCTCGAAGCTAAGTCTGGGTCTCGCATGGTGCTGAAGGACAAGAAGATGAAGACATGGCTCTTCAGAATAAACTTCCCATTTATATAAGGCGGGGTGGTCTAAAACGCACGCCATATGGCCGACGGTTGAAATACCCATAGTAATGGGATGAACCTGGAACTCAGCACGATGAATCTCATTAAATAAGGTTCATTCAACTAAGTCCTAGACCCCCTTGGAATTCTCCAAGTAATGGTGGCAATTAAGAGGGAGTCCTTAAAGAAAGGACATTTCTTGCTCTTTACTTCAAAGCCAATGTCTTCGATCCAGAAGTGCAGCTACATACCTGCGCCAACTCAGGTGCAGACTGGTGATATGTTCACACCATATCAACATCAACAGCGCAGCATTCTGCTCCAACCTAGAAGTTCAAAAATACCTTTCTCCAGAGACTTGGGAGATACCATTGCCTCCAACACAAGTCCACCTGTCTCTCCTAAAGCACAGTAATCTCGTCAACCTGAAGCACAAGCCTACTCGTCGCCCTACAACACAGTGACTTTGTTGCTCGAAACACAGCTTTTTCGTTGCTCTAATGTACAGAAGTCTCGTCGTCTTCGAAGCCAAGTCCACTCGTCGCCTGAAAGCACAAAGGCTCCGTTGTCTCCAGAAGAACGGTTTACTCGTCGCCCTAGAAGCGTAGCAGTACTTATACCTCGCTAGAGGCACAGGATGTATGGTCCCATCCAATTGGTTTGCTTAAATCACCTCTGTTAAAGATGGGATTGGGATTGAATCATGATTGATATCTTATCAGATTGATTTAAATCTTAAACGAGGATCAATTAGAATCCAAATCTGAGATAAAATCCCAAGATTTACTCGGCTGCATCCGAATGAGCAAATCGGCGTGCGCTACGTGTCTCCTTCTTAGGTTATTTTGATAACCATCCGAGATCTCGATTGAGGGAAATCTCGATGTTCGCCACATGTCAGCTCCATAGAAGTCGGCACCGTACAATGACGGCAGATTCCTTCATATCTCAAAACCCTAATGCACGTCGCATATGTACTCTGTTCTCTATAAATAGAAGGAGTTTTCCTTCAACAACCACGGACCACCAGAACTATCAAGGTCACGAAGATCACCAAAAAATCTTCAACTCCAGACGTCCTCTTGATCGGTGACCCTAGAGTTCCATCAAAGGCGTTAGAGAGGAAAAGCAAGTTCAACCCGTCGTCAGATCGTCAACGGAGTAAATGAACCGCTGCAGTGCTCGATTTCCACCGTCACACTTTCCCAGAAAACTCTTCCCCTTGTACTTAGAATATCCTGTTTAGGACTTCCTTCTCTGTACACAGGTCTTTTTACGTTCAATAAAGCAAAAAGTTCGTTCAACCTTTTGTTATGTCGAACAAAATGGTGACTCTGCTGGGGAATACCTTCTTCTCCAACGAAAAGGCGGTGACGTAATCTGATGACAACTTGCTAGAAACTTTCCAGAAGATGCTGGTTGTACGCTTCGACCAGCAAGCTTTTGAAGATCTTCTTTCTGATGGAAAGTTGAATCCTTCGAAGCGGTTCGTAAAATCGAAGAAGATTCGACGTGTCTGGAGGCCCAAGGCGGCTGCGACGAGAAGCACGATGGAGGGAACTGCGATCTAGAACCCCCTCAACACCGAAGGCTCGGAGAAGATTTAGGCTGCTACAGCCATATCTCCTCGCTCGATTCCCACCATGGGAAAATATGGCAAGGAAGAAGGTGTCTCTATGGTGGGCCTGACAAAGGCACAACGTCGAAGGAAGTGCGCACCAGTCCAACCCCTCACGATGGGAGCATTGCAGGTGAGAAGATCAGCCTTCGATAGATTTGCCTTTCCATCAGGCAAACCTTCATTGGATTCTGAATACTATACACCCGTTGGAGGTAGTAGGAAGAGATCCCAAGCGATACGTGCCCCGTGCAATAAACGTACCAAGCCTATGACCGACCAGAAGCCCGCGTTGACGGTCACACGCGCTGCCAATAGGAAGTTATACAAGGTTGGTCCCCGTGCTCCGATACCTCGACCAGTCGAACCCCTCTCTCGCTTGAGCACTCCTGTGCACAATACAAGCCAGGGGTGCACCCCATAGAGAGGGAGTCATACGAGCAGTGTTCCTGCGAGCGTAATAAGAGGTTGCCCTGCTAGACCCTCTCTGATTAAACCTACGCGCAGCTTTCCTGCGCATATAATGGGGGTACCACGATGGAAGACCTGGTGCTCTACCAAGCAGAAAAAGAATCTGCGGTGCAGGGTATGTCTAAATCAAGGCATTCTTGTACCCAGATTACTATTAACTGCCGTTGTTAACAGACGGTTGTACTACCACCGAGGAGGCGCTCCGTCTTTCAAAGACTTTAATCTACATCGACCGCACGTCAGAGACTCAACAGGGGGTCGACGAGCAAGAGAGACGACGAAATCTGTGTCACCACGTGCAACACGGTGCAGGGTTCTAAAACTCTCAAGAAGTCTTCCAAGAATCCTTCCGTCTCAACCTCCAAGCCCAAGAAGTGGCCCGAGAGCAGCAAGGCGAAGGTACCCGGCATAGGTATGTTTCAAGGCACACGTTCTAAATCTCCATTGGATATTGTAGTCAGCCTCCCACTGTTCATGACAATGCCGCGTTCCAATCTGAAGAGGAGCCATACGTTACAGATGCCTCTACCGGCGCAGCTAGTCACCAGACAGGGGGTAGCAACCACAATAAGTCCGAGAAGGACCGCAACCTTCTAGTCTATCCTCAAGACGATGAAACCCGGGTGTCTAAGCCACAGAGTGAAGGGTCTACAGTTCCCTCAACTCATCCTCACACCAGGTCCGTCTATATGGCCGACGGCGATGAAGCGAGCAATAACGAAGGTCTCAGACGTATCGAAGCCCTCGAGATGAACCTAGACACATTGAGGGCTACAATAAAGGCCTTGTCCTCTGTCATAATGGATATCAAGAGCAGTTTGGCCTCCGCTACTTCCACACCCGTGCTTGATCCGACAACCGACGACGAGTCCAACAGGTCGCCTGCCGTCCATCAGGCGGGACCATCGTCGTCTACTCCGTCGACTACAGGCCCTGCAATGTCAATTGAGATACATCAGGCCATCAAGGAACTGTATGCTCGCTACGACGCCAAAGAAAAGCAAGCAGCACTCCGATTCGGCAGCCATATCCTACCGAGTGGGACAATGTAGTCTATCCTCCCAAGTACAATCCGCGAATGTTCATGCCCTACGAAGGAAAAGAGTCTCCCCGATGATACTTGAGGTACTTTTCCACAGTAACAGGGCACTCACTGAAGAACGACGCTCTCCTTACCAACATATTCATAGGAGCTCCGCAGGGGGTTGCCTGTGAGTGGTTCTGCAGTCTCTCGGACGGTTGTATTTCATCGTTCGAGGACCTGAAGAATCTATTCGTAGATCGATTCTATGAAGGAGGGATGGACATGACAATGTCAACTCTCGTGGAGGTTGTCCAGAGGAAGAAAGAGCCTATCCGTGCATACATTGAGCGCTTCCGCCAAGCAGCCTTAAGGCTACCCCCTGGTATGCCCGAGCCTATGCTTATGGATTCACACCGAAAGAACGTGCTGTCGGCAATAAAATTGTGGCACAGTGCTCCTTGCACGGAGTAGACGTCCTTCATCCTCAGAAAATGCAACGGTAGTCGAAGGACCTTTAAAGGTTCGGCTGATGACGAGGCAGAGACATCAGTGCATGAAGTATGAGAGCAATGATGCTGATGACGAGGCAGAGACATCCTCCATCAGTGCATGAAGTATGAGAGCAATGATGCTGATGACGAGGCAGAGACATCCTCCATCAGTGCATGAAGTATGAGTGCAATGATGCTGATGACGAGGCAGAGACATCCTCAGAAAACGCAATGGTAGTCGAAGGACCTTTAAAGGTTCGACTGAAGGGAAGACCCCCCAAGATGTCTGCACCTCTCGTCGTCAAACTCCGAGGCAGAGCACTACCTTCGCCTCCAGTGACGGTGGATGCTAGCCAGGAGCCTATACAAATAAGGCTACCCCGAAGGTCCTCAAGGCCAATCATGAAGGCGCAGGAGCATTTGACCATAGCTCCCTTGGTGGTCAAACTAAAAGGGAAGCGTCCTCCTCCTCCTCCCTTGATAGCCCTTGTCCTCACTGATAAGGAACTAGGAGACTACGTCTATGCAAACACAGAGGCGCACTCTTTTGATGATATAATCCCTCAGGATAAAATCTTTTACTTTATTAATAGGAAGTTGTCTTCAAATTATTCTCGTGCATGTTGGAACACTAGATATTTCCTAGACAACTCTCTATGTAAGCTACAGACGCAAGTGATGACCGTCAACCATGCGAGGCAAGTTGACCCTCCCCGTGGTGCCTACTTCGAAGTTCCAGCAAGGAGAAAAAAAGAGGAACCTATCATATTCGGTCGAGTGGAGCACCCACAGCGGTTAGCTCTTGAAGATCCAAAGCCTGACAGCGGCAAGATGCAGCTCTACCACTACACTACACAGGCCAAACACCTCATCCAGAAGATGGGTTATGACCTGAACAGCAACAAGGGGCTCAATTATGGTAAGGGTCGGCACCTTTCCTTATGGATCCGAGCTCCAAAAGGAAAGGCCCAAGACTATTACCAGCGCACCCGTAGAGGGTTGGGTTATGTTACACCCACTTTCACTTCAGAAGGCTTAGAGAAAGAAGTCATGATGTACTCACACTCTTCTGACTCCTCAACCTGGGACTCTGACACCAGCACCGGCCAGGCCTTCATGAGGATGCTGTCAGCTAATATGGCCTCTGAAAGCTCTTCGATCGAGGACGAAGACCAAACGTTCAAGTATTCCACAGATGAACCCTGGGCTCAGCATCTGGGATCTCAATGGGAATGGTGTTTCGAGCAACACGAACCTCCTACAGAAGATGAAGTCGTCCAGGTCGAATTGGGGAACGAGGCCTCCTCTAAGCCCATCTTTATTAGTAAAAGCCTAATAGAAGGTGACAAGCAATCTCTGATATAGCTCATCCGAGAATACATTGACGTATTCGCCTGGAGCTACGAGGACATGCCAGGTTTGGACCCGCAGGTTGCCATGCATCGCCTCAACATCCTTCCCGACGCTAAGCCTGTCAAACAACAACAGCGTTAGTTTTGCCCGAATATCATAGATGCTATTGAGGAGGAAGTCGACAAACTCATCGAGAGTGGCTTCATCCATGAAGAGCAGCATCCATATTGGGTAGCAAACGTCATCTCGATTATTAAGAAGAACGAAAAGATACGAATTTGCATAGACTTCAGGGATCTCAACTCAGCCTGTCCTAAAGACGAATTTCCCCTCCCGATCACTGACATGATGATTGATAATACTTGTGGCTTCGAGCATGTCCTTCATGGATGGTTTCTTCGGCTACAACCAGATCAAGATGCTCCAAGAAGATAAAAAGCATACGACGTTCCGGACTCCAAAAGGGGTGTATTGTTACATGATGATGCCTTTTGGATTGAAGAACGCAGAAGCAACCTACCTAAGGGCTATGAGCACAATATTCCACAAACATCTTCGGAAGACGGTAGAATATTATGTTGACGACATTGTCGTTAAGAGCAAGGACAAGTCCAACCACCTGGATGATCTACGAATAATGTTCGATCTAATGCTGACGCATCAGCTGAAGATGAATCCGACCAAGTCCTTTCTAGGCATTTCTAGTAGCAAGTTCTTGGGTTTCATCATCACTGCAAAGGGAATTCACATCAATCCAGAGAAGACTAAGGCAATCCTAGACATGGCTCCTCTAAGAAATCTCCGAGAGCTTCGACGCTTGCAAGGGTGATTAGCGTATATCAGAAGGTTCATAGCAAATCTCTCTGGTAAATGTCAACCCTTCACCAAGTTAATAAAAAAGGGGTCGCCTTTGTATAGACCGAAGAGTGCCAGCGCACGTTCGACGACATCAAAAAGTATCTAACTAGTCCTCCCGTACTGGTAGCACCACTCGTGGAAAAGCCCTTTCTTCTATACGTCCGAGCTATGGATCATTCTCTTGGTGTCTTATTAGCCCAAAAGAGCAGTGAAGGTCATGAGCAGGCGATATACTATCTCAGCCGAACCATGATTGGAGTCGAGCATTGGTATAATCCTGTCGAGAAAGAATGTCTTGCCTTTCTTTTCGCCATCCAGAAGACGCAGCACTATGTGACTGGACAGACAATCCATGTCGTATCCAGGATCAACCCCCTCAGAGTCCTCATGACCAAGCCAGGGGCTTTAAATACACGATTAGCCACATAGACAATCCTTCTGACTCCCTATGACATGGTGTTCATCCGGCAGAAGCATTCAAAGGCCAAGCGCTGGCAGATTTCTTGGCAACACATTTATTTCCAGAGACATCGATACTCTATAAAGAGATCCCTGACGAAGTTCTAGAGTCCAATACAGTTTCTGACCATTCAGCTTGGCGTATGTTCTTTGACGGAGCCTCAAGAACGGGGCCAAAGATTGAAATCATCGTAGGGGTCAGGATCATCCTCGTTACTCCCGATGAACTGGTTATCAATCATGCATATTCCTTCATGGAGGCGTGCACTAACAATGCGGCGGAGTATAACGTCCTCATCATCGGGCTCTAACTCGCTAAACAGCTGGGGGTTGACTACATCGAGGCCTTTAGAGATTCGAAATTAATCATCAGCCAAGTTCGAGGGCAGTATGAGGTTCGACACGATGATTTGATCCCCTACCACTAGGCGACGATTGATATCATCTCCACCTTCACAGGGTTCTTTATAGAACATGTGCCACGACTGTAAAACTTGGAGGCTGACACACTTTAAATAAGACGGGTAGTCCAAAACGTACGCCACATGGCCGACGGTTGAAATTCCTACAGTAATGGGATGAACCTAGGATTCAGCACGATGAATCTCATTAAATAAGGTTCATTCAACTAAGTCCCAGACCCCTTTGGAATTCTCCAACTAGTGGTGGCAATTAAGAGAGAGTCCTTAAAGTGCGAACATTTATTGCTCTTTACTTCAAAGCCAATGTCTTCGATACAGAGGTACCGCTACATGCCTGCGCCAACCCCAGGTGCAGACTAGTGATACATTCACAACATATCAACATCAACGGAGCAGCATTCTGCTCCGACCCAGAAGTTCAGAAACACCTTTCTCCAGAGACTTGGAAGATACCATTGCCTCCAACACAAGTCCGCCTGTCGCTCCGAAAGCACAGTAACCTCATCAACCTGAAGCACAAGCCTACTCGTCGCCTTACAGCGTAGTGACTTTGTTGCTCGAAACACAGCTTTCTCGTTGCTCTAACGCACAGAAGTTTCGTCGTCTTCGAAGCCAAGTCCACTCGTCGCCTGAAAGCACAGAGGCTTCGTTGTCTCTAGAAGAACGGTATACTCGTCACCCTACAAGTGTAGCGGTACTTATACCTAGTCAGAGGCACAGGAAGCATGGTTCCACCCAATTGGTTTGCTTAAACCGCCTCTATTAAAGATAGGATTGGGATTGAATCATGATTGATATCTTATCAGATTAATTTAAATCTTAGACGAGGATCAATTAGAATCTAAATTTGAGATGAAATCCCAAGATTTACTAGGTTGCATCCGAACAAGCAAATCGACACGTGCCACGTGTCTCCTCCTTAGTTTAGTTTGATAACCACCCGAGATCTCGATTGAGGGGAATCTCGATGTCTGCCATATGTCAGCACAGCAGAAACTTGTACCATGCAATGATGGCAGATTCCTTCATATCTCAAAACCTTAATGTATATCGTATATGTGCTTTGTTCTCTATAAATAGAAGGAGTTTTCCTTCAAAAACCACGGACCACCAGAACTATCTCACGAAGATCACCAAGAAATCTTCAACTCCAGACATCCTCTTGATCGGTGACCGTAGAGTTCCATCAAAGGCGTCAGAGAGCCAAAGCAAGTTCAACCCATCGTCAGATCGTCAACGGATAATGGAGCCCTTGTAGTGCTCGATCTCTACCGTCACACTTTCCCAGAAAACTCTTTCCCTTGTACTTAGAATATCCTATTTAGGACTTCCTTCTCTGTACAAGGTCTTTTTACGTTCAATAAAGCAAAAAGTTTGTTCAACCTTTTGTTATGTCGAATAAAGACTTCTCTTGATAAACCCTCTAATGAACCGAACTGAGCTACTCCTCCGAGCTTAACTCTAGTACATCTTTTAACTCAAGAAAGAGAAAGCTGGCGGAGACGAAGCTTTCCATGGCCCATGAGATTTTAGAGGTGCTGGTCCTTTCCTTGGCCGATATTGCTAAACCTTTAAGTGCATCACCTGATTTTGATTCTCTTCCCTTGAGCCTAGAAAGAAAATGGTGCAGGAAGGAGTGGATGCTTTCCGTCGACTGTTTCATGCTTCGGGTGTGTAGATGCTTCAAGACCTTATATATGTGATTAGTGACTCTGATTGCTCTTCCCCTTAACTATTTATGGTTTTATTAGATTTTAGGGTTCTCTTAGCTTTTCCTTAGACATATTTTGTAAACCCTTCACCTCTAGTAATGAAGGTTTTTTATTTTGCCAAGTTGCTGTAAATAATCTATTGATCTGTTTGTAAGAACAATCTCACAGACATCACATAAGGTAATCCAATAACTCGACGCATAAAAAGAAACATCTCATTGCCACTGGAATAATTTTGATGGTGATAAAAGATTCATAAGATCAATGAAACGTATATGTAGACGGTCTCATTACACTCTTCCCATATCTTGAAAATGAAATAATCGCATAGGCTTTTCTTATGCGTCTTCTATGATCTGAAGAGAGAGTGATCGTATGAGATTTTCTAGCAGAAGATCAATTGTAGATGTTCTATCTCTGATATGCAGATTCATCATCTACGTTGTACACATCATTAGATACATGTCACTTTTAGGAGCTATGTGTCTTGTTTGAAAATAATATATGAAGAGAATTATCATAATTTTTTTCCTTTTTGTGGCTGATCAATGAAAGTATTCTGTATTCTCAAAAAAATTTGAAAATAGAGAACACTATTCATGTTGCTGGAGATATTTGAGTTTTAATATTTCTCTAGAGGTAATATAGACATAGAAAAATATCACTACTATGTGGACCTATTATCTATAACATGCTTAATTCGAGCATAGATAATAGATATAAAAATTAATCACTATCAGATGTGATATGGACATGATAGATGATAAGTGGGCCTATTATCTCTGGTATACCTGATCAGGTACAGATAATAGATATAGAAATTAATCAATATCAGAGGTAATATGGACATGATAGATGATAGGTGGACCTATTATCTCAGACATACCTGATTAGGTACATATAGTAGATAAAAAAATTAATCACTATCAGAGGTAAGATGGACATAATAGATGATAGGTGGACCTATTATCTATGGCATATCTGATTAGGTATAGATAATAGATATAGAAACTAATCACTATCAGAGGTAATATGGACATGATAGATGATAAGTGGACCTATTATCTCTGACATACCTGATTAGGTACAGATAATAGATATAGAAATTGATCACTATCAGAGGTAATATGGACATGATAGATGATAGGTGGACCAATTACTTCTTATGCACTCGACTGTATGCAAGTAATAGGGTATGGTCAGAAACTACATCAGAGGTGATATGGACTTGATAATCATTTCTGGATAAACTTGCTCAGAGGTAATGTAGACATGAAAAATTTATAAAATTCAATAGAGAGAGTCGATGATGTAGAATACTTCAGAGGTAATAGGGACATGAATATTCTTTTTTAGAGTAAATTTGTTCAGAGCTAATATGGACATGACAAATTCATAAATCTCTATAGAATATAAGTGTCATAGAATAACTCAAAGGTAATATGGACATGACTATTCTTTTGACAAAATAGATTATTCTGATATCGGCTGGAGAATTGAAATAAGATATCTTTAAAGCGACTTGGCTTTAATGATTGTTTTATAACTTTGGAGTGTTTGTTTAAACAAATTTCTTACAAAAAAGTTTTGTAAGAATTGGAGGTGATTCCTATAGGGAATTTGTGAGGACACATTATTTGTAACTTATCCAAAATTACTGGATAAAATAATAGTTCGAAGTAAAATAGGTATTAATATGTAGGATATTTATTACTCCAGAAATAAAATATAAATACTGTACAAAAACTTGTTGGGGTATACAAGGTAATGTCCACTGTGATTTAGACATAATACTTTTTCAAGAATTTGTCATTAATAGGCATCAGCAACAAATCTATATTAGGCTTTGCTAGCCTATATGCTCTATTTGAATATACTGATTCAACAACAAAAGGGCCTTCCCATTTAGCTATAAATTTTCCTTTGCTTTTATGCGTCATAACCATAGGCCTTCTTATTGAAAGAACTAGGTCGCCAACCTGAAAAACTCGTCCCTTTACCTTCTTATTGAAAGTTTTCGAAACGTGGGCTTGATATAACTCAATTCGTTGTTGAGCCATTAGTTGTTTCTCGTCGAGTGCTTCCAATTCCTGTAACCGTAGACGATCATTGTCTTCAGTTGTTAATTCATTGGATAAAGAGATTCAGAGAGACGGGATTTGAATCTCCAGATGAAGAACTGCTTCACTTTCGTAGACCAAAAAAATGGTGTTATATCGGTAGGAGTCTGTACTGTAGTACGGTGCGCCTAAAGACATTCACCAAGTTTTTTATTCCAATTTATTAGATGAAACGAACTTCTTGAGTAACTTGATAATAGTTTTATTGAAGGCTTCAGCCAAATCCTTGGCAGCAGGATTGTAGGCTGTGGAGTCTACATTCTGGATCTGGTTTTTCTCACAAAACCGATGGAATTCATTGCTCACAAATTGTGGAACATTGCCATGAACAATCCTTCACGGAAGTCCAAAATGAAAGATCACAAGATATTTAATAAAACTGATGACATTAGACGTTTTTACTTCAATATGTGGTACAGCTTTCGCCTATATTAAAAAGTAGTCAGTTATCGCCAGAATAAATCGATGTCCCATAGAGGAAGGAGGATTAATAGGTCCAATGATATCCATTCCCTAAGATTCAAAAGGCCAGGACGCAGTCAGTAGATGTAGAAATTCTGAAGGTTAATGTATGAAGTCTGCGTGAATCTAACAAGATTTACATTTCCTTGTACAATCTATAACATCAGCTACCATAGTGGGCTATAATAACCCAAACGTCTTAACCGATCCTGTAATTTTGGACCAGGTTGATAGGCACCACAAGTACCGTCATGAGCTTCAAGAAGGGCTTGTTTAGCATCTTCTTCGGATAGACATCGTAAAGGAAGTCTATTATATGATCTTCGATACAGCATTTTAGTACCTGTATCATAAAAAAAAATGAAATGAACGTCTCTTGATTGAAATTACCTCTTATAGGTCATTAGGAAGAGTTCCATAAATAACATATTCTATAAATGGAAATCTCCAATCTTTAAATTTGACATTCGTTGTTACTGAATAGCTTTTATGAACATCCAGATTATTCTTAGTACAGAACAATTCTTGACCAATTACTGAGATCGACTTCTGCCAAACCTGATAGAGCATCTGCTTCTATATTTTCTAACCGAGGTACATATTCAATAAAGAACCCGGATAAAGTAGCAGCTATTTCGAGAGTTGTTTGATAATATAGAACAAGATCTTCATGGCGAACCTCGTATTCTCATCGAACTTGACTAACTATCAACTTGGAGTCGCCATAAGCTTCTAAATAATCTACCCTCAATAGTTTAGCCAATAGGAGTCCAATAAGTAGAGCATTATATTCTACAATATTATTGGAACAAGGCTCCATAAGAGAATAAGCATGATGGATGACCAGATTATCATGAGATATCAACACTACCCCCACTCCTTCTATGATGTAGCCTTTGGGACCCATTTTTGAAGCTCCGTCGAAGAATAACCTCCAAGCAGACTCTTCTGTTGTTGTATTAGACTCCAATACTTCATCTAGAATTTTATCGTGTAGCTTAGAAATTTTTGCTATCGGGTGTACAGCTGAAAAATCAGCCAGAGCTTGACCTTTCACTACCTTCTGGGGTACATAGACCATATCGTAGGAAGATAATAACATTGTCCAAGTAGCAAGACGAGAGTTGAGTGCACTTGATTTAGTCATTAGGACCCTCAGAGGATTAATCCTGGATATAACATGGATAGTTTGTCCCATTACATAGTGACGCATCTTTTGTATTGCAAAAATAAGGGCAAGACATTCCTTCTCAACAGGATTGTATCTATGCTCCGCGCCGATCATCATGCGACTCAAATAATAGATAGCTTGTTCATGTATTTCATTATTCTTTTAAGCTAATAGTACACCAAGAGAATGTTCCATTACACGAACATATAGCAAGAATAGCTTGCCCACAACTGGAGCCACCAATATTGGAGGAGTGGTGAGATATCTTTTAATATCTTCGAATGCTTGCTGACATTTTTTATCCGAGATAAAAGACACTCCTTTCTTCATTAACTGAGTGAAGGGTCGACAACGTCCAGACAGATTTGAAATGAATCTTCGAATGTAAGTCAACCTGCCTTGTAAGCCACGAAGTTTTTTAATATTTTTTGGAGGTTCCATTTCTAGGATAGCTTTAACTTTGTCATGGTCAATATGTATTTCCTTTGAAGTTAGGACAAATCCAAAAAAAATTCGCTGGAGACTGCTAAGAATGACTTTATAGGATTCATCTTGAGTTGGTGCATACGCATCAATTCGAACACCGTTTTCAGATCTTGAAGGTGATTGCCTTTTGAATGACTTTTAACAGCAATGTCGTCCACGTAGCATTCCACTATTTTTTGCAAATGTTCGCAAAAAATTGTGCTCATGGCTCGTTGATAGCTCCAGTATTCTTTAAACCAAAGGGCATCACCGTATAGCATTATACCCCACTACAAAAAAAAATTCCTATTTACAATGTTGAAAAAATGTTGTGAAAGGGCTTTTACAACGTTTAATATAAGGTTGTTATATCCAGGGTTGTAAAATGGTAGGGTATCTTCCACAAGATTCATTTGAATGTTGTGAAGACGTTGTAAAAGTTCTTCCCACAATAATTTACAAACGTTGTTAAAATTTATAAAATCTAACAAAAACTTTTCTACAATATTTTCCAAGTATTGTAAAAAATACTTTTTAAAACATACTACAAGTATTGTAAATACAATTTTAACAATGTTCTGTAGCTCTAGTAAAAACAATATATACTACGTGCAGTAATCGTTGTGCATAGATTTTGTACAATATACAAACATTGTAAAAAATTATTTATACAACTTTTGAAAATTATTGTATATGTTATTCAATCATGTTTACCAAACGTTGTAAATAATATTCGTATGTTGTAATTATAATGTCAACAATGACTTAAGAGTATTGTAAATTAATTAATTTACAATGTTTAGAAAAGTTTTTAAAATATTTTCTTATAACAGTTTTAAACGTTGTTGATTGTGTTTCCATTTTTTTTAAAAATACTATTTATAAATAAAAATACATTGATTGCAATTATAATACAAAAACAAATACATTCTTCTGATCTTTGCTCTTGCTTCCGCTCTTGTTGTTGTTGTTGATGATTCTACCGTTGTTGTTGTTGTTGTTGTTGTTGCTGCTGCTGCTGCTGCTTGAGAATGGACCTGAAGAATTACATTCAAAGATATGAAAAAGGAAAAGAATTCTAAGAAAAACTGACTATACAGAACTCTTATCCAAGCAGTTCAAACATCCAAAGATATTTATTTTTTAAATCTCTACTTCGCATGGTTTTACCTCAGGATCTCCATTTCTCATAGAAAATATTTCAAAAGCTTATTTCTTATAGAAATTTAATAGTTGTTCTTCTAAACAAACAATCAATTGTTTTCATCAAGAACCTTAATATCCTTTTACATAAATAAACATTTACAGAAACAAAAATAAATAATTATGTTAAAAGAAAAGATCTTATCATTATTAAAATAAAAGTATAATAATTAGTAATCATCTTCATGCAAAAATATTAAAATTGAAAGGGTTCAAAAGTCTTTTTTAATTCTGTAAAAGCTTTTGTTTTAGAATATGAATTATATGTTGCAAAAGTCATTATCTTACAGATATGAATTATATGATGCAAAAGTCTTTGTCTTATAGAAAGTTTATAAATGTACCAAGATTTAGTATAACATTGTAAGGATCAACATATTTTGTCAATCTACAGTTCCTTTTAACTCCACATGGCATGCTTCAAGTCTCTCTAGTATTTTTCGGCAGTCCATGAGATGCCAATTGACCTCTTATTTATATTTATTGTAAGTGATTGTAAGCCTTCCTGCTACTCTGGAGACAACAATAATATGCGATTGTAACTAATAATTCAAAGAGATACAAATATAATATTAACTATAACTATTAATATTAATTATTTAGAAACAATAAACAAGAATTCTTGGTTGCAACAAATAATTCTCATACATTTATAATTTAATTTAAGAGAATATATTTATTTAAAATTAAGATTGCAACTATTATAGGTTATAGGTATAGACTGTATAGGAACGAATTTTAAACGCAATACTCTAGAGGAGGCGAATAGAGTAGGCAACAGATACTTTATGAAAATAGACCAGATTGGGCAAAAGTGAGGAAGTACAACAAATTCATAATGCTAAAACATAGTTTGGAAGAAAAGAATTAAAACTATTAAAGTTTTTGGGCAAGTAATTACCTAGGTGCATAACTTTAACTCTACATAAAGGTCTTCCAACTAAACGCATTTTTGTTTCTGCAAAATCAATATACCACATCAAGTAAGGGTCTTAGCATGTACAGTTAAATTACTAAACTATACCAGAAGTACAAGCAGAGCAAGAAATGACGCTTTGGGGTGGCCAAAAATAAGCTACCCATAGCAATCATAAATTGTATGCATTGACTTAGAGTAGTGTCACGACCCACACCCAGTGTAGGGGCACGAGAAGTGGTTACGTCCAGCCTACGCCACGGTGTCGGCGGTAGAACGCTGTCCTAGGTCATATACATCGAACAGTTATAAGGTACCTGTACAGTATATACACTCCAAATGGAGGTAACATAATAAGTACAACTCAATCACAACTAAGGAAAAAAATACGATAAGATAGAATAAATGAAATCATAGAATCCACAGATGATAAATACAAGATAAGAGAGAGCTAAAAGTGTAAGATAAACAATTCCACAAATCCAGAATAACAAATCCCCAATAAGTACAAGTGTATCCAACAGACAGAATGATAAATAAGAACTAGTCTAGCTAACTAGCCTAGTCTACTAGGGTAATGTCCTCTACAAGTGTTAGGTCCTCCTGAGAGTCCAGCTCACATGTGTCATCTAGGCCTACTGCATAATAAGTGGGACACAGCTCCTCAAGGTCATCTGTAATATTTTAACAGGTCCAGTCATGATGGGAGCGAGCGCAGTACATCTCACGCAGTTTATATCATGACAGGAATATAATACAGGCAATAGAGTAAGAAACATGAAACGCTGAGATTATACATGAAGTAAAAGAGAAGACTGTAAAGAAATATCTACTAAAGTAAAGAGCTACAGTGAACTAGTGATTTAGAGTACAAGATAGACATATGAACGGCTTGATAATAAACATGAGAGGTTGTACATGGCTACACTACTTTAGAAATTGTCCACATGACTATTTATACTCCCTCGTACCCCAATCAATACACAAGAATCCGTTCAAGTTATGTTATTGTACATGATTTTACATGGGGGCCCATAAATGGGTGCACATGAATTTAAACATGGGGGCTCCGTGAACATGAGAGTACATGAATTACGAGAGTGTACATGAATGATGAAAGCACAAGAATACATGATAAAAGTGAAACACACATGACATAATGTATCCGATGCTCCCGAGGGGGATAATATCGTATGAAAAGATCTATATAGTACTAATCCGTGTTTCCATCATGTCAACATCAAGTAAAATAATCTAGAGCAAGAATATAGTCCTAACAAGTATGAAACGGTCAGAGAATATACTCGCCTGATATCCTGAGTATCTGAAATGAAATACTGCTCGAGGAGTGGTGTCTGGATCCTAATAGAATAGTACAAGTTACAACATATCCAAAATGGTAAAAATAGACTGCTACAATGCATTCTACCTGATGTTTGGGTCAATCTAGGCTAAAGTCAACCTTTGGTCAAACTAGCTAGGGTTGGGTCAATAATGGTCAACTAGTCTAGGTTAGTCAATTCTAGGTCTAAACAAACTAAATCTATGCAAATCAAGTATCCAAGATAGCTACTAACTCACAGCCTAAGTCACTTGCTAAACCAAGCACAAAACTAAACCATAAGCTAACAAGGCACACAAACTTAGTCATATAATGTATATATATTATTCATATTCACATATTCATATACATAGATATATATATATAGGAAAGCTATATATATAGGCACATACATATATATAGAGAGAGAGAGAGAAGGAGAGGTAAAAGAGTAAGTTAGTGTGTATGTGTGTTAAAGGATATGTGTTAATGTTCTCAGATTTAGTGATAGGTAGGTGTATATGACATGGGATACATGGTGTCAAAGAGTGTATGAATGCATGTGTGTAAAAGGTTATAGGTTAACTCAGTTGATAGAAATGCATACATACATACTTACATTGCATACATGTATACATACATATCACATGCACCTATACATACATATATAGATGCATACATACATATTTGAATACATTATATACTTGCATACATTATATTCATATATGCATACTCTACATTTTATTTCATTCATTCCTGCATACATGCATACATATAATATATGCATACAAACTTATATATTTAACTCAAAATACATGTGAATACATACATTACATTACCTTAACACATATATATATATCATTCATTTATATCCCATATACATGCATACTTCAGTTCAGGCATTATATCCATTCACATATCATTAAGTTGCATACATATACTTATTTTCATTACATACATGTCATTCATGCATATTACATACTTACATGCATCTATACATTATATACATTGTATACAATACGTAAAAATAGAAGAGGGAAAAAAGGGAGAAAAATTAAAATGGAAAGGGAAGGAAAGGAAAAATGTAAGAAAAAGAAAAAACAATGGACATATACATGCTTGCATTATATATTCTACATTACCATACATGCTATCATTATATATTGCATTACATTATGTATACATTATGCATTCAAATCTATTATTACATGTATATCTTGCATTCATATCTAACATTCATTATATACTTTCATGCATACATTGTATATTATTCTTTCATTCATGCATTTATGCATTGCTTACATACATTACATTGATTACATTCCTACATGCTTGCATTCAACCATATATATACATTAATGTAAAGAGGATACATATCATATATATCATTTCATTCATCTAACATATTATGCATTACATACTCTACATTCATTTAATATCCATACTACATAGGCTTATAGGTTACACAAAATGCCTATGTCGTATAGTCACTCTTCTACTTAAAATCAATACTATACCAATTGGGCTTTCATTAAATTTTAGGATTAAAGTATGTCGTATCCCCTCATGTTAGCTTTCCAAAACTTCAAACGGATCGCATTTTCGTGCCCGGAAGCTCTCGAAATCGCGAAAACACCGAAACACGTTTGTCTTTCGGACAGCTGACACTCAAATAGTTTTACAGAAAGTTTCAGAACGATTTTGGCCTATTAAAATATATATTTGGAAAGCTAACTTCGATACAGTTCTTTTAAAAAAAATAAAAGATTAATTGGAGTTCTAAGCAAAAAGTTATGACATTTCTAAGTTGCTTTGGTTAATAAAAACGTGGATTAATATTATGACGAATTTGAGTTGTTTTGGACAAAAGAAACACATGTAGGCCAAGATACTTGGATACCAATATAGGTATCCAAATAAAATACATTCTAACCATCCTAACTAAGATCAATCCACTCTCTAACCATTCTAAAATTGAATTTAAATATCTATTTAAACTATTATCATACATACATATACATGGGGTGTCCTAATTTGGGATCTATCAAGTAGGACACAAGACACATATCTAAAATCCTCAAGAGAGCTCCAAATGGTCTCAAATTTGAATCTAAATAGGGTACATTCATGGGGAAGGATCCTACGGATTCAAAACTAATTTATATGCAAAGAAAATCGATTTAGAGGATTGGTTTTACCTATTGGGAGTGGAATCCCAATGAAATCCTTTAGGACACGCCTCCGATACGAAGATCCCTCAAAGTGGACACTCCTCCTTGCACTTCTCTTCCAATCCTTGGTAGCACCCTTCCTTTGGAGAATGGGAATAATTGAAGAAAGATTTGGTGAAGGAATGATTTGATTTGGAGATCAAATCAAAGGGAAGGCTCTCTAAAATTAGGGAAGAACAAAAGGAAAATAAAAGAGGCAAGATTGTAATGAATGAAATGAATCATTCTCCCCTTGTTTGCCATAAATTATAAAAGAATAGAACAATTATATCGGAGGACTGGACTTTTACTTCACAATACAAACTCGCTCATACAAAGAAAGCCTAGGGACGAAAACCTAGGTACAGCAATCTAAGTACAATTGTTTAGTTTTTCTGGGGGGTAACGGTAGAGGCTCGAAAAAGCGGCGGCAGCTCTGCCTTACTCCTTGGACGATCGGACGCAGCCTTGGCTCTGGTGAAGAAATGCTCTTGGACGTGTGGGGAGACTCTCTTGCGCCTTCGGTTGCTAGATCTCTGGATGTCTCTGTAGTGCTCTCTCTCTCTCTCTTTTCTCTGCTCTCTCCTTGCTCTTCTCTCCTCTCTGCTTCTTTTTTCTGCAAGGGAATGGCACCTTGCTATTTATAGGAATGAGGGTGTTCTCATTAGGGTTTGCAAATGATTGCCTTCTTCAGAAGTCGGCGGTTAAGGATCAATGAATCTGGGCCGTTCATCTTGAATATAATAAATTTAAAAAATTAATATGATTGCATCAAATCTTTGTGGGCAATAAATATTGATTGTCATGAATATTCGTGATTTGTGATAGCCTGCTACGTGTCCAATTTGCTTGATTTGATTTGATCTGGGCAATTATGACGATCGCAAGAAATCTAATTTTGTTAGGATTTGTTAGCACCCATAATTCCAGGGAAGATAAGACTGCCACGTGTCTCAATTGTAGCGAAAAGTGCCACGTTTCTCAACTGGACTGTCCTGGCCGAGCCGCATATGGGGGGGTCCTCTCAGTCGCATGAAACATGCAGCCGCATAAGGATGGGCAGCCGTATGAGGATGGGCAGCCGCACGTGGATGGGCAGCCGCATGGGGATAGGCAGCCGCATGCCGAGGGGCAGCCACATGCAGATGGGCAGCCGCATGGGGATAGGCAGCCGCATGCTGATGGGCAGCCGCATGGAGTGGCCTCGGGACTTGGTGGATTTTGCCAGCTGTAAGGAGATTTTCTTCTCTTTCCTAGGATCGCGCCATCATGTCAGAGTCATTATTACGTCTTTATGTCAAAGCTGTCATGGCTGTTATTTGTCAGAGCAGTTGTTAGGGCATTAAATACAGCCAAATGTAGAGAAAAACTGTTGAAGGCCACGTGGCTTCTTTCTGAGCTGCATGGATCTATCCGAGCCGTATGGACTCCTGAGCCACATGGGGATCCTTCTGTCGGAGCCGCATAGGTCTTTCTTTATTCTTTTCCATGCTTCTACAAGACCTCCTTCAAAGTTTTCAATTTGCAAAATTGAAATACTTTGAATAAGAAGCATGGCCATGTAAAAACTCTTCGGGCCGCATAGGATGTTCTGGCCACATGGATGTCTCAGCCGTATGGCCATCTGAGCCGCATGGGATTTCCAGCAGCATGGGCTGTCTAGCCGCATAGGCTCCTTGCCACGTCTTCATACCACGTGTGCAAATCTTTGCATTGATTGCCTTTGATTTGAGCCGTCTTTTGGAGGGAGTCCCAAGAGTCGGCTCATTAAATTTCGAATTTTCTTTGGATGAATCTCCTTCATGAGGGGGGCAAAATTCTAGGAGTCGGTTTTGCCTGTATCACACGACCCGAACCGTTCCTTCGGTCCACGTGCTTCCTTCCCCTTTTGTCCTTCTATAAATAAGAGTAATTAAGAGAAGAAATCTGTTTACTTTCTCCTTCAACTCAAGCCTTTCCTACCCTAACTGTCATCCTCTTCTTCGATCATCGATGGCTCCCAAGAAGACTGTTGCGGCGAAGGGTAAAAAGGCGGCGTCTTCGTCGGCTGCAACGGCAAAAGGCAAGAAAGCTGCTTCTACTTCGACTGCGGCGACGAATGATAATATGGCAGCTCCTCCGCCAGCCGACGTGCCCGCAGTTCACCCCGACGTCCACCACACTATTGCTGGTAAGGACGCTGTGTGAGCTTGAAACCCTAACTGTTGTGGCTATATCGCATGCTCTATGCGCGAGCCTTCATCTTCATGTGTGCCGCATGTATGTCTCATGTCCGAGCCGCATGGGGTATGCTCCATGTCTGAGCCGTATGAGAATTGTTACTGTGGCCGCATAAGCACTTCGCCAACGGGGTCGCATAGGTTCGCACGAATTTGTTTGTCGCATGAGCCGCATAAACTTATCCGAACTCTGTCGCATGAGACTTCGTTTAGACAGAGCCATATGAGAACACTGCCACATGAACCTTCGCTGGACGGAGCCACATAAGTGTTTTCTGAGTTGGGCCGCATGAGACTCCATTAAATTGGAGCCGCATAAGCTCGAAAATACCAATCAGTTCTCCTTGTACATCTTTTTAACTTATTTCTTTTGTCTTCTTTTCAGTGAATTTTCCAGTTGATGCTGCGGGGGAACCTCTGGTGGGTCAGGTCCAATTTGCTATAGGAGTTCGGCTTGACCAACTAGTTCGGCAGGTGGTAGAACAACTGCCCAAGAACGAGCCTGAGGAGAGGCTGACTCTTATCAAGAACCAGCCCTTTCGCTTTCTCTGTGCCATGCTGAACTCAGGGCAATTGGAGGAAAAGTACCTGAAGCTGACGTTCTTCTTCGGGGACGCCCTGACTGTGAAGAACTCTTGGGTATTGGATATATCCGAGAATTAGAATTTTATTTCTGCCGAAAGGGCGATCCACATCTCCCAGATGGAGCATCATTTCATATTGGTGTGGTTCAATATGTTGCCGGTAGACAGGAGGATGCAGGAATCCTTGACGCCGAGCCGATCGAAAATGATTGTGGGTAACATCTACTACAATAAGCATGTTAGATCAGCGTACGCGGGCAGGGAACCGGTCAGCTGCTCCGTGATGGGGCTAGCCCCGGGTACCTTCTTAAATGCGCAAGGTCCCAATTTTTCATTCTTCTAAGCCGACATTTTCCTGAATCGACTTGCTCGGAAAGGGTCTTATCCCATTGGCCGACTCTCGCTTTTGAACTGGATACGTCCCATCCCTTCGTGGGCCAATTTGATCGGGTAGATTTTACGAGAATATGGGACTTTCCTGCATGAGGTTGGTCTCTACCACGCCATCCAGGGTACATGTCACGGACTGCCCATTAATAAGGAGTTGTTCATGGCCCTCTTAGAGATGTACAACCAGCGGATATGGACCTTCTTTGCGCCAGGAGGGGAGATGGGTCTTGCTCTTCATGAGATGCATGCCGTCTCTAGGCTGCCTTGGGGCAATGAAGTATTTGAAGTATATACTCCGACGAACGAAGTGTTCAAAGATTTGGAGCAACGACATCCGGGTTTCGTTACTGTCTATCAGGAGTTTCTGTGTCATCACAGTTACTGTCAGCAGACGACCAAAAAGGATAGTAACTCAGAAGGGAACCTTCCGCATACTAGGGCTTGGCTCTTCCACCTTTTTCAGCAAGGTGCCTCAGGCCGGGTTACTCTACATAATCCTCTGATCCGAGAGCAAGTACAGGATCTGGTGTTAACTGCCAAGAAGTCGAAGGCCTTGAGCGACACGTTTGGGAGTCAAACTGATTCCTTTGATTATTTTTATCAGGATATCCAGCCGCTGTCAGAGAAGGCAATCCTGGAAGGGTTCTTGATGGTATGGCTACAAAATTACATGGTCTCAGGAGGAGCTGGTTCTATTGAGAGGATCAGTCGAAATTTTATCCTTTCTGCCGTGAAGCCGGCCTTCGAGGTCAGGCTGGCTCTTCTTCCGGCCATGGCGTGCATTATACACCGTAGCCTCCGTACTTTTTCATCTAAGGTTATTGTACGTGACACAGCGATGAACTTTGAGCGAATCGAGTTGCCTTATCAATATCTGATGGGGTGGCTATTAATACACTGCCGGTCTTTGATGAGACCTGGCCCAGAAGATGGTGTAACTGACGATGATGCTTTTATCTTCCAGTACCGCCGGATGTCCTGGGAGTACAACACTATGCCTGCTTGTCGGAGGGTGCTGGCGAGGGTGGATGGATATAACTTCTTCGTGTATGTTCCCTATTTTTCTGCTGAGGAGGTGGAGAGTGTACATGTTGATGGTACCGGGCCTCCTCCCCTCTTACCTGAGAGGATGCTTCTTTGGTTGCGTAACATCCGTCCCTCGCACTTAGTATATCGTAACCGTAATACCTTCTACCTGGAACCTTACTTATCCAGCCGGTTCTCCCGCCAGTTTGGGTACAGCCAGCTATTCCTAGAGAGTCCCAGCTCTTGCCTGGGCTTTGAAGGCAGTGTTCTGGATGGCATCAGATCCTAGCTCTATTATAATATTTCTCATACCAGTGCTAGTTTCTCGGTCCCTGACGCTGAGATGCAAGGGGAGATTTTGTATTTAGCAGCTCTCTACCACGTTACTGTGAGCAAGTTTCCGGTTAACTTTGACCCTCATACCAGTTTTATTGTTGGTACCGGCTTGGCAAAGAAGCCCCAGGGGTCGAAGAAGAGGAAGTAGAGGGCGAACACGGTTCCTGTGTCGGACTCGGAGTCCACTACTGCGGATGAAGAAGATGGCGAGCAGGGTACGGATGATTCTCTTCCTCCTCTAGACGAGGTGGCGGTGGAACAACCGCCCATTGCGTTCGATGAAGTGGTAGCGGATCAGCCACCTGATGTGCCTAGCCCTGGCGTAAGCGGAGCAGGAGTGAGTCTGCTGATATCGATATAACTTATTCCATGAAACGAGCTGCTGTGAGATCCCGTCAGCTACTTATCGAGGATGTTGACTCTATTTCTGAGGTAACTCGAATTATAGTCATCTTCTCCTTCATTTCCCTGTACTATAGCCTAATCATTTTCCTTTACTCTTGTAGCCGTCAGAGGAGTCGGTTTCTCGAGAACCGGCCGCTGAGGTCGATCCGGCCCTGACCACTTTGGTCAATGATATGTGCACCGCTATCATTTCTGCTGGAGTTCTTCCGGAGGCGGCCGAGGAGTCCCACCTTGCTGAGGACTCAACCCATGGGGATGGGGGCTCTACTACACCTGTCCCTGAGATAGTTGAATTTCAACGGGGTGACGTTGAACTGGCTGGATCCCTTTCCGGGGCGGCTGGGGCAGAAGAACCAGCTGAATTTAACTTAGAGGTCACGGGTGAGGAGACCACGGCAGCTGCGAGCGAGTTGTAGCCTCCATGCTCCTCCTCTGGTAAGATAAGACAAATCTTAACTTGTGAGGAGGCCTATCTGCTCTATCATCACATCCTTCGGGTTAGACTGATTGATGGTTGCTCTGGACATACAGGTCCTGCCTCTCCAGTACCGATCATGGACATTGTTGAGACAGGCTCTGCCAAAGGGGGACTGGCGTAGAGGGGCGTACCTCCTCCTCTTCTGACTCATACTGAAGGACCTCCCACTGGCTTGAGTTCGGGGAGACAGGTGGCGGCACAGCCGGGGCAGGGGACCATGGTCCTTGCGTCCTCTTCTGCTCAGGTGGCTCCGAGAGTCGACCTTTCTGCTCTGTCGAGTGTCCAGACTCTTCGGGTGGCGGAAGAGGAGTTAGCCGCTATCCGCGCATCTTTTCGCTCGGAGTTTGTCTCTCTAGTGGCAAGTTCTAGCGTGCCTCCTTCGACATTGCCAGCCATGCTTTCTTTGACGCCGTCCTCTACGGAGGTTCTAGATGAAGCGTTACAGGACGTGGTGGACAGCTTCTATCGTAACTTGAAGAGAGGGGTAGCGGCTGCTGTGGAACGAGGGACCCCTTTTGTCTTGGCCCGGCAATGCGCCCAGGGTCATATTGATATTCTTGAGACTCTTCCCGGTGGGGCGGGGATAGCTGCGCTTCTGGAGACAAAATTGCTGGAGGCTGATCAGCTGGTGGCCCAGCTTCATGTGCTACGGCAAGCTGATCTGTCTGTTACTATAGATCAAGAGTGCGGTTTCCTCATAACTGTCGTAGAAAAGATAAGGACGGCTCGGGATAAGACCAAGCCGATCATACAGAAGGACCTCCACGATCTGTCTGAGTTATACGATCAGTTGAGCCGCGAGAGTGAGGATGTTACGGCTCGAGAAGCGACTGCCTCCCGTGGGGTCATTGACACGTGGGAGCAGATCCTTGAGCTTCAGAGGAAGTTAGCTTTCCTGGAATCTGAGCTTGAGGCTGCCCGTACCGAAAGGGGGCTAATTATCCAAGAGGCTGACAGAGTTAATCGAGCTTCTGCTGGCCTGGAGCTTGCCCTGAAGAAGTTGGAGGACGGCTGGCGGGCACACATGGACTTGGATAATGCGGAGCGGTTGTCCCAGGAGGCCGAGTGCCGAGCTAAGCAGCGGCTTGAGTGGGGGACCACCTTGGTGAAGAACCGTCTCCTGGAATTATGTACCGCCGAACCATATACGGCTTTTTTCCTACTTTTTGTTTTCATTCTTTTCCTTTCTTTAAGTGGGACATTGTTCCTGGAATGTGTAGTACTTTCGCCTTCCAAATAAAAGAGTATGCTTTATTCTACCCTTTATTTGTACTACTTGTTGTGCTTGTGGTGTTATGGTGGTGTTTGCCCCGCTTGGGGACTTGTTTGTGGACCTGTTACCCTTGGCATACCTAGGTTTTAGGTACGGATAACAAGTTTGATGGGGATACCTAGAAAAATTCTACGGTAAGGTGGTCATGGACGTTCCGGGTATCGGAAGAAAGAATGCCATGGAGCAGCTGGGCTCCCGGGGCATGATGAGAAATGATGTGCATGTACTAGAAAACTTAGTACAGCATTTGTAGTCAGCAGAGGACATTTGTCGGCTTATTATCCTTGGCGTACCCTGGTTCAGAATACGGATAATAAGACGAGAGAAAACCAACATACCTACTCAGAGGTAATGAGGACATGGCAAGTATGGTGGTTTTACCGCGGAGTCTTCCTACTCAGAGGTAATGAGGACATGGCAGGAGTGGACTCAGCGGAGGATATTTGTGGTCAACAGAGGACATTTGTGGACCTATTATCCTTAGCGTACTCCGGTTTTGGGTACGGATAATAAGTCGAAAGGGAACCCGCATACTTACTCAGAGGTAATGAGGACATGACAAGCATGAGGGTTTGTTCGATGGAGCCTTCCCACTCAGAGGTAATGAGGACATGGCAGGAGTGGGCTCCATGAAGGGGTACACAGAACGACTCAGAGGTAATGAGGACATGAAAGTTCTATGTAGAGGGGTGATTTATTTTTGGCGAAAGTGAAACGACTCAGAGGTAACATCGACGTGGTCGCTTTGGAAATTTGTGGATCCGTTACCCTTTTTTTGCACTGAGAGTGCAGGTAGTGGATCATGAGGGAGGAGCTCTTTCAAAAGAATAAGTTCAGAGGTATGGTTATACATGACTTACTACCTAAAAGAGTGACCGAAATATAAGTTCAGAGGTACCTACTGGTACATAACTCAGCAATCTGGAATATTTAGAGGAAGAATGTGAGTTCAGCGGTACTGGAGGGTACATAACTCAGCAATCTGGAATATTTGGAGGAAGAATGTGAGTTCAGCGGTACTGGAGGGTATATAACTCAGCAATCTGGGATTTGTGAGTTCAGCGGTACCGGCGGGTACATAACTCAATACTCTGGGATTTGGAGAATGTCGTTTAGACATAATATTTCTTCAGGAACTTGCCGTTGATGGGCAACATGAGCAAGTCTTCATTTTGTTTTGCGAGGCGGTAAGTACCGTTGGAGAATACAGCCTCAATGATAAATGGCCCTTCCTACTTTGGCTGAAATTTGTTGGCGGTTTTGTGAGTCATAACCATCGGCCTCCGAATAGCCAGAACGAGATCGCCCACTTGGAATGTTCTGATTTTAACTTTCTTGTTGAAGGCTCTGGAAATGCGTGCTTGGTATAACTTGATTCGTTGCTGAGCCAAGAGGCACTTTTCATCTAAGGCCTCCAACTCTTGTAGCCGGCGACGGTAGTTATCGTCCGTCGTCAGTTGGTAAGTGAGAGCAACACGGAACGAGGGTATTTGAGTCTCCAATGGGAGCACTGCCTCACTCCCGTATACTAGGGAGAATAGTGTGTTTCCAGTGGTCGTTCGGACTGTAGTACGGTACACCCATAAGCATTCACCAAGCTTCTCGTTCCAGTTGCGTTTGTTGGATGACACGAACTTCTTGAGCAACTTAATGATGGTTTTGTTGAATGCTTCTGCCAACCCATTTGCTGCCGGATTGTATGGCGTCGAAGCAATATTCTGAATTTGATGTTTATCGCAGAATCGATAGAAGGCGTGGCTTGCGAACTGCGGACCATTATCGTGGATGATCCTTCGGGGCAGTCCAAAGCGATAGATGACGTGATGCATGAGGAAGCTGATCACGTTTGAAGTCTTCACTTCTGCAAGTGGAACAGCTTCCTTCCATTTGGAGAAGTAATCTATGATTGCGTATATAAAGCGATGTCCTCGGGAAGAAAGTAGAGTGATCGGACCGATGATATCCATTCCCCATGCTTCAAATGTCCAGGACGCCACTGTCGGATGTAGAAATTCGGATGGCTGGTGGATGAAGTCCGCGTGGACTTGGCAGGCTTTGCACTTTCTTGCATAGTCTATCGTATCTGCTACCATCGTGGGCCAGTAGTAGCCCATTCGGCGAAGACGATCTTGCAATTTTGGGCCAGGCTGATGGGCCCTGCAGACACTGTTATGAGCTTCGCGTACGGCTTCTTTGGCTTCTGCGTTTGACAAACATCGAAGTAATAATCCATTGTAGGATCGGCGATACAGCATTTTCGTCTCTGTATCGTAGAAGAATCTGAGAGAACGCCTTCTGATAGAGGTGGCTTCCTTTGGGTTCTCGGACAGGATCTCGTAGACTACGAAGTCAATGAATGGTTGTCTCCAGTCTGCTACTTCGTTGAACGTCTGAGCGAAATAACTCGCCACGAATTGAACGTTGTTCTTGGGACAGACAAGTTCATGGCCTATCACGTCCACCAAATGATGAATATTGTTTGGCACTGCTAGGAAAATGGCAAGGCCTGCTAGGGCATCGGCCTCGATATTTTGGAGTCTGGGGACGTGTTCGATGAAGAACCCTTCAAATGATGAGATGATGTTGATCGCTATTTGGTGATAGGGGATCATGCCTTCATGGCGGACTTCGTACGAACCCCGGATCTGATTGACGATTAACTGTGAATCGCCATATGCTTCAAGATATTCTACCCCCAGCTCTCTCGCAAGTTGGAGGCCAATGACTAAAGCATTGTACTCGACCACATTGTTAGAGCAGGGTTCTGTGAGGGAGAAAGTGCGATTGATCACCAGTCCGGAAGGAGAAACCAGCACCACCCCGACTCCGACGACGATGTTGCCCTTGGGTCCGGTCCTTGAATCACCGTCGAAGAACATTCGCCATATATCATCGTGAGAGGCCGCATGCGAGTCGACGATCTCATCTGGGATTTCTTCATATATTCTGGCCGACTCCGAGCCTGGGTGGGCTGCTAAAAAGTCTGCCAGAGCTTGACCTTTAACAGCCTTTTGCGGGACGAAGATCATATGGTAGGGGGACAGTAATATTGCCCATGTAGCGAGGCGAGAGCTGAGTGCCCCTGGTTTCGTCATGAGGACCCTGAGGGGGTTTACCTCGTGATATCACATGTATGGTTTGCCCCGTGACATAGTGTCGCGTCTTTTGAATGGCGAATACCAGGGCGAGGCATTCCTTCTCCACGGCGGTATATCAATGCTCTGGCCCGATCATCATTCGGCTGAGGTAATATATAGCCTGCTCATGGCCTGCATCGTTGTTTTGTGCTAGCAGAGCGCCGAGGGAATGCTCCATGGCTCGTACATAGAGCAGGAATGGTTTTCTAGCAACAGGGGCCACCAGGACTGGAGGGTTCGACAAGTATTCTTTGATGCTGTCGAAGGCACGTTGGCATTCTTCATCCCATACGAATGAGACACCTTTCCTCATGAGGTGGTGAATGGTTGACATCGTCCGGAGAGGTTAGAAATGAACCTCCTAATGTAAGCTAACCTCCCTTGAAGGCCTCGGAGTTCTCGGAGATTTCTCGGAGGACTCATCTCCATGATTGCCTTCGTCTTCTCAGGGTTTACGTGGATACCCTGGGAGGTGATGATGAAACCCAAGAATTTTCCACTGGATACACCCAAGAAGGATTTGGTAGGTCATTTTTAAATTGTGGGCTCGTATCAGGTCGAATACCGTCCTCAGATCCTGTAGATGGTCTCCCTTATAGCGACTCTTGACGGCGATGTCATCAACATAGCACTCCACAGTCTTGCGCAAGTGGTCCCTGAAGATGATACACATGGCTCTTTGATATGTGGCGCCAGCGTTCTTTAAACCGAAAGGCATGACTGTGTAACAGAACGTGCCTATTGGTGTTCGGAATGATGTATGCTTTTCGTCGTCGGGAGACATCTTGATTTGGTTATACCCCGAGAAGCCATCCATGAACGACATACGTTCGAAGCCGCAGGTATTGTCAATCGTGATGTCTGTGATAGGGAGGGGAAACTCGTCTTTGGGACACGCCTCGTTCAGATTGCGGAAGTCGATGCAGATTCGAATCTTCCCATTCTTCTTGAGGATCGGTACTATGTTGGCGACCCAGTACGGATGTTGTTTCTCACGAATGAAGCTGCTGGCTATCAGTTTGTTGACTTCGGCTTTGATCGCATCCATGATGCCTGGGCGAAAGCATCGTTGTTGTTGTTTGACTGGCTTTGCATCTGGCCGAATGTTGAGCTTGTAAAGAGCACATCGGGGTTTAGTCCCGGCATGTCTTCATAGCTCCAGGCGAACACATCAATATATTCTTTGACAAGTTCCAGTAGTGATTCTCGCTCTTCACCAGTCAAATTCTTGCTGACGAAGATGGGTTTTGGGGAGGATTCATCACCGAGATCAACTTGTACAACCTCATCCTCAGTTGAAGGCTCTCTTTGTTCGAACCGCTTCTTCCACTGCGCATCTAGTTGTTGTGCCCATGGCTCTAGCTCAAGAAGTTCGGACATATCTTCATCTTCTTCGTAGGCATCGGCAAGTGCCATATTGACGGACCAGACTTGCCTGAGCATGTCCCCGATGCTGATATCCGAATCAAAAGTGGGTGATCCGGTTGAGTGTGAGTGCCAGTCGCATTCTTCGTCTGAGCTTTCGGGTGTTGTCACAGGTGTGACATAACATAGCAGTCTCTTTTGGCAAATTTCAATTAAGGAGGAATCCGGATTACCGGACGGCAACTTCATTGCGGTTTGGCGAAACCGCTCGATATAGTTCCTTGTCAGCTCCTTCTCCCCTTGAACGACGTCTATGAGGGTGGACATTGTGACGTCCTGTCCTACTTCGTAGAATCTCTCCAAGAACATGCGCTTGAAGCTGGCGAAGGAGTGGATGCAGTTGTCTGGCAGGTTACGGTACCAGTCGAAGGCGACCCCTTCCAATGCCCCGATGAATAATCGTGTAAGGATGGCATCATCATGGGACAGATGGTCGGTGGTGACCTCAAAGTAAGTGATGTACCAACTTGCGGAGGTCTTCCCATCATATGGATTGATGTGGAATGGTTTATACTTTGGTGGGAAGGGAACATCTCTCCACGCAGCGGGATACGGTTGTCGTATCCTGAGGTCTTGGCAGTTTTCTTGGGCATGGAACATGGCCCGGAGCTCCTGGACCTCTCTTCTTGCCTCCCTGGCCTCGTTTGCAGCGGTAGGAGCCGACATTTCAGGAGGATTATTGCCCGGGTTTGGTGCCGCTGAGTTTGAGTCCGCATTGACCGCGGGACCCAAGTTTGTTTGGCCAGCCGTCCCTCCTTACAGAGTAGGAAGGGCTGCTTTGATCTCGTCCACTGATTTGACCAAAGTGCGCAGTATGGCCTCCAGAGTATCGATGCGTTGGCGATCACTGGGACCATCTTGTTCGTCATTTGTCATGAATGCCATCCTCACATGAGTAGAAGTGGAAGGGACGGTGGATGACGTGCCCTCTGAATCATACCTCTGTACCGAGAAGTCATCAGGGTATGTGGGAATATTCTCTTCTGGTTTGGACTCAGAAGGAATAGTACCCCCAGCTTCGGAGCTTGCCTTGTTTTGAGAGTCATGGACGCCCTCGGGGACGTCGGACCCTGCTGTATCTGATGGGATAGTTGTTTCCTCGGGCTCATCTCCTTGGAACATCGGATTATCGTGGAAGTTCGGAGAAGTGTTACCCCCAGTTCCAGCGACCCCCAGTAATGCAGATGATGAATCTCCCACTGTAGCAGATTTCGTCTTTGAACGGGTACCTTAGAAAACTCCGGTGGTGGACAACCGTTTAGACGACAGTTTCTTAGTCACAGTGGTTGAAATCTTCGGGCTGGAAACGTTTATCTTCTTCCCTCTCCCATCGGCCGAGATTTTTTGAGTAGAGTTGCAAGAGACGACGGGAGGTGCCTCATCCCCTGAGTTCGGCTGTTGTAATATTAGAAGACGGACTGTCGGTCTTCTCGTACCGTCGCGTTGTTGCAACAGCAGTTGACAATGACTTGGGTGCAGTGATGTCCGTGGGAGGACTCTTTGCACACCGAGGCCTCTTCTCTTTCCTCGCACTTGTGGAGGATAACCTCACGCAAGTCAGATGGGTCTGGAACGACCATGTTTGCTCCCTTGGTTTTGGAAGACTTTTGGGAACCACTCTGTCCGTTTGCCGTCGGGGGCTGGACTCGAGTGGTTCTGTACAACTTCCTGTCGAAGACCCGTATAACAGTATGTGGAGCGCTCATATGGTCAGAGGTCGGAACAGTGGACTGAGCTCTCCAAGCTCGTACTGTCCTAGACTTCTTCACTCTAGTGCGTGAGGGCACATAGTAGGAAGAGTCTAAGTGGTGTTGCAGAGAGTCAGACATATTTTCCTGGGAGCATGAGAGATCAGGACCATAGGAGAGGCGATCGAAGACTGAGCCTGAGCCGCGTGGAGCAGACAGCATGCGGCTAGAATCAACGGTCTTCATGCGGCTGGCAATCGTAGCCGCATGGGCTTTCTTCATGCGGCTGGAAGTCTCGGCTGCATAAGTATTCTCCATGCGGCTGGAGATCTTGGCCGTATGGGTATTCTGCATCCGGCTGGCATCTTCGATCGCATGAACATCATGCATGCGGCTGGCAATCTTGGCCGCATGAATGTTCGGCTTCTTCCTGGAGCACATAGAATCACTCTTTGCCCCTACAAGTCCAGCATCGTAGTGCTTTCCTCTGCCGGACTTGGGGACAGCAGATTCCTCTATGGCTTGAAGTGGGGTTGCATGAGAGTTGCCTTCGCCGTCTTGGGCAGTAGACAGTTCTCCGTCCAGAGCTTGGGGAGGAGCAAATGATTTTGGCCTCCACTCCCTGCGAGCATTCTTTGTGCGGGTTCGCTTCTGGACCGGGCCAGCGCTCCCGTCGGAGAGCATTTCTTCAAACGCATGTTGGTCGAAGCGGATGACCATCTTCTGTTGTGTGGAGCCAAGTTTGGCTGCATCCGATTGCGTCACCAACTTCTCAGCCGTGGAGAAGTTTGTCCCCAGCAGAGTCGCCATCGTGTTTGCCATGAATTATAAAAGAACAGAACAATTATATCGGAGGACTGGACTTTTACTTTACAATACAAACTCGCTCATACAAAGAAAGCCTAGGGACGAAAACCTAGGTACAGCAATCTAAGTACAATTGTTTAGTTTTTCTGGGGGATGACGGTAGAGGCTCGGAAAAGCGACGGCAGCTCTGCCTTACTCCTTGGACAATCAGACGCAGCCTTGGCTCTGGTGAAGAAATGCTCTTGGACGTATGGGGAGACTCTCTTGCGCCTTCGGTTGCTAGATCTCTGGATGTCTCTGTAGTGCTCTCTCTCTTTTCTCTGCTCTCTCCTTGCTCTTCTCTCCTCTCTGCTTCTTTTTTTTTGCAAGAGAATGGCACCTTGCTATTTATAGGAATGGGGGTGTGCTCATTAGGGTTTGCAAATGATTGCTTCCTTCAGAAGTTGGCAGTTAAAGATCAATGAATCTGGGCCGTTCATCTTGAATATAATAAATTTGAGCAATTAATGTGACTGCATCAAATCTTTGTGGGCAATAAATGTTGATTGCCATGAATATTCGTGATTTGTGATAGCCTGCCACGTGTCCAATTTGCTTGATTTGATTTGATCTGGGTAATTATGACGATCGCAACAAATCTAATTTTGTTAGGATTTGTTAGCACCCATAATTCCAGGAAAGATAAGACTGCCACGTGTCTCAATTGTAGCGAAGAGTGCCACGTGTCTCAATTGGACTGTCCTGGCCGAGCCGCATATTGGGGGGGTCCTCTCAGCCGCATAAAACATGCAGCCGCATGAGGATGGACAACCGCATGAGGATGGGCTGCCGCACGTGGATGTGCAGCCGCATGGGGATAGGCAGCCGCATGGGGATAGGCAGCCGCATGCAGAGCGGCAACCGCATGGAGATAGGCAGCCGCATGCAGATGGGCAGCCGCATGGGGATAGGCAGCCGCATACAGAGGGAAAGCCGCATGGGGATAGACAGCCGCATGCAGAGGGGCAGCCGCATGGGGATAGGCAGCCGCATGCAGATGGGCAGCCGCATGGAGTGGCTTCGGGACTTGGTGGATTTTGCCAGCTGTAAGGAGATTTTCTCCTCTTTTCTAGGATCACGTCATCATGTCTGAGTCATTATTACGTCCTTATGTCAGAGCTGTCATGGCTGTTGTTTGTCAGAGCAGTTGTCAGGAAATTAAATGCAGTCAAATATAGAGAAGAACTGTTGAAGGCCACGTGGCTTCTTTCTGAGCCGCACGGATCTATCCGAGCCGCATGGACTCCTGAGCCGCATGGGGATCCTGAGCCGCATGGGGATCCTTCTGTCGGAGCCGCATAGGTCTTTCTTTATTCTTTTCCATGCTTCTACACCCCTAAAGGTGGCTGCCATAAAGTGTCCATTAGGGCTAATGGAAAATGTCCTAATTGTCCCTCTCTAGTCTCATATAGTTAAGTCTATACTAGGTTCAAGTTTGGGGTCAAAAGGATCTAGTTTTGAGTCTCTAACTTAACCATTCTAACATGATAAAAATTAGTCTAACTAACTAACTTAAATGTTGGGTTTTGTGGGCCATGCTTAACTTAATATTGGGTCCCATCTAGAGTTTAAGCTACCCGGGTCACAATACAAGTCGGAACGAGACGAAACTCAAACCCGACTAAACAAATCCAATAAAAACAATATTAAAAATATAAAATTTTCCCAAAATATTAAAATATAAAAAATGACCAAAATCATAATACATCAATTTAAATATTAAAATAATCTAAAATTTACCAATTAATCAAAATCCTAAATAATTCAAAAGTCACAAAATGACTAAAATATCCTTAGCCTAAAAGTTATAAATACTCATTCTAATCACTTGGTTAGGTCCCCATGGTCATGGTTAGTCTCTAGGCTCAACTGTTCTAGGGTTCACTAGCTAACACATCAAAATTATAATTTACCAATTTTAAATAGTATTAAATTAATTAAAAATTTCTATAAATCATAAATTCTATTATTAAATAATAAATATTTATAAAAGTTCAAAATTACCCTCATTTTAGAAAAGTGGATGTTACAAGTCTACCATCCTTAGAAAATTTCGTCCTCGAAATTAAGATAGTCGTACTTCTTCTAGAGTCTCGTCCCCAACAATCAAAGTCTCAGAACTTACCTAAATCATACAATTTAAAAGAATGGCATATAGGGTCATGGCATACGGTGGCAGTTGAAAGTCTCATCTAGGTATAATAGTCATGCTAAACCAAAACGGTCATAGGGTATCAAAACATACAAGCAATCTGGGGTGCTAACTAGAAAAGTTACAGAAATAACAAATCATCAAGGCTGTAAGGCAGTCTACCATCCTATATGAAAACTGGTAATTATTAAAAATAAAATAAAGATAACTAGTAATTATCTATAAAGGGGTACTATTCAAAGAAAAATTAAAATCAAAAGTTTAAAGAACGAAAGTCAATAGCATTGAAATCAAATCACAATATATATTAAGAAAAATTAGTCTCAATACGATCTAAGTTGATCAATTCTGGGTAATCAAGATTTAGGCAATATGGAGGACAAGGTCATCAAAATCTGAACACGAGCATACAAGGATGGAGATTCATGTCACAATTAAATTTAATTCAATTGAGTAGGACCCAAGATATTAATATGATAACAAAAGATGATCAAAGTCGATTGGTCATGATAAAGGGAGCTAGGATTCAATGATATTGAAAACTTTTAAAGGGCGATTCAAAGATATGGAATAAGTCAAATTTCTCCTTTTAAAGGAAAAACAAGAGAAAAGATTTCATAGGAAAGTCAAGTTAATCATCTCTCTCTGATACTATCAAGTTTATCATTTGTCAATCATATTTTTATCTCACAAGTCCCAATATAAAAATCAACATTTATATGACTACCATCAAAATTACATCCTTCCGTCATAAAGATTTGACCTTGCCATAATCACCATAGGCTAAATTTCTAAGTTCCGAAACATTATTCATGAAGCATACCCTTCTTACTAGGAATCAAAACTGACCACTTAATCATCATAAATCTAGATCCTTCCACCTTCTCCTAAATTGGATCCGAAGCCTCTAAATCATGTTTTATGTAATCCTTGAACTTATTCAATTTACTCTCCTTGTATTATTTAAATCTAAACCCACTAGGCCTTACAAAACTTATTCTTCATTATAAATTCAACCTTCATATTTCCTTCAACGTACACCTTCAATATTATTCTCCTAAAATTTAAAATTTTCACAAAATCTCTATATTTTATATAACTCAAAATCCTTGTGTTATTTCTGTTTCGAGCCATTTCTTACAATATTTTATTCAATTTCGTATCATCATTGCATATAGTTAAAATATCTTCTCTATTACTAAATTCCTAAATTTAACATCATAACCTAAAGTGTAACGTCTCAAGAATCAATAACAAAAATTTATCCAAGTTCTCAAACTAAGTTGACCTCGAATATCCTCATCAGTTATGAAATACATCTATGAATTATTCATACCCAAAAGATTCCTCTAAGTATGATTGTTCCTAAATTGATAATATAACTCTCTTGATTTCATCCTTAAATTCAGTCGCATCTTTATCCCAAACCTATATCCAGGTCCATCATATTATACCCCTAGCAAGATTATCACAAGATAACAAATCAAGTCTTTTCCGAGTTAGATGATTTATGTTACTTCCTCGACTACCTTTTGAAGGTAAAAAGATATGGAGATTCAAGGGTTTCAAAGTATAGCTGACAGAATTAGATACGAGACAGGTTATTGATGTTATCAGGACAGTTATATATTTTTTTAAATGGTAATACAAGAAATAATGGTAAGAAAGAAATGATGATAAAATATGTTCTTCATCAACTGTTAAAAAGAAATAAACCCATTTAAGATAAAATCTAATACCATACACGTCTTCCTGAAATTATGTTGTCAGAATTTCGCCACGCCAGTAAGCATAGCTACAATAAACAATAGAGTCCATAACGAAGGTATACACCCTATAGTCATGTTATCTAGAATTCTTACCACGCCACCCGATATGGCTGTAAGAAAATCTAGATTTCATAACTAGGATAAGTATATCTAAATCAGGCTCTACGTCCTTGTCATGCTAGCAAATATGACTGCGATAAATTCTAAACTCCATAAATAAAGTAGACTTTTACCTTTCTTATTGTCCTTATCAAGTATGTTATCAGGTTATACCTTAATTCCAAAATATATATATATATATATATATATATATATATATATATATATATATATATATATATATATACAAACTCAAATTCAACAACTAACATCAAGATTCAAAATTCAACAATAATCCATCAAAAATCAAATTCAATAACAGGAAGTAAGGGTAAATCAAATCAAGGGGAAAAAAGATTTCAAATCGAAGTTAAAATAAGATTCTCAAGGGTCGTCCCAGGAATCTCTCAAGAAATTCTAACAGTGATTGAGTATCCTCTCATTCTAACACATATTCCTTATCTCTAATCGCAGGTGCGCAGCAGTACAACTAATCATCGTACAACCACGACTTCGCACAAATACGAATCTCGACCTGCATGGGCTACCACTAAAAATGTGCCATGACCCGCACCCAGTGTAGGGGCACAAGAAGTGGTTACGTCCAGCCTATGTCGGCGGTAGAACGATGTCCTAGGTCACATACATCTAACAGTTATAAGGTACATGTACAGTATATACACTCCGAATGGAGGTGATATAATAAGTACAACTCAATCACAACTAAGGAAGAAAGTACGATAAGATGGAATATATGAAATCACAAAATCCACAGATGATAAATACAAGATAAGAGAGAGCTATAAGTCGAAGATAAATAATTCCACAAATCCAGAATAACAAATCCCCGATAAGTACAAGTGTATCCAACAGACAGAATAATAAATAAGAACTAGTCTAGCTAACTAGCCTAGTCTACTGGGGTAATGTCCTCTGCAAGTGCTGGGTCCTCCTGAGAGTCCAGCTCACATGTGTCATCTAGACCTGCTCCGTAATAAGTGGGACACAGCTGCTCAAGGTCATCTATAATATTTTAACAAGTCCAGTCAGGACGGGAGCAAGCACAGTACATCTCATGCAGTTCATATCATGACAGGAATATAATATAGGCAATAGTGTAAGATAGATGAAACGCTGAGAATATACATAAAGTAAAGAGAAGACTGTAAAGAAATATCTACTATAAGTAAAGAGCTACAGTGAACTAGTGATTTAGAGTACAAGATAGACATGTGAACGGTTTGATAATAAACATGAGAGGTTGTACATGGTTACACTACTTTAGAAATTGTCCACATGACTATTTATACTCCCCCGTACCCTAATCAATACACAAGGATCCGTTCAAGTTATGTTATTCTACATGATTTCACATGGCGGCCCATAAATGGGTACACATGAATTTAAACATGGGGGCTCCGTGAACATGAGAGTACATGAATCATGAGAGTGCACATGAATGGTGAAAGCACAGGAATACATGATAAAAGTGAAATACACATGACATGATGTATCTGATGCTCCCGAGGGGGATAACATCGTATAAAAAGATCCATATAGTACTAATCCGTGTTTCCATCGTGTCAGCATCAAGTAAAATAATCTAGAGCAAGAATATAGTCCTAGCAAGTATGAAACGGTCAGAGAATGTACTCGCCTGATATCCTGAGTATCTGAAATGAAATACTGCCTGAGGAGTGGTGTCTGGCTCCTAATAGAACAGTACAAGTCACAACATATCCAAAATGGTAAAATAGAATGCTACAATGTATTCTACATGATGTTTGGGTCAATCTAGGCTAAAATTAAACTTTAGTCAAACTAGCTAGGGTTGGGTCAATAATGGTCAACTAGTCTAGGTTAGTCAATTCTAGGTCTAAATAAACTAAGTCTATGTAAATCAAGTATCCAAGATACCTACTAACTCATAGCCTAAGTCACTTGCTAAACTAAGCATAAAACAAACCATAAGCTAACAAGGCACACAAACTTAGTCATATAATGTATATATATATTATTCACATTCACATATTCATATACATAGATATATATAGGAAAGCTATATATATAGGCATATACATATATATATATATATATATATATATATATATAGAGAGAGAGAGAAGGAGAGGTAAAAGAGTAAGTGAGTGCATGTGTGTGTGTGTATTAAAGGATATGTGTTAATGTTCTCAATTTAGTGATAGGTAGGTGTATATGACATGGGATACATAGTGTCAAAGGGTGTATGAATGCATGTGTGTAAAAGGTTATAGGTTAACTCAGTTTATAGAAATACATACATACATACTTATATTGCATATATGCATACATACATATCATATATGCATACTTGCATTCATTCATGCACCTATACATACATAGATGCATACATACATATTTGAATACATTATATACTTGCATACATTATATTCATATATGCATAATCTATATTATATTACATTCATTCCTGCATAAATGCATACATATAATATATGCATACAAACTCATATATTTAACTCAAAATATATGTGAATACATATATTATATTCCCTTAACACATATATATCATTCATTCATATCCCATATACATGAATACTTCAGTTCAGGCATTATATCTATTCACATATCATTAAGTTGTTTTGGACAAAAGAAACACATATAGGCCAAGATACTTGTGTAGCCTCCCTTCCCAAAAATTGTTGAAATATTTTTTTTATTATTTATTTAATTTAAAATGGTAGTTTTTATTTTTAATTATTTAGTTAATTATTACGGTGGATGACTTTAGCCATGATGGAGTTTTGAAGTACCAGACGATTAGGAATCATGGCACGGATAGTGCAGTGACGTGCCTTGACTAGTGTATTAGTCATGCCAAGGAAGACCGAGCCATAGAGATGTCCTAACTAGGAAAACCAGGCCAAGTTGTGATATGACCATTATAAATAGTTTAATTATTCATTATTAATATTATTTGATGTCTAGGAGACCCGGTTGTACCAAACTAGTCCAACTGGACTCGAACCGAGCCCAAGCCCATGTAGTCATGCGGTACGTTCAGTGACATTCGTATTGATGTATTTTTGTTATGATTGTGTCATATCCCATTTTAGTGATCTAGTGGATATTTCTAAGTATTTTATTTAAATATTACAAATATCCTTATAATTAATATTCAAGGATATTGGTATAAAATAGTTCCTTGTATATTCTGGAGTATTAGACTGTACGCAAAGGCATGTGCACCATTATTGGCTTATTGAATTTCGTTATTATTATTATTTTATTGGAGTTATACAATATTAATATTATGGTTAGTAAATATAAATTATTTATATTATTAGTTATTATCATTTTATTCTTTAACAAAAGATATAGGTGTATATATATATGTATAATATATATATGGGTGGATGCATAGATAAATATCTGTGAGTAAATATATGAATATACTATCTGTGTGGGTACTTGTATGTATATATAAATGCATTATAAAATAGGTGTATGTGTACGTATATATAAATATATAGATTATATTTATGTGTGTGTAATTATGTATTATATATATATAAATATATTATATAAATATATGTATATGTGTGTGTATATATATACGTAAGTTTTTTTAACTACTTATATATGTGTATATATTTATATATATATTTATATATATATATATAAATATATATATATATATATATATATATATATATATATATATATATATATATATATATACACAAAAAATATATATATATATATATATATATATATATATATATATATATATATATATATATATATATATATACACATAAGTAATAAAATCCCAATCCAACCAGCCGGCCTAGCCAGGCCCAAAAACCCCTCAAAGCCCGAACCCAGCTGAAGCCAGGCCTGAGCCACCCGAGCCCCTCCCTTATGCTCACAGTCCCAGCCCGAGCAGGGAAGTGAATTCCCACAACAAACGAGGGGCCCGACTTTTGCTCTGTTCGAAAAACTGAGCCATATATATATACAATAGGTTCGAACAACTCAGAAGAAAACCACATGTTGGACTGATGCCCTCTGTTGTCATATCTCGAGTTTATCATCCTCAGGCCTCTCAATCATATGTCTAGCTACAAAAGTTTCTCACCTAATTAACACCAAACAGCTCGGCCAGCCCAACATCAGCCCGAGCCCAAGCTGCTAGTAACGGCACAGTGTAAACCAAGAGCACCCTCAGGACCCGAGCGGCCCTTCCCCGATCGTTCGATAAATAGGAATTATGTATACTCGGAAACAAAAATGAAACCCTAAACCTGGATCGCCATGCCGACCACCTGGCTCTGCGCGCGCACGACGGGGAGCCACCGCCAGCCGACCAAGACCGCCGGCCGTACGAAACAGAGCAGGTGCGCACGGATTTCAACAGCGACAGTAGTGCGGAAAGACCGACTTCGCGATAGCTTTTCGTCGCACTCGGTCGACCAATGGTCGAACCGTCTTCGCAGGTAATCCGACAACCTAACCCTCTTGGTCTCCCTTCAAGTAGATGTAATTATTCAACGATGTACGCGTGGTAAATCGAGTGCCAAAACTCGGAAAAACCTGCTTACAAACAGACTAAAACCCAGTCCAAATACCCATGTTGGGAGGCCGTTTTTGGTCAAACCAATGACCAGTTTAGAATTCTATTTGAAGGCAATTGTTGACAACACATAAGACTTTGCAACTTATTTCATATTTTTGAATTTCATTAATTACATGCAGAGAAAATAGTTTTCAAAGTTGAGAAATTATCTACGTAAAACAGTTTAGAAATTATGAAAAACCCTTCCACACGACGTGCGTCCCGCCAATCCGGGCGACGTGGTCGCGAACCCAAGGCATCAAAAGGTGCATAACGGCTTCGTGGTCGTGTGGGCTTTGATGGAATTCAAATTGGTCACGTGTGCGCGACGAATTGGATGCGTATCCGTCGAAATTTACCGTATCGGCCTCTGTGCAAGTTTTCCAATTACTTCGTGCACGCTCGTCAGATCAAGACGAAACTTATGCCGACAGGACCGTATCATTTTTTTGGTCCTGTATGCCAAGTTTGATCCAATTCTGAGACAGTTGAATCGTACGTCGTTTTGTGGGCCCCACGGTCCCACTCAACGGGTGATTTTGTGCACGGCCCACCGGAATCCAACTTCGGATATACGGTTGGGTTCGTATCGAAAAACTGGATTCGTAGACATGTAGTTTGACAACTTTAGAGACCTTTGACTCTGGCACGCTTTTCGGTGCAAAGCGGGTCCAACGACGGACATCGTTTTTGCCCGAAATTATCGTTTTGCTCCTGTGTCCAGAATTGGACTTAAGGACAGGCAATCCTAGCTAATTTGACTATTCTGAGAATGTTGGTAATGTTTATTTCAGCTTTCGGAGACAGTTGTGATGACTTGGACTTTCTGACTTGTTGATTGGCGATATATTGTTGGTTCTTCGTGCAACCACCAGGCAAGTATACCTTGCCAACTTGTACAGTATAATTTATATGCATGCTCACCATCTCGCTGTGGTTCTTTTCCTTACATTCGTGATTGTTTTATTCCATGTCTAGTACACTCGTCTTGTTATAGTTTTACTTTGCATGTTTCTACTTGCCTGCACATTCTCGTTCTTTTCTGTTATGATAGTTCTATCTGTTACACAGTGTCAGTTTCATATATATTCTTTGATAGAGTCGTCTATTTCTATACTATGATTTTCTCGACTTGATTATGACTTGACTTGACTTGACATGACTTGAGTAGGACTTGACTTTGACATTCTGTAGCTTGTGAGTACTTACCTTGACTACGGTCTATAGGATTTTTATACTAGGATTGGCTACTGTCTTGGTTGTGAGTACTTGCCTTGACTGCGATTGAGACACTATAGATTGTGAGTACTTGCCTTGACTGCAGTCTATAGCTTTGACCTATTAGCCACTTCTAGTATGGCATGCCAGTGTCTTAGGATCCTTGTGTTTAGATCTTGAGTCTTGGTTCATTTAGTCTCGTTGGATATCCTTGATTGTTCTTTCTTTGTATATTTGTACTGTTACATGTTGGCTTGTATATTATGTATCTTGCTAGTCCTCTGAGGACCTGATGATCTCTTCAGGTTTAGCGACTACATGGAGTTAGTTAGCAGAGCGGGATGGTAGATGATTGCGATGTATGATACAGGTATTTACTTGTGATATTTCTTTATTATCTTCTCGTGCTTTTACATTCCGTACCATGTTATATTCTGCGTATTTTATAGACTCATATCATTCTTGGAGTCTAATCGGACAATATGCTAATGGGCTGCAGACCATGATCCATAATTGTTCATTCTTGTCTTATATATTCTTGTGGATTGAGATACAGATTAGACTAGACATGATACCCATGACCTTGACAGCTTATACGTACTCGAGTCGGGCTGGAGTCCGCTCGATACGTAGCTGGCTTGCTCACGAGCTCGCGTCCGAAAACCGGGTGCGGGTCGTGACAACTAACCAGCCTAACTAAGATCAATCCACTTTCTAACCATTCTAAAACTGAATTTAAATATCTATTTAAACTATTATCATACATACATATACATGGGGTGTCCTAATTTGGGATCTATCAAGTAGGACACAAAACACATATCTAAAATCCTCAAGAGAGCTCCAAATAGTCTCAAATTTGAATCTAAATGGGGTACATGCATGAGGATGCATCCTACGGATTCAAAACTAATTTATATGCAAAGAAAATTGATTTAGAGGATGGGTTTTACCTATTGGGAGTGGAATCCCAATGAAATCCTTTAGGACACGCCTCCGATACGAAGATCCCTCAAAGTGGACACTCCTCCTTGCACTTCTCTTCCAATCCTTGGTAGCACCCTTCCCTTGGAGAATGGGAATGATTGAGGGAATATTTGGTGAAGGAATGATTTGATTTGGAGATTAAATCAAAGGGAATGCTCTCTAAAATTAGGGAAGAACAAAAGGAAAATAAAAGAGGCAAGATTGTAATGAATGAAATGAATCATTCTCCCCTAAAGGTGGCTGCCATAAAGAGTCCATTAGGGCTAATAGGAAATGTCCTAATTTCCCCTCTCTAGTCTCATATGGTTAAGTCTAGACTAGGTTCAAGTTTGGGGTCAAAAGGATCTAGTTTTTAGTCTCTAACTTAACCATTCTAACATGATAAAAATTAGTCTAACTAACTAACTTTAATGTTGGGTTTTGTGGGCAATGCTTAACTTAATATTGGGTCCCATCTAGAGTTTAAGCTACCCGGGTCACAATACAAGTCAGAACGAGACAAAACTCAAACTCGACTAAACAAATCCAATAAAACCAATATTAAAAATGTAAAAAAATTTCAAAATATTAAAATATAAAAAATGACCAAAATCACAATACATCAATTTAAATATTATTAAAATAATCTAAAATTCACCAATTAATCAAAATCTTAAATAATTCAAAAGTCACAAAATGACCAAAATACCCTTTGCCTAAAAGTTGTAAATAGTCATTCTAATCACTTGTTAGGTCCCCATGGTCATGGTTAGTCTCTAGGCTCAACAGTTCTAGGGTTCACTAGCTAACACATCAAAATTATAATTCACCAATTTTAAATAGTATTAAATTAATTAAAAATTCCCATAAATCATAAATTTTATTATTAAATAATAAACTTTTACAAAAGTTTAAAATTACCCTTATTTTAGAAAAGTGGGTGTTACAAGTAGTACTCAGGAATCATCAAACTTTTGATAATGCATTGACATAGAGCATTAACCGTAGGATTGTTTTTTTCAGTTTTTAATAGCTAGATAGAGAGAGCAATAAAATACTTTCAGAATAAAGAGGAAAAGGAGTGGACTTATTCAATGCAAGCATGTAACTATGTTACTTCGTTTTCTTATTTCTAGCTTTCATCTTTCTTCTCTTATCCTGCCTTGTGCATTAGTGCAGTGTTCATAGTGTGTACCAGTGTGTATGTAAGTGTATGTGTTCTATGTGTATCTTGTGGTATAATGTAGAAACCAATGAGTGTAGGAAGTGAACCAAATGCTAAAACAATAAAAAAATGCTAATAACAACTAGTATTCGGGCACATGCGTTGCGTGTACAAAATGACTATATATTTTTAATTTTTTATTTATTTAATCTTATCAAATAAGAATGACTATACATTATTATTTTTTAAAAATTACTTATAATAATCTTATCCAAATTTTAAATTTTAATTTTAATCTTTTTCAAATTTAATCCCATCCAAGTATAATTTTTTTTAATTTTAATATTTGAAGAAGGCACATCCCCATCATTGGATATGGAGGCATCCCATCACGTCTGCCCAAAACTTTTAAATAAAAACTTTTGTTGTTGTATACTATATTTAATATTAGAAAATATCTAAATTTTTATATATTTGTGTGTTACCAAATCAGTTCACCTAATATAGACAATCATAATGATATATATGGTAAATTTTATAAGAATTCAGTCTCCAAATACTCGAAAACTAATTAATTTGAAAGTAAATAATTTGTTGGGTTCTTGTTTTTGCTGAAAAAACGTAAGAAATGTTAGAAAACCCGACAATAATCCCCGTAAAATATTCACTAATTATGAATTTTTTATTTTTGCTCCACAAACCCATCAATAACCAATAAATATAAAAAAAAAACCATGCACTAATTTTTTATTTATCTAACAAACACAAAATTCTAGCAAAGTAACCCCATTAATTTTTTTCCCTATGTATAAATACATGTTCTCAAATTCCTAGAAAGAGCACAAATTTCTCAAAAATACATTTTTTTTTAATAAATTTTGTTCTTGCTCTTCATAAATATCAATAAATATATACATAATAACAAATATCCCAATAAAAAACATAGAAATTTCGATATAAAAGCCTAACCAGTAATTAGAAATTCTGAAAAAGAAAACACCTTTTAATCCCAAAAAAATCTTTAAACAGAAATAAGAAATTATAGAAAACTCACAAATAATCCCCATAAAACACTCACTAATTATAGAATTTTTTATTTTTGCTTCGCAAACTATAAAAACACCAAAAAGTTTACTTACCTAACAAATACAAAATTCTGACAATGTAATTCCAATTATAGTTGTTTCCTCGTATACATATATGTTCTCAAATTCATAGAAAGAACACATATTCCTCAAAAAAAGACTCTTTTTATGAATTTTGTTCTTGCTATTCAAAAAGTAAAATAAATATAAAAAAATTCGACAACGTAATACATAAATAAATTTTATTTACCTAACAAATAAAATATTTTCACAACGTAATTACAATAAAAAAATAAAAATCTCAATAAAAAGCCTATATGTAGAAATTCTAAAAAAAAAAGAAAACACGTTTGAATCCGAAAAAAAACCTCCAAAGAACCGACATCATATACCTTCCCATCCCGAAGTAATCATCGTTTATTGCCACAAAGAATTTGTTATTTTCTATGTTTTCTCAAATATATGTTAAGAGAAAAGAGAGAAAGAGAAGGTAAGTGCACGAAGATGAGGGGATTACAAGATTTTTGATAGTGGGAATTTTAACTTTTCTTCAAAGACAGATTTCGAGGCATGTACATTATCATATATAATTTCTTAGTGACATTTATACAAACACTTATCATGTCCTAGTGTCTTATGACATACATGGAGGCGACATCACAACAACATATATAAAAAAAGGCGAACAATTTTTTCGTGTTGTAAACCATTTTGTCATGTTGTTCCGTTCAACATATACAACACAAGGGCGAATGCAAATATATATAAGTTGAACTAGTTAAAATTTCAAAACTAAAATCATATAAAGTTTCTCAATTAGTAAATTTCTGACACACGCACCTTAAGAATTCTACGATGATGGTTAATCAATGGCTATCAGTCCTCCTTAAGCGGCTTCCTGCTTCGTTTGGGAAATGATTACTGTAGTAGTGGGATAGACGATGGAGAGTTGGGTTGAGAATAGAAGAATTTTATAGTTCAATACCATTTGAGGATAGAAAAAGGTATAGAAGTGAGGGAAAAACCATACCTTCTTCAATCGATTTTTTGGGGGAAGAGAGGTTTTGGGAAGCTTCCTTCAGTGTAAAAATGGGGGGAATAGCTTAATTGTTAGTTTTAATGTGGAAACAGGAATGGAAAATATGCTACCTAAAATTTTCGTGGAAAAAAAGGGGGAGGGAATACATAGGGCTCGGTTGTTTCCCGTAGGAAAGCAGGGTGGGGGAGATTATTGTATTTATGGATATTTTGGGCTCCATATATAAGAATATTATGTAAATCCAATTATTCTGGCATCATGCGTGAATATTTGACATGAATATTGATATCAAAATCTTCATCTTGTGTCAAATACATCAGAATATTTTACATGAATTTTTTGTAAACATTTGACAGGAATTTTTTGTATTCTCAAAATAATATGCAAATCCAGTTAGCTAGAACTTGTGAATATTGACTGGAATTTTTTGTATACTGAAAACATGTTACGAATTAGGACTCTATTTGACATGAATATTTTTGGTATCAAAATAATATCAAAATATTGATATCAGAATAATATCAAAATCTTCAACTTGTGTCAAATACAATCAGAATATTTGACAAGAATTTTTTGGGAGTATTTGATAGAAATTTTTTGTATACTCAAAATAATATGCAAATATGGTTAGGTAGGACTTGTGAATATTTGACAGAAATTTTTTGTATACTCAAAACCTGTTATGAACTAGGACTCTGTGAATATATTTGACATGAATATTTTTGGTATCAAAATAGTATCAAAATATTGATATAAAAATAATAGCAAAATCTTTATCTTGTGTCAAGTACAATCGAAATATTTTGTTTATCTAAAATTTTTAATTACATTAATTTTTTTGTTACAAGAAATAACTTTTTTTTGGTGTCTAATACTTTTATGTGACATAAGTATTTGGTAACTTAAAGAATATCTTAAGTGACAAGACTACTAGGGTGAGCACTATTCGGTTGCTTCAACACATTACAGACAAAATGTAAAATTACAGGGTACGTGTAGTCATATGTTGTATAGACATAATATAAAATTGTACATGTACGTGTAGTCATATGTTGTATAGACAAATATAAAATTGTACATGTACGTGTAGTCATATGTTGTTGTTGCTTCAACACCAACTATCATTTCATTAGGCTTCAATTTTACCATTGGGGAATGATGTTGGATTGTCAGCTATCATTTGTTGAAATTATAGAGGTAACTACTAGGGGTGAGAACTTTGGTTTTGGACCGAAAATCAAACTTAATCGAACCAAATAAAAGATTCGGTTCGATTTGAAATTTTTCTGTTCAGTTTTAAAATTACTAAAATTTCTTATTCGGTTTCTGTTTTCGTCCAAAACTAAAAAAATTATACAATTATGTAAATTCTCTCAATATAATGAATATTTTATGATTAAATTTTTTTTTTTTAAAACAACAATTCTATGTATATATTTTGACGTCCGACTTTGATAATTTAACAATTAGTCCAACTTTGAACGCAACATTAAAATACAACAAATGCGTATGGAAATTATTATTTTTTGATATTATTAATAATAATTTAAATATTTAAATATATTTAAATTAAGATTTATAACATATATTTTTTATTTTAATGATAATCCCAATTAATAATTTAAATATATTCGAATATTTAAATATTTATAAATATTTAGATATATTTGATAATATAAATATTTAAATTAAGACTTATTAAGATTCATTAATATCTAATTTAAATATTTATAAGTTATTTCTAAGCCAAATTAATAATTTAAATATTTAAATTTATTTGAATAAAGATTTATTAAAATATATTTATATTTGAATTAAGATTTATTACATGTATATTTATATAGTTATATTTTAATTATTATTTGTTATGGAGAGATATATAAATAAAAGAGAGTCAGTTACATGGAAAAAAAATTTAAAATTTCACGTATTTTTTTAATTTAAATGGTTAATAATATACAAACAACTTAAACGGCTCATTTTTAAGTATGTTCCATGTAAAATAATTTATTTTTTTGATATTACTAAAATAATTTAGATATTTAAATATATTTGAATTAAGATTTATTACATATATATTTATATTTTAATGATAAGCCAAATTAATATTTTAAATATATTTGAATATTTATAAATATTTAAATATATTTAAATTAAGATTTATTACATATATATTTATATAGTTATGTTTTAATTATAATTTGTTATGGACAAATATATAAATAAAAGAGAGTTGGTTACATGAAAGAAAAAAAAATTAAAATTCACGTTTTTTAAAATTAAATGGTTAATGATATACATACGGCTTTGACGGCTCACACTTTGAGCCGTTTCTAAGCCACATCTTCTACTATATAAGGTGGCTTCAAAATGACTCATGATTTAGCCGTCTAAGTCGTATGTATATCATAGACCATTTTACTTTTAAAAAATTATGGAAGATAAAAATTAACTTCCTCATCCACGATTTCTTAAAAAAATACGAATAAAAACTATCTTTCTCTCTCTTTCGTTCGTACAAATATCTATTTAAAAATTAAATTTTAAACGGTTTAAAAACTAAATGTAAAGGAAAAGACATCATAAAATATTTAAATTGTTTAACAAATCTTAATTCAAATACATTTAGATATTTGAACTATTTTTCAACAATATCATAAAAAGATTTATCTATAACAAATTATAATTAAAATTGAATTAAATTTTTACAAATTTTAATTAAAATATAAATATATACAATAAATTTTAATTTTAATTTAAATATTTAAATTATTTTTTGATAAGATTAGAAAGAAAAATAATTTAACGTGCATCTTCTAGTTATATAATAGAAGATTTAGGACCAGTTGTGTTCGATTTTGGATTTGAATTTAGATACGGATGTGGATTGGGATTGGGACTACTACATAGACGAAAGAGAGATGAGACACCAAAATGCAGTACTATTTTTTGCCTACCTTTTAGCTATTGCTGGAGTTTATACATAATATCCCATGTAAAAGAAAAGTGTTAGTACAGACAGAATATAAAATTGTACATGTATGTGTAATCATATGTTGTTGTTAATTCAACACCAACTATCATTTCAGTAGGCTTCAAGTGTATCATATGGGCAAGATGCTGGATTGTCAGCTATCATTTGTTGAAATTATAGGGACAACTACTAGGGTTGAGCATTATTCGATTTTGGACCGAAAATCGAACTTAAACGAACCAAATAAAAGATTCGGATCGGTTTGACAAAAATTTTGTTCAGCTTTGAAAATACTAAAATTTCTTATTGGCTTCGATTTTGGTCCAAAACCAAATAAGAATTATACAATTATGTAAATTCTAACAATTTATGAATATTTTATGATTAAAAATATGTATATTTTAAAAACAACAATTCGATGTATATGTTGATGCTCAACTTTGATAATTTAACAACTAGTCCAACTTTGAACGCAACTTTAAAATACACAACAAATGTGTAGAAATTATAATTTTTAATATAATTTAACCATGATCCCAATATTGGACAAATCCATTAAGCAATAGAAATATTTCAACTGAACAAAACGAATAAACCGATTTGATTATTCGGTTCGATTTTAGTTTTGGCTACTTTCGATTCGGTTTCGATTTTTTTGAGGTACCCGACAATACGCACGGGAGTTGGTGCATACTGCATTGCATGCCTTTTGGGTCCACTACCCCAAACTTCTACCATTATAAATGAAAGGCATAACATGCCCCCGTGGCTTGATCCCCTAATCTTCTGCCACCAAGCTAGGATCTTATACCTCTCCTCGGTAACCACAAGAGCAGTAGTTCGGTATCCGGTTTCAATTTTGGTTTTAGATTTTTAGAATTTTACTTTATTCGGTTTTGACTATTTCGGATCGGTTGAAACCGAATAAACCGAAAGCTCACCTCTAGTAACTACCACCTTGTGTAGTGAACAGTATATTGTATCATGTTGGATCGACTAAAAATAGAACAATCAATCTATTGCCCAAAAAAATATCATGTCTGCTAAAATTCCAAAAGTTGTTTTAAAACAAAATTGTGAGTTGTTTGTTAACAAATTCATGATATAATTCAATTGATTCACTTATAAGATCTTGAAAAGAACTTATAAAGGGAATTGAACAAACTGATAGGACTAAAATCTCCAATCCTTGTATACACTTTATGGGCAGTAGGATACTTGCATAGTAACTTTTGCATCTGTCAATACCAGAACATAATTTTTGAATCAACCTGAGGAGATCAGGATCGAGATCCAGCAAGACTTACAGTAGAAACTTCAAAAAATTATTTAGCAATATAGTGTTATCTCTTTTCATATCCTTTATATCCCATACTTCCTTCTTAAGCTCCTCTCGGTCGAGGAGCTTTATAGCTTTGGCATTTAAAAGCATAATAAGTTGTAAAAACATGTAAATGAAGAACACTTATTTATCTCAATGATTAGGCTTTAAAATTCAAATAGTTGTTAGATATTTTTAATGATTAATTAATTAATTGAATATATGACATAACCTAAGTTAAAGCAATAATTTATAAAGTAAAATAAAGGTGGAGGAGTCATGATTTTTAGAAAAATGAAGATTAGGATGAGCAAGAAGCTCTGGAAGGGATTTGTACAAGAAACTGATACATTAGGCTTGTCTTTTGAAGCCCTAGAAGGGATGGATTTCAGCATGTGACATATCCATTTAATCAATAGCTGCTACCAAGTGAAATTTCGACCTAATAAGACCAACATTTCAAATATTATCATCCTAGCAACATTTTAAAGATAAATTTTTAACACTATCTAAACATTGTAAAATACACATCTTTTACAACATTTTATAAAAGTTGTTTAATATAAGCTTTTTGTAATGTTTCTTAAACATTGAAAATGACATTACAAACACAATATTTATATAAAATGGTAAAATAATATCATATTTACAACATCGAACAATTATAGTGAAACATAAAAAAAAATTATAACGGTGGATAAACGTTGTCGAACATGACATTTTTACAATATTTTAAATACAATTTCAAAATTAATAACATAGACAACATTAAATAAACTTTGTCAAAATTAATAAATGCTACAATGTTAATAAAATGTTGTTGAAGACAATAATACACAAATTTTCTGAATGATCATTGTAGAAGTCTTAACGTTTGAATATAAAACGTTGTTTGCACCTGTATTGCACAACGTTTTTACAATAAAGGTTGTAGAAGACCCTCCATGTTTACAACATTTTTAGAAAGTGTTGTAGATGGAACATTGTAAAAGGGGTTTTTTCTTGTAGTGTCCCTAGCGGTGTTCGAAATAATATGTGATTTTCATCAGCTGGAAATATTTTAATTTGATTGTAGCCAGAAAATCCGTCCATAAAGGACATACGTTCGAAGCCACAAGTATTATCAATCATAACATCTGTGATTGGAAGAGGAAACACATCCTTAGAAAAAGTTTGATTAAGGTCCCGATAATTGATGCATACCTAATCTTCCCATTCTTCTTCATGACTGGAACAATATTAGCAATCCAGTCAGGATGTTATTCTTCTCGAACAAATCCACTGTCTAGAGTTTTTTTACCCCAGTCACAATAGCCTCCATCATATCTGGACGGAACCGTCGTTGTTGTTGCTTCACAGGTTTGGCATTAGAAAGTATATTAAGATGATGCATTTCTATCTGTGTATTAATCCCAGGCATATCTTCATAACTCCAGGCAAATACATCTATATACTCTTTAATGAGCTCAAGAAGAGAATGTTTATATTTATCAACTAAGTTTTTGCTGATGAATATTGGTTTAGGCGATTCTAAATCACCTACATTAACTTGAACAACTTCATCTTCGGTAGGAGGTTCCCGTTGTTCAAACTGTATTTTCCATTAGCTTTCAAGCTGTTGAGCCCAAGACTCGACTTCAAAAGGTTCCATAGAAAGATTATCATCCTATGTTTGATCACCAGATATCAAACAAGCTGAGAAGACAACTTTGAATATTGCTCCCACACTATGATCTGAATCCCATACTAAAGAATCAGAAGAATGAGAACATGTATTGCTATCTTCTGTGTCTAAGATTTTTGGTGTAGTTGGAGGAGTTACATATCCCAGCCTAGAACGAGTACGATGATAGTAGTCTTACGGTTTCCCTTTTGGAGTTGGGATACACAACGGTATACGACGACCTTTACCGAAATTGAGACCTTGCTGACTATTTAAGTCATAACCCATTTTTGAATGATATTCTTTGCTTGAGTAGTATAACGGTAAAGCTGCATTCTACCGAAATATGGTTCAGGATCGTCGACCAAAGCATCTTTATGAACCTCAGCTCGGCCAAATATAATCGACGTTTCACCAATTAATCTAGCCGACACCTCAAAATAAGAATCTTTATATGATAGACATGGAGTACTATAAGAAATACACACATGTAGAGACAGTTTTGTATCCGTGATAAGTGAAAACAAAGAGAAGACAGTTTTGAGACCAGGCATAGGAATACAAAAGTAATAAAAAAACCCCTTTTTATTAGGTATGTACATAATTTCTTCTTTCGAGAAAACATCCTCGAGAATTTTGATACATGGAGGTTTACTTACAATATTCGTTTCTACAGCAATGGCAGCATGAGTCAGATTGATCACAAACGGGTCATTCGATTGAACTGGATGCTTGTTTCGACGAAGATCAGCTATAAACGGTTCTTCTTTATTGGTCCTCAGGTCAATCACCAGGGGTTCCTCTTTCTTTGTCCTCAGATCAATTACTAGAGGTTCCACTATCTTGATATTTGTTTTGTTCTTGCGTAAGTATAACGCCCCAGTCCCAAAATACGTAGGACTAGAAACGTAGACATGCCAGTCGTATAATAAATATACATAAGCTATAAAATGTAGTAAAACTATGACAACTAATCTCATCCACGAAATAAAGAATAAGCTTTTATAGAATCAAGTAGGAATTTCATTATACATGTAGTTGGGCGGAGACAAATCAACTACCAACTATTTAAGGAGAAGTAATACATAAACCAAGAAATGATTTGGCAAGAACAGCATGGTCGATCCAAGAGCAATCATGTAATGTCCCATCCCGCTCAGTCAATCGAAAGAATCGAAATGCCAACGGCATTCGAACTTAGCCTTGCAACGGCTGCTCGAAGAATCGCTCGGTCGAGGCGACTCCTCGCTCAGGTCGGGTAGTTTCGGTTAACTTGCCTCATCTTAGCCTTCACATAATAAATCGCATGTTTTCTACTTGCACAAGTTAGGCTTGATAATAAAAGAGACGCATCCACATAGCTAAGAGAATAATCTCGACGGGTCGAAATGTGTTAGAACATGGAAAACGGTCCCACGGTCTGCTTAGAAGTCTGCTCAGCATGCTTTCAAAATGACACTCGGTCCTTCATCCCGTGGCTTGGGAAAAGGAAGTTGGCCTAAGTTGCTAAGTTGCCATAATGCTAGAATTAGCCTAAGTCATAGACGTCGTCCGCATGAATGCTTGATAAAGCATGCACAATCCCGTCATCCAAGGCTTGGCATAGCCTTTACCTGTCTCATGGTTTAAGTCGTGTTGTATGGCTTGTGGCTTAAGTCTAGGCACCCAAAGAGCTTGGTTGTTCAAGTCGAGCGCGTGCACGGCACGTTCTCTCGATGCAAAGCTTGGTTGAACAGGACCACTTGAGGTTGTTCTTTTTGTACTGACTATATAACTGAACAAATACCTCTGTTATTATGGATGCTTATGCTCTTAATCCGGATATAATAACAGACATGTATATGCAGTGTGCATTACTTTGACTCATGAAAGAGTGATATTACTTATGGGTCAACAACCTCTATAAATTAGGTAATAACATTGTATGTATGATGGATTGTTAATTATAAATAGAATCCATGTCCCGATACATCATGTTGATGATGTCCCCTTAAGGAGCTCATAAGGATTGTCATGTAAACCCTACAGGTGGATTATATCTGACATGACAAATAATGTTGAGCGGTACTACTTAAGGATAAAAGATGTCGAATCAATATAGTTATCAGTAACTTAATTTGATCGACAGACATTCGATATCTTAACAAGGGGAGCCAAACGAGCATATAATAAAAGGAGCCCACAAACATAATTTGGGATTAGGGAGGTAGTGCAACAATAACTCATTAGTGGACCGAGCTATTGTTAATGGGCCTAGATTGTGTGTTCGGGCTGAACACGGGATATCCAGATCCATTAGGAGGCCTAACCCTAATTTCTTCTCATGGTCCCTGCCGTAGCCAATATATATCCTCTATTCTCTGGCCGCCAAATTACTGATCAGAAATCGGAAGCTTTTCCTAAATTCGTGATTCACGTAAGGAGAGAAAGAGAGGACTGCCAAGGAGAAGAAATGGTTGGGAGATCGTCGCCCACACGACGTCCAACTCGAGGAAGGAATACATGCGGAAGATCTTGGGGTCGTCCGCTCGAGATTGTTAGGAACTACTTGTCTTCTTCCCGCCGCAGGTATAATTCGTGAACCCTAGTTTCTGCCTATGAAGGGTTAGAACACGTATTAAATCTGTTTAACTTTCTATCGATTAATACGCACACCAAAGTAAGGGTCCTGGAAATTCCAGTTCCATCAATTGGTATCAGAGCCACTTTAGATCTACGTATTGATTGACACGTCCATGTTGTCCAATAAAACCTGTACTGTGTAATAGTCGGTAGATGTAGATCTATTCTAACTCAGTTTTACAGGCATCTTCGATCCAACTATTATGGTCCAATGCATATTTTTTATTGTGTTGTTTAAACCATGGACATGTCGTGGATGTTGTTCTTGCTGTGGATGTAATTAAAATCACGAGGGTTGATCGTGCTTATTATTTTAATTTTTCAAATCTAGATTATGTGTGAACTCCTTCGGGAGGCATAAGATTGATGTAATTTTAATTATTTTTGATCAATCGTGATGGCGGTGGTGGCTATTTCTGACGTCGGACGAGATGCTGGTTTTAAGCAGTCCAGAGGAAGACAGATGGTTTTCGATGAAGGAATCGACAGCTAAAACCTTAAAAAAATCTGCGTAACGCCAGATTTTGGATTCGGATAGTTGAGGACGGAGCAGAAAAGATGACCATAATAGTTGGATATTTTTCTCTTATTTGTTGTCATTTTGCTTTTTCTGATTATGCATGTTTATTATTGTGTGGATGTTTTTTTTTTGAAAAACTAAGCCTACATTTATAATGGACAACATGGACATAATATCAACTAGTAGAAAAATCCTCATTGTTAAATAACTAAGTGGGAGAAGATATTTATTTAGTATAAATCATATAGTCTCCATTACTGGTTTGTAGGTGATGTAATCATACTTGCGTGTTGGCTTTAGTGCCTTCCTCCATATCGGATGACTATAATTATGGATCACCAGTACAAACTTTCTTAGGAATAATTGTAGAAAGTTACCTAGTATGTGTTCACTTCTCCATCTGAAGGAACTCATTACAAGGTAATGAACTTAGTATTAAGTAATGGTATACACTTAGATACAAATAATGGTATCATCCCCATCGGAGTCACTGCTATTATTTGTATGACCAGAGCAAGACCAACATATTAATTTTATTTGTCATAAAGTTATGTTGACATGATAGTAAAATTAATAGGTAGTACCTACTTGAACAAAGTTGAATTTGTATACGTCCACACTATCGTGGCATGCTAAATTCATGATGTTCAAGATATTGGTAAAAAAATTTTAATTAATTCAAAATATTTTTTCCCTACATAATTTTTATTTATGTGATTCTCAGGATTTCAAAAATGGGTTCTTTCAGTCCACTTATGGTGATTCTTAAAGAAAACAAACTTACTGGACCTAATTATATTGACTGGAAATATAATCTGGATATTGTCTTGACTGCTGAGGAGTACAAATATATACTTGTTGAGGAATGCCCACCTAAGCTAATTCTAACTCTGATTAAGAGGTCAAAGAGGCTTATAAGAAGTGGAAAAAGGCAGATAAGATGGCGTGGTGTTACATTCTGGCATCTATATCAAATGTACTGCAACATCAGCATCAGGCCATGGCCACGGCATATGACAAGATATATAATCTCAAGGAACTCTTCGGACATCAGAGTAGAGCAGCTAGGCAGTTTGCTATGAAGTGTTTAATGAATACAAAAATGACTGAGGGTACACCAGTAAGGGATCATGTTCTCAAGATGATGGGTCATCTGAATGAGATGGAGAGATTCTTGGAGCTGAAATTGATGGGGAATCCCAAGTCGATATCATTCTCGGGACTCTGCATAAAAGTTTTGACAATTTCTGCCTTAATTACAATATGAACAAAAGGTTGTATAGTTTGACAGAACTTGCAAAAGAGCTACATGACACAGAATATCTATTTAGGCAGAGTGGTCATGTTTTTGTTTCTGAAAAGGTTTCTACTTCTAAGCCAAAAGGCAGTAAGAAGAAGAATAACATTCAGAAACAGGCAAACTCAGCAACGAAGGGTATGGGACCTCAAGGTACGGTGAAAAAGCCGAAAGGCAAATATTTCAAGTGCAAAGGGTCAGGACATTGGAAGACTGATTGTCCACTTCTCAAACAAAGGAACAAAGAAGGTATATCTCATTTACTAGTAGTTGAAACATATTTAGCGGTGTTATCTACCGGCACCTGGTATGTAGATACAGGAGCCACTAATCATGTCTGCAATACATTGTAGGGGTTCCAAGAAATCAGACGGCTCTGTCACGACCCGCTCCCGAATAATCGGACACGAGTCGGACACGCCCAGCCTTCATTGTTAGACACAATGAAGTAAGCTGTACCAACTAGGGAAAACTAACCAGATAAACATGAAAGTATATAATCACAGCATCTATAACGTATCCCAGAAAGGTCACCATAATCCACAAATCTAGATATCATAATGTACCAGAATCAACAAGAATGAAAAGTGCTATGAACTCTAGAGTCGATATCTAAAAGTAAAGCTAAGTAATCTAAACCTGAAGCCTCAAGCTAAGCCTCATCCTGCTCAGCTAAATCCTGGGCTCTGGCCCATAGAGTAGATCAATATCCTGCAAGCATATCTGCAACATATCCTATTCAGGAGCGGAGCAAAGTACAGTTCTAGGTAATGAACAATAACATCATGATATGGAAAGTAAATGCTGAAGAACAAGAAGAACATGATATGTAAAGAACAGGAGGATCATGAACTACTGCTATAAAGATACATGAAAGATCATGGCTATGTAAGATACAGGAAAGATCATGTCTATAGCTAAAATAAAGATCAGGATCATAGGAACTAATGTAAGAACAAGATCCTGAACATGTGTGTAATATATTTAAAATACTTCTATAATATGTGACCGGCTTAGGTAAGATCATGAAAAGATCCTGAAAGATCATGTAGGTACGGCTTAGGACCCACGTGCACTGTGCGAGGCCTAAGCTAAAGATCATGAATAAGTATCCGGGTTTGGTCACATATCTAGAGTATTTCTCCACCCCAAGATTCAAGTAAGAACATGAAAGAGCAAGACAGATAAGATCATGAACGTGTCGCAGTGTGTCAGCAATAAAGAACAAGGAAATGCACTGATCAAAACCATAGAGTGTACTTGCCTTGCTCCAGGAAAGTACGAGTAGGTAAAAGAGTCACATGTCCTCCTGTCATGATAATGATTTGTTCAAGTTGGTTAATAAACTGCTAATTCTAATTGGTTTATCAAAAGATTCTAATCACAAGTAATTCCTAAACTGAACCTTAGTTCTATGGTTTCCTATAGGTATCAATATTACTCACTATAATCTAGACTAACAAGAACTTAATATAAAGCTGAATACATAATTTCTATAAGACAATGTTCAAAAAGTAAACTAACAATGATAGAGTGCCTCTTAAATTAATCAAGACCTTGTTTATGCAGACTCAAGAAATTGGAAACTCAATGCTAGTCAACATGATTTAGCCATTCTATCTAATAAGGAATACAATCTAGTTATACTGCAAATATCTTGGTTAACCTTGAACTTTATTCTAGAATTTACTGGAATTCATTTCTGGATTCCTGGGTTACACTGAAATTATATCAAGTGTCTCAGATTTCCTGAGACACTCATGTTTCTGATTCATGAGACTCAATTCTCAGATTCCTGAGACTCAATCTCAAATTTCCTGAGACTCAAGTCTCAGATTTCTGAACTCTCAGGTTTTCCTGAGACAACATTCTCAAGTGTCTCAGTTTTCCCATACAAGAAGAGCCTATCTAGATATACCCTTGTGTGAGTTAAAGTTTGTTATGACAGTCTAGATTTAGATCAATACAGTCCAAATTAGACTATAGTGCTAAACAATTAGTATCCACAATATGTTTCAGGAAAAACATATCAGTCCTGCTAATCTCATTCTTCCTCTCATCAGTCTATTCTAAGCATAATAGTTATATGACAGTAATCAGTCTCATAATTGATACAATCAGTCAGTCCCATCTCTTTCTATGGCTGCACCAGTCCCAAATACCCATTTCCTACCTATAGTTCCAACAACCTATTTTCATTCACTAACAGTTCAATCCTGATAAAAATTTAATCTTAATAGCACTGAAAAACCCAGTCTCAGGTTCACTAATCAGTGTTAAACCTGGGTTACTGATACAAATTTCTGTTCAAAAATGAGCTGATACTACATTACAATATCCCAGGTAACATCAGTCCTAAAGTAGAATACTGCAAGTCAATTGTCTGAACTTGCAGTCCACACAAATCCTTTCAGGATTTAGCTCAATAAAAATTCACACATTACCATGAGTATCCCTGCAACCCAAGGTGATTCACCCCCCTTACACTCTACTGCACTCTCCTGAACACTCAAGGAGCTGGTCTTAGCCAAAATCATTCTAAATGTCAAATTTCAGGGACTAGACTTAACATGATGGTAACTAATCAGTCATTTAAAGTCTATGCCTAAAGAGTGAAACTCGGGTTGGAAAGTTGATCACATACCACTGCATTACGTATGGCCAACCAAGGACTACTACTTAAACAAGACTTAACTCTAAATCCTGTCTCCAAACCAAGTATCCCATCTCCACTCTAACTCTCAGTTTAGTGCTCGCAGTCCAGTCCAAGGTCATAACATAACCTTCCTATTTAAATTAAAACTCTGCTATACCTCAGGCCAACTGTCATACTTTAGTATCCTGCAGGTTCTAAAACAGAGTAAAATTGCTATAGGTTTTAGTTCAATTCAACCTTGCCTTAAATTCAAACCTGAAATGTAATTCCAACAGTTACTCCTCAATATACTAACTAAACGAGCCATTCATGCTCAGCCACAACTCAGATAACAACTCACTGCTACTACAGCATGACATTTCTCTTGATGTTCGACCCAGTTTAGATAAAACAATCAAGACACAACATCCTATACCAACTTCCCAATAAAGAACATTCTTAACAAAATCTAACAGAGTTAACCATCTCAGCTTTAAAATGCACATCAACAACTTTATTCTCGAAAATATGCTCAACAATAACTCAACAAAAGCCAGTATCATATATAGGAACCCAGTCACCTTGTATCCCTACTACGAACAGTTCAACAAGGATTTATGGTGAAACATAGGAGTGAGGTCAGTACACAATACCTGAGATTCAACTGAGACAACACGAATCAAAGAAATCCGCGCTCAAGCAAAAGTTCGAGTATAAATGACTCTGCAGACATAGTTACAAGCAAATTCCGATCAACTACAGATCATCAGAGAACTGGATCTCTCTCTTTGATGAGATAAAGGATCAAACTCTAAAGGAAGACTCACCAAACAAAATACCAAACTCAGCAACCCTTACTAGAATCGAAACCGATCGATTCCCACACAGATCTGACAACCAAATTATCCTTCAATTCAGCAAAAAGGAAAAATCCAAATCAATGAAGAATTACAATAACTCACCTCGATTTGAATTTACTGATCAATGATCCATGGATCGATCGACCGATTCCATCAATTCTCCTCCACAATGGTGTGCAGCAACCAAATGCTAAACAATTCAAAATTTGGAATCAATGTCTAAACCTATCAGATCAAGAAGAGGATCGATCACGAGGAAATTGAGAGTGATCTCGAAGAATTAGAATTGCAATTGCGAACACAAGCCATACCTATTGAATCTGGATCCTTGACGAGGAGGAGAAAGAGAGATGAAGATCTGGTCGTCACCTCAAATCGCCGTCGGTCGTACTTGTTCGTCGAGACGCACACCCCCGCCATCAATCCCTCACCAAGCTTCGAATTAGGTCAAGAATTCTGAATTGGAAAGAGAAGGGAAGATTATTCGCAACAGAGAGGGACAATCTCGAACTTAAATAGGGATGATTAGGGAGAGGGGTGGCTGCGAGAAATCAGTTGAGAAAGGCACCCAAAAAAAATGGGCAGAGCAGAAAAAGAATTAAAAAGGGAAAAGTGTTTCTCATTACTGAGAACAATAGTTAATGAAGAGACTTATTGGGTTCATGGGCTTAAATAAAAGCCCAAAGCTAGTTGGAAGTAAAGCCCTAAACAGATTGGGCTGAAAAAGAAAAAAAAATATATATATATATAATAATACTAACTTAGAAATTATCAGAAAATTATTTTAAATTTTCTGGGTAGTGGAGTTACAAATACTCCCCCCTCAAAAAAATTTCGTCCTCGAAATTCAACCATAAGGTAGGTCTCAAAATCGTAACAGAATTTCAAACACAATTATTTATTGCTGTAAAAATATCAAGGTACACTCAAACAAACAAACTGGGATAACGTTTCCGCATCCCATCCTCGCGCTCCCATGTGGACTCTCCCGGAGAGTGGTGTCTCCACATGACGCGAACAAGAGAAATAGTCTGGTTCCGCAAGCGCTTCTCCCTCCGATCGAGATTCTCCACTGGCTGCTCCTTGTAGGTCAATCTCGGGCCCACCTCCAGCTCGGAATAGTCCACCATATGGCTCGGGTCTGGAATGTATCGTCGAAGCTGAGATACGTTGAATACGTTGTGCATTCCCTCCAAGCTAGCTGGAAGCGCCAGTCGATACGCTACCTCGCCAATCCGTGCCATCACGTCGAAAGGTCCGATGAATCTCGGACTGAGCTTTCCGCCTCTGCTGAATCTGATGACGCCCCTAGTCGATGAGATCTTCAGGAATACTCTGTCTCCAACCTCGAACTCAAGTGCCCGTCTGCTGCTGTCCGCCCAGTACTTCTGTCGATCCTGTGCAACTCTGAGACGCCCTGAGCTTTTGAGATCAAATACGATAATTACACACAAGAAAATAATACGATCTAACAATGATCAAGGATTAAATAGGCACGAATGGAATGAAGTTCAATTGCATCTTAGAGGAGCAAAATCATGAAGACACAATTATTAAGTACGATCAAAAAATGGACTAGGTCAAAATAGGAAATCATGGTCAGATGGACATGACTTAAGATCGAAGTTTAGACAAATCACAAACGAAGTACGGAATCACAATCTGGTAATATACAATTTTGAGGAATTCAATGATCTAACGATAAAATGTTAGAAGGAAAAATTTAGTAAGGGTTGATTTAGGAACGTACGAAATACTCAGGAGATACAGTATCAATCATGATGAACGTGCAAGGATCTATGATTCTCGAAAATCAATAATCATATAAAAAGGGGTATAGTGTCCATGGTGTCCGGAAACATATAGCTATTTAAAATCACTTTGCCTAGAATTCCTGCCCCGCCAGTATATATCTGACTGCAGTGGACTTTCGGCTCCGTGACTCAAATAACAACATGTTACCGAATAATCTGTCAACCTTATCCATTAACAATCATTGACGAAACAATCCAATAGATCAAGGTATGAAGAATATGACAAGTCTCGACAGTACTCGAAAACCTATGAGTGTCTGAAATCACTTCAACTTAGAGTTCCTGCCTCGCCAGTGCGCTACTGGCTGCAGTGAACCCTCAGTCTCCATAATCCAGCTAATGGCTGCAGCGCGCAACTGTCATGCCATAGTAGGTCATCGAATAGCCTCTCGACTTTATCCCTAGGAATTTCAAAAGAGTTTCAAGGAATTCAAAATGAATTTCAATAGTCCAAGTCACGGAAAGGGTGAAATTACCTGACTATTAGAATACATGAGTTTATTAGGTACTAAAAATGACAATGGATCCGATCAGTGAGTACAAAAGGGCAGCCAGGGAGATTTAAAATTTCAGACAGGACGAAGTTTCAAATTATGACGGAATATCAACTGATATCTGGAATGGTAACAAGATTCCACATATGGGACGTTATCTCGAAAGGATAACAGAGTCTCGAAATAGGAAACAGGATCTTAAATTCTCGAATGGAATCAAGTTACGAGTAGGAAAAAGAATCAATGGGTGAGTAAAACAATATCCATGAACAAGTGATACCTCAAATAGGGAACAAGATCGAAGCAAAGTTGTGAACAGAACAATTTCCAAGTAGAAAACAAGCTATGTAGGAAACGAATCTCACATAGGAAACAGGTCGAAACCGAAGTTTTCAAACGATGTCTTGAATGGTGAATAGAAACAAGTATTGAATAAAATCAAATTCCAACAATCTCCAAATAGAAAACTGAACTTCGAAAAGAAAACAATATTTACAAATTGTAACTAGTCCTGAATAGGAAACAAAATTCCTGAGTAGAATCTCGAAAAGAGCAAGGTTACAAAGAATGGATTGGAGGGGTATCAATCAACAAATAGGAAACAATATCTCGAATTAAGTTTCGAATACCAACCAAGATTCCAAAATAGAAAACAAGAAATTCCAAGAAATGGTCTAGATGCTAAAAGAAATTTAAGAAAAGCTAGATTGCTAATCAGGATACATGGTTTTTCCAACCATGAAAAAATCTTCAGTCTTCAGTCTGTATTCAATATTCCTCCGGAACGAAATCTCTCTAACCTTCTTCAATTATCCTGACATAGGTTGATCCCTGCGGTAGTGCTTCATGTGATTGTTGCATCTGGAGAGGCGGGTCCCCCTTGTTGTAGTCCTGGTGCTTCTCGCGTTCGTCCTTGGGTAGCGTGATCAGTGGCCTCCGAGCAGTTCTTGACTTGGTGGGCAGACGATCTGCAGTGCAGGCATAGCCTCCGTCTTTTGCGGCACTCTTCATAGTGGCATCCTGAGAGGTGGCAGAAATTGTAAATGATCGTTGGCTGGATCTGAATCTGGATCTCCCGCTGGGCTGAAGTGCAGGGCTCTGGCAGGAATATATGGCTGCTGGCATGCTGGCTGCTGAGATCTGCTCCTGATGATGCGACTGGTGATGTGACCGATGAAATGCTGACTGAGTGTTGTGATGCTTTGCTGGTCCAGGGTAGTTGTTGTCTTTGTCATAAATCTTCATGTCTTTCATGAGTTTCAGCTTCCGATTTCGTTCCATTGTCTGCGTTACATTCTGAATCTCCAGGCTGGTGGCTCTAATCTTCAGAGAAGTCGGATCCTCACATGCTGAGATGATCTTCAGTGGCGGCTTCAGGTTCTCGATCGGCTCTCTGGTACAAGATATGCGCTTGGTGTCGGAAAAGTCCAAGTGTCTGAGCGTCTGGAAATCAGAAGTCCTTCCTGACTCGGAGAATGTATCCACAAGTCTGACTTGGAAAGGGTGGCTTGCGTCCTCTGGTTGTCAAGGGACCCTTCAGACGTCTCCGTCAACTACGTACTACCCATGGGGATAGTAGAGTTATAGAAGGTAGTGGAAGCTCGAAAATGTCAAGTGCAGGTGAATTGACAGTTCTGGTGTCGCATACTTTTGAACTATCTGCAAAACAGAAAACTGTTAAAATAACTTAGACCTACATACAACAAGTATTTATAGAATATCAAAATACCTGATACACCTGATATACCTGATATACCCTTATTTTTCGATTTTCCTATGCTGTGATCAAGTTTCCCTAGTGTAAATCAAGTCCTCCAATAGTACGCTAAGACCTAGGTACCATTAGGATGGACCTGCATGGGCCACCACTAAAAACATGTCACGACCTGCTCCCGAATAATCGGACACGAGTCGGACACGCCCAGCCTTCATTGTTAGACACAATGAAGTAAGCTGTACCAACTAGGAAAAACTAACCAGATAAACATGAAAGTATATAATCACAGCATCTATAACGTATCCCAGAAAGATCACCATAATCCACAAATCTAGATATCATAATGTACCAGAATCAACAAGAATGAAAAGTGCTATGAACTCTAGAGTCGATATCTAAAAGTAAAGCTAAGTAATCTAAACCTGAAGCCTCAAGCTAAGCCTCATCCTGCTCAGCTAAATCCTGGGCTCTGGCCCATAGAGTAGATCAATGTCCTGCAAGCATATCTGCAACATATCCTATTCAGGAGCGGAGCAAAGTACAGTTCTAGGTAATGAACAATAACATCATGATATGGAAAGTAAATGCTGAAGAACAAGAAGAACATGATATGTAAAGAACAGGAGGATCATGAACTACTGCTATAAAGATACATGAAAGATCATGGCTATGTAAGATACAGGAAAGATCATGTCTATAGCTAAAATAAAGATCAGGATCATAGGAACTAATGTAAGAACAAGATCCTGAACATGTGTGTAATATATTTGAAATACTTCTATAATATGTGACCGGCTTAGGTAAGATCATGAAAGAGCATGAAAAGATCCTGAAAGATCATGTAGGTACGGCTTAGGACCCGCGTGCACTGTGCGAGGCCTAAGCTAAAGATCATGAATAAGTATCCGGGTTTGGTCACATATCTAGAGTATTTCCCCACCCCAAGATTCAAGTAAGAACATGAAAGAGCAAGACAGATAAGATCATGAACGTGTCGCAGTGTGTCAGCAATAAAGAACAAGGAAATGCACTGATCAAAACCATAGAGTGTACTTGCCTTGCTCCAGGAAAGTACGAGTAGGTAAAAGAGTCAGATGTCCTCCTGTCATGATAATGATTTGTTCAAGTTGGTTAATAAACTGCTAATTCTAATTGGTTTATCAAAAGATTCTAATCACAAGTAATTCCTAAACTGAACCTTAGTTCTATGGTTTCCTATAGGTATCAATATTACTCACTATAATCTAGACTAACAAGAACTTAATATAAAGCTGAATACATAATTTCTATAAGACAATGTTCAAAAAGTAAACTAACAATGATAGAGTGCCTCTTAAATTAATCAAGACCTTGTTTATGCAGACTCAAGAAATTGGAAACTCAATGCTAGTCCACATGATTTAGCCATTCTATCTAATAAGGAATACAATCTAGTTATACTGCAAATATCTTAGTTAACCTTGAACTTTATTCTAGAATTTACTGGAATTCATTTCTGGATTCCTGGGTTACACTGAAATTATATCAAGTGTCTCAGATTTCCTGAGACACTCATGTTTCTGATTCATGAGACTCAATTCTCAGATTCCTGAGACTCAATCTCAAATTTCCTGAGACTCAAGTCTCAGATTTCTGAACTCTCAGGTTTTCCTGAGACAACATTCTCAAGTGTCTCAGTTTTCCCATACAAGAAGAGCCTATCTAGATATACCCTTGTGTGAGTTAAAGTTTGTTATGACAGTCTAGATTTAGATCAATACAGTCCAAATTAGACTATAGTGCTAAACAATTAGTATCCACAATATGTTTCAGGAAAAACATATCAGTCCTGCTAATCTCATTCTTCCTCTCATCAGTCTATTCCAAGCATAATAGTTATATGACAGTAATCAGTCTCATAATTGATACAATCAGTCAGTCCCATCTCTTTCTATGGCTGCACCAGTCCCAAATACCCATTTCCTACCTATAGTTCCAACAACCTATTTCCATTCACTAACAGTTCAATCCTGATAAAAATTTAATCTTAATAGCACTGAAAAACCCAGTCTCAGGTTCACTAATCAGTGTTAAACCTGGGTCACTGATACAAATTTCTGTTCAAAAATGAGCTGATACTACATTACAATATCCCAGGTAACATCAGTCCTAAAGTGGAATACTGCAAGTCAATTGACTGAACTTGCAGTCCACACAAATCCTTTCAGGATTTAGCTCAATAAAAACTCACACATTACCATGAGTATCCCTGCAACCCAAGGTGATTCACCCCCCTTACACTCTACTGCACTCTCCTGAACACTCAAGGAGCTGGTCTTAGCCAAAATCATTCTAAATGTCAAATTTCAGGGACTAGACTTAACATGATGGTAACTAATCAGTCATTTAAAGTCTATGCCTAAAGAGTGAAACTCGGGTTGGAAAGTTGATCACATACCACTGCATTACGTATGGCCAACCAAGGACTACTACTTAAACAAGACTTAACTCTAAATCCTGTCTCCAAACCAAGTATCCCATCTCCACTCTAACTCTCAGTTTAGTGCTCGCAGTCCAGTCCAAGGTCATAACATAACCTTCCTATTTAAATTAAAACTCTGCTATACCTCAGGCCAACTGTCATACTTTAGTATCCTGCAAGTTCTAAAACAGAGTAAAATTGCTATAGGTTTTAGTTCAATTCAACCTTGCCTTAAATTCAAACCTGAAATGTAATTCCAACAGTTACTCCTCAATATACTAACTAAACGAGCCATTCATGCTCAGCCACAACTCAGATAACAACTCACTGCTACTACAGCATGACATTTCTCTTGATGTTCGACCCAGTTTAGATAAAACAATCAAGACACAACATCCTATACCAACTTCCCAATAAAGAACATTCTTAACAAAATCTAATAGAGTTAACCATCTCAGCTTTAAAATGCACATCAACAACTTCATTCTCGAAAATATGCTCAACAATAACTCAACAAAAGCCAGTATCATATATAGGAACCCAGTCACCTTGTATCCCTACTACGAACAGTTCAACAAGGATTTATGGTGAAACATAGGAGTGAGGTCAGTACACAATACCTGAGATTCAACTGAGACAACACGAATCAAAGAAATCCGCGCTCAAGCAAAAGGTCGAGTATAAATGACTCTGCAGACATAGTTACAAGCAAATTCCGATCAACTACAGATCATCAGAGAACTGGATCTCTCTCTTTGATGAGATAAAGGATCAAACTCTAAAGGAAGACTTACCAAACAAAATACCAAACTCAGCAACCCTTACTAGAATCGAAACCGATCGATTCCCACACAGATCTGACAACCAAATTATCCTTCAATTCAGCAAAAAGGAAAAATCCAAATCAATGAAGAATTACAATAACTCACCTCGATTTGAATTTACTGATCAATGATCCATGGATCGATCGACCGATTCCATCAATTCTCCTCCACAATGGTGTGCAGCAACCAAATGCTAAACAATTCAAAATTTGGAATCAATGTCTAAACCTATCAGATCAAGAAGAGGATCGATCACGAGGAAATTGAGAGTGATCTCGAAGAATTAGAATTGCAATTGCGAACACAAGCCATACCTATTGAATCTGGATCCTTGACGAGGAGGAGAAAGAGAGATGAAGATCTGGTCGTCACCTCAAATTGCCGTCGGTCGTACTTGTTCGTCGAGACGCACACCCCCGCCATCAATCCCTCACCAAGCTTCGAATTAGGTCAAGAATTCTGAATTGGAAAGAGAAGGGAAGATTATTCGCAACAGAGAGGGACAATCTCGAACTTAAATAGGGATGATTAGGGAGAGGGGTGGCTGCGAGAAATCAGTTGAGAAAGGCGCCAAAAAAAAAAATGGGCAGAGCAGAAAAAGAATTAAAAAGGGAAAAGTGTTTCTCATTACTGAGAACAATAGTTAATGAAGAGACTTATTGGGTTCATGGGCTTAAATAAAAGCCCAAAGCTAGTTGGAAGTAAAGCCCTAAACAGATTGGGCTGAAAAAGAAAAAAAAATATATATATATATAATAATACTAACTTAGAAATTATCAGAAAATTATTTTAAAATTTCTGGGTAGTGGAGTTACAGCTCAGTGATGGAAAGATATGCTTGTTCATGGGTGATGCTACAAAAGTAGCAGTTGTTGCATTAGGAGATGTTACTTTATCTTTTGGTAGAAATAAGTCTTTGACATTGAGAGATTGTCTTTATGCACCTTTACTTAGAAGGAATTTAGTTTCTGTTTCTATGTTAGTTAAGGATGGATATTCAGTTTATTTTAATGACAATATTGTTATTAGAAAGAATAAGCATTTTATCTGTTCTGGTGCATTGGTTGATAATCTGTATGTCATTAATCATATTTTGCCCACAATGCAACTTATAGAAATGAATAATATGTCATCTAACTTAAATGAGAGAAAAGAACCTTCTTGTATGAACCAAACATATATTTGGCACTTGCGATTGGGACATATTAACCTAAGAAGGATTCAAAGACTGGTTGAAGATGGACTTTGAGTTCATTGGAAGTGGAGGCACTACCAGTCTGTGAATCCTGCTTCAAAGGTAAAATGACCAAAAGGCCTTTTACGGCAAAGGGGTATAGGGCCAAAGATGTGTTGGAATTGGTTCATTCTGATTTGTGTGGACCCATGACTATCCAAGCTAGAGGTGGCTTTGAATATTTTGTCACATTTATTGACGATTATTCAAGGTATGGATACATTTATTTGATGCACCGTAAGTCTGAGTGCTTTGAGAAATTCAAAAAGTACAAGGCTGAAATGGAGAAACGTCATAGAAAATGTATCAAGCCATTACGATCAGATTATGGTGGCGAGTACCTCTTTAGAGAGTTTAGGGATTATTTATCAGAAGCTGGAATTACATCCCAATTGACTGCACCTAGAACGCCCTAGCAGAATGGTGTAGCCGAAAGAAGGAATAGAACTCTTATGGAGATGGTTAGATCAATGATGAGTTATTCGGATTTACCAGATTCGTTTTAGGGATATGCCTTAGAGACTGTAACTTATATTTTGAACTTGGTTCCTTCTAAGTCAGTACCTCTTACTCCCACAGAGCTGTGGATTGGGCGTAAGCCTAGTCTGAAACATGTTCGTATTTGGGGTAGTCCAGCACATGTGTTGAATAGAAAAGCAGATAAGTTGTAATCTTATACAAAAGTACGCTTGTTTGTAGGCTATCCAAGAGGAACAAAAGGAGGTTTATTTTATAGTCCTAAGGATCAGAAGGTCATTGTTAGCACCAATGCCCGATTCTTAGAGGAAGACTATGTGATGAACCATAAACCCACAAGTAGAGTTGTCCTAGAAGAACTGAGAGGTGAGATACCAAGTACTTCAGTACCAACATTACAAGAGGATGAACCACAAATAACTGCATAACGTGTCACAAATGTTACACCACAACCGATAGTGCCTCGTCTTAGTGGGAGGGTTGTGATACAACTTGATAGATATATGTTCTTGGGAGAGTCGTTAGACTTCGTCCCTGAGGAACAAGATTATGATCCCTGTACCTACAATGAAGCACTCCAAGATAAAGATGCAGAGTCTTGGCAAAAAGCAATAATATCTGAAATAGAATCTATGGATTCTAGTCAGGTCTAGGAGCTTGTAGAACCACCCGTTGGTATAAAAGCCATTGGATGCAAGTGGATCTATAAGAGAAAAAGAGGATCAGACGGTAAGGTTGAAACCTCGGCTTGTAGCAAAAGGTTTTAATCAAAGAGAGGGTATCGATTATGAGGAAACCTTTTCTCCAGTAGCCATGCTTAAGTCTATCTGGATTCTTTTATCTATTGCAGCTCATCTCGATTATGAGATTTGACAAATGGATGTCAAGACATCTTTCCTCAATGGAAGTCTTGAGGAAGACAACTATATGAAGCAACCAGATGGGTTCATTGAAAAGGGCCAAGAGCATCTTGTTTGTAAGCTCAAGAAGTCTATTTATGGACTTAAGCAAGCTTCCAGATCTTCGAACATATGTTTTGATCAGGTGATAAAATCCTATGGATTTGATCAATGTCAGGATGAATCATGTATATACAGAAAGTGCGACGAAAACGTGGTGGTGTTCCTAGTACTTTATGTGGATGACATCTTGATCATTGGAAACAATGTGAAGGTGTTATCTAATGTAAGGGTATGGTTATCCAAACAGTTTGATATGAAGGACTTTGGAGAAGTAGGTCACATCCTTGGGATCAAAGTTCTACGAGATCGCAAGAAAAGGATGTTGGGCTTATCCCAAGCTTCCTATATCGATACTGTACTAACTCATTTTAGTATGCAAAATTCTAAGAAAGGTTTCTTACCTTTTAGACATAGAATTGTGTCATGACCCGCACCCTAGAGTAAGGGCACGAGACGTGGGTACGTCCAGCCTACGCCGCAGTATTGGCGGTAGAAAGCTGTCCTAGGTCACAACATCTAACAATTGAAGGTAATAACAGTTATACTCCCCGAATGGGGGTGACATAACAGAAATATAACTCAACCACAGCTAAGGTAGAACGGGTAAGATGGAATGATAATAAAAGATAAAAGATGATAATATCCAGGAAAGAAACATCACAGAGATACAACCAGAATTCTAAGTGTCTAAAATAAATACATGCCTCAGAATATCTCAGAATCTAATACAGTAATCCAAGTAAAATAAGACAGTCCTAGTATAAGGGAGTGTCATCTACTGCTAGTGGATCCTGCTGCTGGTCCAAGTCTAGGCACTCGTCTAGTGTAGCACCGTAGTAGGTAGGGCAAAACGCCTCAGCCTCGTCCTCTGTAATATTTCAACAGGTCCAGTTAGGACAGGAGCGAGCACAGTACATCTCAACAAATCATAGCAGGTCAGGATATATAATCATGCTAGAGAGTAAGATACAAGAAACTGAAGAAATATGATAAACAGGAAAGATTGTAAATAAATAGCTACAGTATATAGAGAAATGTTAGTATCTAGTGATTCAGAGCACAAGATGGTTATGTAAACGGCACGATATTATACACGAGTAATCTACAGAGGTTGTACACGAGTAATCTACTAGATTGAATACATAACCACTTCTACTCCCCTGTCCCAATCAATACACAAGGATCTGGCTAAGTTATGTTATTGCACACGAAGTATAGTCGCACACGAGATCGTGTGAATACATGAATATACACGATTTTACACGATTTGTACACGAATATCACGAATACAAGGAGTACACGATGTTCACGATAAAGTACACGAACACGAAATACCCGATGTATCCGCTAAGGGGATAACATCGCCCAACAAGATCCATATAGTACTAATCCGTGTTTCCAACGTGTCAGCATCATGTAAAGTAATCTAAAGCAGGAAATATACTCCTAATACAGGATATGAAATGATCAGAGAATGTACTCGCCTGTAACCGGTGAATCTGAGAGAATATAGACTGTCCGAGGAGTGGTGTCTGTCTCCTATAGAACAGTACGAGTCACTATGAGCCTACAATGATAATACGATGCAAATTAATGCATTCTACATGAAACTAGGTTAATCTAGACCAAAGTCAACCCTTGGTCAACTCTGGTCAACCCGAAAGTCAAACCTAAGTTAAATAGTCTAATCTAGGTCTGACAAGACTATTCTAGGTTTACTAGGCTAATCTAGGCAATACCATGTCAAGCCTACCAATACACACATTGGTATAAAGATTATAATCTAACTTAGAAATGCATATCCTATAGCCACTATACCACATTACCCAATACTCTATATCATAATCTATAATACACTATATCATATATATATATATATATATGCACACATTCATATATATAACTAATATATAAGGTACAAAAATACATAATATAGGATGCCTATACATACCCTTCAACATATATACATACATATGTATTGAGAGAAGGGAACTCACATGTTCAAGTGTATGTGTGTGTATGACTAGAGAGTGAGGGTGTGAGTGACTGTTCAAAGTTGAGAACAGTGGCAGTGTCCCAATCCTGGGAAAATAGTGAGGAGACTACCATGACTCAAGCCCAACTCAGATAACACATGAGATAGTTCGAATAAATACTAATTAAACCAACTTTATTTCCAGTTAACAGTCACCCATATATCAGTCCACAGTTCAATATAATCAAGTATGGACAGTTTAATAGTGAACCATAATCCCATCCCCCCTCCAGTTTTTAACAGTGAATTATAGCAGTCAATACATTTCAAGAGTCATCTCAAGAACAGGAATTAGTGTAAGGAACAGCACTATGACAATGTGACATGGCAAGGGTTCCTGATCTCAGATATTAAGAAGAACATCATTGCAATTAAATGAAAAGGAATTCAGTTTTTAGAGTTCACATACAATCCATTTCCAATCAGTCCATAGTGTCTAATCCCATTTTCAATAGTTAAAAGGATGCCAAGTTATCAATGGGAAAATCTGGAATCTCATGTTCAGTCAATTCAAAAGGAAAGTAATCAATTCAAGTAATGAACCATCTCATTCTCAGGTTTTTAGGAATGGATTAATCAGTGAAATACAAAAAAACAGTGAATCATAAAATAGAGAATTCATCTCAGGTTATAAGTAAACTGGAACACATGGGAAGCAAATAACAGTGTACATAGGAAAAACCAATTCAAGCTAATATCCCATTTTTCAGGTTTTAGGAATAAAACACAATTGCCAAACCAATGCAACTATCATGTAGAAGTAATTAGTGAGGTAAATCCTTAACTGGAAATTAAATTAGCAATGAATCATTCTCAGGAATTTGGCATTTCAAACTCAGTTCACATAAAACAGGAAAACCCATGTATCAGCTATTAATTTGAAATCAACTACTCCACATACCAATTCCCATATCACACCATACAAACCCAAATCTTGAATAAAAATACTTAGCTAACATGTATTATGATATGTGGGGATAGTTAACAGTTGAAAACTTAACCAAAATAGGGAATTAAAGGGTATTGGAAAACTGGAAATCTCAGTATCAGAGCATGTATCAGGAATGCACAGTTCAACCCCAATTCGAGCCAAAACTCCATCAAAATTAATCCAACTAATAAAGTCTAATTTAAAAGAGATTATACAAGATATTTAGGATCTATTTAGCAATTAAAAACACCATTAAAAGCATATAAATCGAATAAGAAAACAGAAACTAATCCTGTGCACTGAACCACACAGTGAAATGCACGTGCACGTGCAAATACGTGTCTGACACGACACGAGAGTCCCTGGAACTCTAGGGATCTCGTGTCAGTCATGGACACGACTCCTATGTCGAGTTTCAAGGGTTGAAACCCTCTGTGCACAGAGAAAATGTGCACGAGTAGCAGGGCATCAACCTGCCAGCGCGCGTGGGTGCACGACTGCGTGTCCACGCGCTCGTGTCGGCTCAACCCGACACGAAAACATGCTCAGTGTCCAAGAAATGCATAAGCGAGCCTAAAATGGATTTTCCTATTCAAATACAATTCGTAAAATCGATCGAAATGCCCTTTGAGGCATTTCGTCGAACACCAACCTAACCACACTGGTACGTATCCGATACGGACACGAAATGGGTCCAAATTCTAGGGTTAGCCTATCCTACTATTAGGTTAGGGCTAGGGCATTCCTAAAATGCAAACAAACAGAAATTTCATGGATTAGAATGGGTTTTACCTATTGATGAACAAAGCTCTCAAAAACCCAATGAAAAAGACTCCTCAAGCCACCAAAAATTCTCCAAATTGTGTTCTTCCTGCAAATACTCATCAATAACAGCAAGAATACTAATATTAGGTCCTATTGCAATTTGTTTGAAGGAATTTGGAGTAGAAATGGATTTTCTAAGAATTTACGAGGATGGGGACTCACCTCTTCCAAATGGCAATGTTTCCTAAAGAGGCAACCCTAATTTCAAGAGGATATAAATAGGGGGAACACACTATGGCTGGTCAGATTTTTAGGGTTAGGCTTTGGTTCAAAGAGTGTGGGCCTATGGGCCATTAAGCCTATTAGTCATAAAATGACTTGTGATTTTACAAGCCATTCCTTAATCAATCTAGCTCCTAATTTCCCCAAATTAATTCCAATGAGCTAAACCTCACTAACTTAAGTCAACCTAGGTTTTCAAACCCTACTCACTTAGTCATGACCTAGGTTAGTCAAGGTCAACATAAGTCAAAGTCACTAAAACACCAAAATCAATTATTCTAAAAATTACTTAAAAATCACATTAATTATAAATAATAATAATAATTCAAATTAAATTCTAAAATTTTGAAAATGACCAAAATACTCTCAAGCTAGAAAAGTGGTAGTGACAAATCTACCCCCCTTAAAATAATTTCGTCCTCGAAATTTAAAGGCGAAACTAACTGCTAAGAAGGATAGAAAAGTATACCTCAAGGTCCAAAAAGATAGGGGTACCGCTCGCGCATCTCATTCTCCCGCACCCAGGTAGACTCTCCTGGAGAATGATGCCTCCATGCGACGCGTACCAAGGGTATCACCTGGTTCCTCAATACCTTCTCTCGGCGATCCAGAATCTCCACAGGCTGCTCTGGATAACTGAGAGTAGGTCCAACCTCTATCTACGAGTGATCGAGCACATGGCTAGGGTCAGCCACGTACCATCTCAACTGTGATACGTGAAATACGTTATGGACTCCCACTAGTACAGGTGGCAAGTCTAGCCTGTATGCCACGTCATCGACTCTCCCGCTGATAACGAAAGGGCCGATGAAGCGCGGGCTAAGCTTTCCACCTCCACCAAAACGTATCGTACCACGAGTCGGAGATATCCGCAGAAAAACCATGTCTCCAACCTAATCACAAGCAAGGTCTCAAGTTACAAAAAAATCAAACACGATCAATCAAACAAACAAAACAAAATACAACCTAATTCTAATCCTATCTCTAAATCTGTACCTCAAACTCCAGCGGCCTCCGGTGGCTATCGGCCCAGTGCCGATGTCTGTCCTGCGCCACGCGAAGTCTGTCCCTGATGAGCTTCACCTTCTCGACTGCGTCAACAACCATCTCTGGTCCCAGTAAAGCTCGCTCTCCAACATCATCCCAAGATAAGGGTGTACGACACCTACGTCCGTACAGAGCCTCAAACGGTGACATCTCAATGCTGGCCTGATAACTGTTGTTGTAAGCAAACTCTACCAAATACAGATGATCCTCCCAGGAACCTCCAAAATCCAGGACGCACGTCCGCAGCATATCCTCAAGTGTCTGAATAGTCCTCTCTGACTGTCCGTCCGTCTGGGGGTGGTATACAGTACTAAACTTGAGCTGAGTGCCCAAGCTAGTCTGCAGACTCCTCCAGAAATGGGAAGTAAAGTGACTATCCCGATCTGAGACTATGCTGACGGGAACTTCGTGAATCCTGACTATCTGTCGCATATACAACTCTGCCAGCCTCTCTGTAGACGTACCCACCTTGAATGGCAAGAAGTGGGCCGATTTGGTCAACCTGTCAACGATGACCCAAATCGCGTCTTTCTCTCCTGGCGTACGCGGCAATCCCGATACAAAATCCATGGTAATATGTTCCCACTTCCACTCTGGAATGGGCAACGGCTGCAATAATCCTCCGGGCCTCTGTCGCTCTGCCTTGACCTGCTGACAGATCAAGCATCTAGCTACGAAGTGGGACACCTCCCTCTTCATCCCGTACCACCGGACATGCTCTCGCAAATCCCTGTACATCTTGTTGGCACCAGGATGTATAGAGTACTGCAATCTGTGAGCCTCCTGTATAATCTGCTCTCTGAGCTTCCCGTTGGGCACACATAATCGGGAACCGTACCTCAGGGCACCATCCTCTGCAAGTGAGAACTCAACATCCTGTACTCCTGCACTGATCTGCTCTCGGATACACCGCAGAGCCACATCATCGAACTGTGTCGCCTTGATCCTGTCCATCAAGTCCGACTGTATCTGAAGGCCCCATAACTGCATCTGCACCCCTGGCATAATCACCTCAATCCCAAGGCTCTCCAAGTCTACAAGCAAGTGCCGATCCATAGTCAAACACATGGCTGTCGGATACCTACTCAAGGCATCGGCAACCACGTTGGCCTTCCTCGGGTGATACTGAAGTGCAATGTCATAGTCCTTCATCAACTCAAGCCACCTGCGCTGCCTCATGTTGAGCTCCTTCTGTGTAAACACATACTTCAAGCTCTTGTGATCTGTGAAAATCTCCACCCTCTCGCCATACAGATAGTGCTTCCACAACTTCAAAGCAAAAATTACCGCCGCCAGCTCCAGGTCTTGGGTAGGGTAGTTCTTCTCATGGGAACGTAATTACCTGGAAGCATAGGCAATCACCTTCCCATGCTGCTGCAAGACGCAACCCAGCCCCTTCCCTAAAGCATCACTATAAATAGTGAATCTACCTGATCCTGAAGGCAATGTCAGAATCGGAGCTGTCGTAAGCCGCTTCTTCAACTCATCAAAACCTGCCTGACACTCCTCTGACCAAACAAACTCAGTATCCTTCTGGGTCAACCGTGTCAACGGCTCTACAACCCGGGAGAAATCCTGTACAGATCTCCTATAGTATCCTGCCAGCCCCAGGAAACTTCTGATCTCTGCCACTGAAGTCGGCGCTGTCCAAGCCTCAACTGCTACAATCTTCTTGGGGTCAACTGAGATACCATCTCCAATCACCACATGCCCCAAGAAGTCCACCCGGTCCAAGAAAAACTCACACTTGGAGAGTTTTCCATAAAGCTGCTCCCGCCTGAGAGTCTCTAGCACTATTCGCAGATGCTCCTCGTGCTCCTCCTCTGTCTTGGAATATATCAAGATATCATCAATGAACACCACCACGAACTTGTCCAAGTACTGGTGGAATACCTTGTTCATTAGATTCATAAACACTGCTGGTGCATTGGTTAGCCCAAACGGCATAACCAAAAACTCAAACTGCCCGTACCGCGTCCTGAAAGCGGTCTTGGGGATATCCTCCCTCTTTACCTTCACCTGGTGATAACCCGACCTCAAATCAATCTTGGAGAACACCTGAGCTCCGCTCAACTGATCAAACAGATCATCGATCCGCGGCAGTGGGTATCTGTTCTTGATTGTCAGGTTGTTAAGTGCCCTGTAGTCGATACACATCCGTACCGACCCATCCTTCTTGGGTACAAAGAGTACCGGTGCACCCCAAGGTGAAGAACTCGAGCGAATGAAGCCCTTGTCCTGCAGCTCATCCACCTGCTTCTTCAGCTCAACTAACTCGCTGTTGTTCACTCGATAGACATGCTGGAAGATCGGTTCCGCGTCGGGAACCAAGTCTATCGAGAACTCTACATCTCTGTCCGATGGAAGTCCTAGCAACTCCTCTGGAAATACATCTATAAACTCTGCGATCAAGGGATGCGGAGCCACCTGCTCCTCAATTGAAGCTCCATAAAAGACTCCGTCGTTCTACTCTGCCTGCCGCCGGGTGTACTCAAACTCTGGCTCTTCTGGCACCCCGAACAAAACTCTACCCCCATGGTAATCAATGCGGGCGTGGTGTCCACTCAGCCAGTCCATACCTAATACTATATCATAGTTCGGTAATGGCATGACGAGTAAACTCACTCCCAACTTTCGGCCTCCCAATATAACACTCCGCCCTCTGCAAACATCACTCACGAGGATGACCCCACCCCCGGTCGTGATCTTGCAGGTCCTAGGCAATGGTTCAGAAACCAAACTGTGTCTAATGACATACGATACTGACACAAAGCTGCGGAAAGCCCCGGAATCAAAGAGTACAAATGCTGGAAGGGAATCTAGAAGAACCGAACCTGCTATCAGCTCTCCGATGGCCTCGGCATCCTCAGCTGCCATGGCGAAAGCTCGCCTCTGCTGTCCACCTCGTGTCTGCTACTGGTACTGCTGGAACCTCTGCTGCTGGGTCTACAGGGCTGGTCCCCTCTGCTGGCCTGCTGGAGCCTTGGCTGCCTCAGCTTCTTCTGGTACCGGACGCATCGACGCAACTGGACACTCTCGCATCTGATGGTCTGCTAATCCACACATCAAGCATCTGGCGAGTCTCTTCCTGCACTCGTCCCACTTGTGCCCAGGCTTCTTGCAGAAAGTACAACTAATAGCCTGCTGCCTGGGTGCCTGCTGCCCTCTCTGCTATTGGTGCTGCACCTGCTGAAAAGGTGCACGGCCCTGATGCTGATACTGCTGCTGAGCTGGCCTCTGCTGCTGCTGCTGGAAGTGAGGCCTCTTGGCCTGCCCCTGACTGCTACTGCCACTCTGGAAGTCACGACCCCTCTTCAGCTTCAGCCCTAGGTCGTCCTCCGCCGCCATAGCCCCAGAAAATATCTCAGCAAAAGTGGCGTTCCGGTCGCTCTTAGTCAGCGACCGAATCTCTCTAATCAGACCTCGGCGAAACTTCCTCGCCTTCGTCTTCTCAGTCAAATCATCTATAAACCGGTCCAATCTGCAGAACTCCCCGGCATACTCAGCTACCGTCTGGTTCTCCTGAACCAGAGCCTCGAACTGTGCCTCGATACCTCCCAAGACAACATCAGGAAAGAACTGCTCCTTAAACAGCTCCTTGAACTGGGCCCAAGTCTGGCCCTCAACTCCCACCCTAGGATCTGCCTGGTACACGTACGGGCTAAGTCCTGCATCTGGCTGCCCGTCGCCTCGATCTGGAGTCGATCTGGTATCTCCGCCAGTCGGAAGATCTCCTCAATATGCACTATCCAGTCGTCTGCAACATGGATGCCCTCTGTGCCGAAGAACTCCCGAGGATGCATCTTCTGGAAGTTCTGAATGTCTTTCTCCCTCCGACGGGGCTGCTGCTGGGTCCCCTGAGCTGTGATCATCTCGACTGTGGTACGAACCAGCTGGTGTGCCTCGTCGATCCCCTGCCTGAAATCTACAGTCTGTCTCGTCTGCTGCTGCTGATGGGACTCAAGAATTCTCTCCACGAAGGAGAAGAGATGTGCAGCATCTACCATCCCCGCAGGCGGAGGCTGCTGCGGTGGAAGGATCTCAGGAATCACTGGGCTCTGCCTCCTGACTGGTGGAGGTGCTCCTCCAAAAGTGGCAGAAACACCGACTCCTGAGGGCTGCACTGGCCCTGTGGCACTGGGAGCTGGCTGCTGGACACGAGAGGTGGCAGACCCCTCACCAGCCTCTCCCATTACGGGGCGATGCGATCGCGTCTCAACCATCCTGGAGACACAGATCAAACAAGAAGCAATTACTGAGAATGAGTCGAAAAAAATCAAAGGAGGACAATTTAAATTTCTAAGGAAGACAATAAGCAGCATAATTGATATACGGAATCTGATAAGGAGTTTTTCTAGTGTGATTGAGTACCTTCAAAAATATACTAATTCCTACTGCAGGCTGCAGTGATATTCTAGTTCGAATACCACTACATTTCCAACCTAGACCTGCATGGGCCACCACTAAAAACGTGTCACGACCCGCACCCTAGAGTAAGGGCACGAGACGTGGGTACGTCCAGCCTACGCCGCAGTGTCGGCGGTAGAACGCTGTCGTAGGTCACAACATCTAACAATTGAAGGTAATAACAGTTATACTCCCCGAATACGGGTGACATAACAGAAATATAACTCAACCACAGCTAAGGTAGAACAAGTAAGATGGAATGATAATGAAAGATAAAAGACGATAATATCCAGGAAAGAAACATCACAGAGATACAACCAGAATTCTAAGTGTCTAAAATAAATACGTCTCAGAATATCTCAGAATCTAATACAGTAATCCAAGTAAAATAAGACAGTCCTAGTCTAAGGGAGTGTCATCTACTGCTAGTGGATCCTGCTGCTGGTCCAAGTCCAGGCACTCGTCTAGTGTAGCACCGTAGTAGGTAGGGCAGAACGCCTCAGCCTCGTCCTCTGCAATATTTCAACAGGTCCAGTCAGGACAGGAGCGAGCACAGTACATCTCAACAAATCATAGCAGGTCAGGATATATAATCAAGCTAGAGAGTAAGATACAAAAAACTGAAGAAATATGATAAACAGGAAAGACTATAAATAAATAGCTACAGTATATAGAGAAATGTTAGTGTCTAGTGATTCAGAGCACAAGATGGTTATGTAAACGGCACGACGTTATACACGAGTAATCTACAGAGATTGTACACGAGTAATCTACTAGATTGAATGCATAACCACTTCTACTCCCCTGCCCCAATCAATACACAAGGATCTGGCTAAGTTATGTTATTACACACGAAGTATAGTCGCACACGAGATCATGTGAATACATGAATATACACGATTTCACACGATTTGTACACGAATGTCACGAGTACAAGGAGTACACGATGTTCACGATAAAGTACACGAACACGAAATACCCGATGTATCCGCTAAGGGGATAACATCGCCCAACAAGATCCATATAGTACTAATCCGTGTTTCCAACGTGTCAGTATCATATAAAGTAATCTAAAGTAGGAAATATACTCCTAATGCAAGATATGAAATGATCAGAGATTGTACTCGCCTGTAACCGATGAATCTGAGAGAATATAGACTGTCCGAGGAGTGGTGTCTGTCTCCTATAGAACAGTACGAGTCACTATGAGTCTACAATGATAATACGATGCAAATTAATGCATTATACATGAAACTAGGTCAATCTAGACCAAAGTCAACCCTTGGTCAACTCTGGTCAACCCTAAAGTCAAACCTAAGTCAAATAGTCTAATCTAGGTCTGACAAGACTATTCTAGGTTTACTAGGCTAATCTAGGCAATACCATGTCAAGCCTATCAATACACACATTGGTATAAAGATTATAATCTAACTTAGAAATGCATATCCTATAGCAACTATACTACATTACCCAATACTCTATATCATAATCTATAATACACTATATCATATATATATATATATGCACACATTCATATATATAACTAATATATAAGGTACAACAATACATAATATAGGATGCCTATACATACCCTTCAACATATATACATACATATGTATTGAGAGAAGGGAACTCACATGTTCAAGTGTATGTGTGTGTATGACTAGAGAGTGAGGGTGTGAGTGACTGTTCAAAGTTGAGAACAGTGGCAGTGTCCCAATCCTGGGAAAACAGTGAGGAGACTACCATGACTCAAGTCCAACTCAGATAACACATGAGACAGTTCGAATAAATACTAATTAAACCAACTTCATTTCCAGTTAACAGTCACCCATATATCAGTCCACAGTTCAATATAATCAAGTATGGACAGTTTAATAGTGAACCATAATCCCATCCCCCCTCCAGTTTTTAACAGTAAATTATAGCAGTCAATACATTTCAAGAGTCATCTCAAGAACAGGAATTAGTGTAAGGAACAGCACTATGACAATGTGACATGGCAAGGGTTCCTAATCTCAGATATTAAGAAGAACATCATTGCAATTAAATGAAAAGGAATTCAGTTTTTAGAGTTCACATACAATCCATTTCCAATCAGTCCATAGTGTCTAATCCCATTTTCAACAGTTAAAAGGATGCCAAGTTATCAATGGGAAAATCTGGAATCTCATGTTCAGTCAATTCAAAAGGAAAGCAATCAATTCAAGTAATGAACCATCTCATTCTCAGGTTTTTAGGAATGGATTAATCAGTGAAATGCAAGAAAATAGTGAATCATAAAACAGAGAATTCATCTCAGGTTATAAGTAAACTAGAACACATGGGAAGCAAATAACAGTGTACACAAGAAAAACCAATTCAAGCTAATATCCCATTTCTCAGGTTTTAGGAATAAAACACAATTGCCAAACCAATGCAACTATCATGTAGAAGTAATTAGTGAGGTAAATCCTTAACTGGAAATTAAATTAGCAATGAATCATTCTCAGGAATTTGGCATTTCAAACTCAGTTCACATAAAACAGGAAAACCCATGTATCAGCTATTAATTTGAAATCAACTACTCCACATACCAATTCCCATATCACACCATACAAACCCAAATCTTGAATGAAAATACTTAGCTAACATGTATTATGATATGTGGGGATAGTTAACAGTTGAAAACTTAACCAAAATAGGGAATTAAAGGGTATTGGAAAACTGGAAATCTCAGTATCAGAGCATGTATCAGGAATGCACAGTTCAACCCCAATTCGAGCCAAAACTCCATCAAAATTAATCCAACTAATAAAGTCTAATTTAACAGAGATTATACAAGATATTTAGGATCTATTTAGCAATTAAAAACACCATTAAAAGCATATAAATCGAATAAGAAAACAGAAACCAATCCTGTGCACTGAACCACACAGTGAAATGCACGTGCACGTGCAAATACGTATCCGACACGACACGAGAGTCCCTGAAACTCTAGGGATCTCGTGTCAGTCATGGACACGACTCCTATGTCGAGTTTCAAGGGTTGAAACCCTCTGTGCACAGAGAAAATATGCACGAGTAGCAGGGCATCAACCTGCCAGCGCGCGTGGGTGCACGAAAACGAAAACGTGCTCAGTGTCCAAGAAATGCTCAGTGTCCAAGAAATGCATAAGCGAGCCTAAAATGGATTTTCCTATTCAAATACAATTTGTAAAATCGATCAAAATGCCCTTTGAGGCATTTCGTCGAACACCAACCTAACCACACAGGTATGTACACGAAATGGGTCCAAATTCTAGGTTTAGCCTATCCTACTGTTAGGTTACGGCTAGGGCATTCCTAAAATGCAAACAAACAGAAATTTCATGGATTAGAATGGGTTTTACCTATTGATGAACAAAGCTCTCAAAAACCCAATGAAAAAGACTCCTCAAGCCACCAAAAATTCTCTAAATTGTGTTCTTCCTGCAAATACTCATCAATAACAGCAAGAATACTAATATTAGGTCCTATTGCAATTTGTTTGAAGGAATTTGGAGTAGAAATGGATTTTCTAAGAATTTACAAGGATGGGGACTCACCTCTTCCAAATGGCAATGTTTCCTAAAGAGGCAACCCTAATTTCAAGAGGATATAAATAGGGGGGAACACACTATGGCTGGTCAGATTTTTAGGGTTAGGCTTTGGTTCAAAGAGTGTGGGCCTATGGGCCATTAAGCCTATTAGTCATAAAATGACTTGTGATTTCACAAGCCATTCCTTAATCAATCTAGCTCCTAATTTCCCCAAATTAATTCCAATGAGCTAAACCTCACTAACTTAAGTCAACCTAGGTTTTCAAATCCTAATCACTTAGTCATGACCTAGGTTAGCCACTAGGTTAGTCTCCAAGGTCAACATAAGTCAAAGTCACTAAAACACCAAAATCAATTATTCTAAAAATCACTTAAAAATCACATTAATTATAAATAATAATAATAATTCAAATTAAATTCTACAATTTTGAAAATGACCAAAATACCCTCAAGCTAGAAAAGTGGTAGTGATAAATTGCTCAATCAAAGGAGCAGTATCCGAGGACACCTAAAGAGATAAAGAACATGAAATCAGTTTCTTATGCTTCAGCAGTAGGAAGATTAATATATGCAATGCTATGTACGAGACCAGACATCTGCTTTGTCGTAGGCATGGTCAGCAGATATCAGTCTAACCCAGGACAAGAGCACTGGACTGCCGTAAAGCATATTTTTAAGTACCTGAAAAGGACTAAAGAGTATATGCTAGTTTACCAGGCAGATAGTTTAGTTCCCTTGGGGTATACAGACTCAAATTTTTAGTCAGATAGGGATTCCAGGAAATCTATCTCAGGTTATGTGTTTACTTTGGGAGGTGGAGCCAATGTGTGGTATCAAACAAAAATGTATTGTTGATTCCACCATAGAAGCCGAGTATGTGGCAGCCTCTGAGGCAGCCAAAGAAGCGGTTTGGCTCAGAAACTTTCTGTTGGACTTGGATGTGGTACCTAGTTTGCCTAAGTCTATTACACTTTATTGTGATAATAGTGGTGCAGTTGCAAACTCGAAGGAACCACGAGCCCATAAGACAGGTAAACATATTGAGCGCAATCACCACCTGATACGAGATTTCATAAAGAAAGAAAATATTGCTGTGGTCAAGATAGCATCAGCCGACAACCTAGCTGATCCCTTTAAAAAGAGCATACCAGCTAAGGCTTTTGATGGTCATATTGAGGGAATGGGAGTCAGATGTGTAGCAGCATGGCTTTAAGTATAAGTGGGAGATTTGTAACAGTATACTGAAAAGCAATGCCTTGAGTATAAGTGGGAGATTGTTAGGGTTATATACTAAAAGCATCACTTTTGTAGTAACCTTATTTCCTTAAATTTTGAATGAGAACCATATGGGCAAATATTTGCATATTGTATTCGTTGCAAGTGTTAATGCAAATGTCTGATATTCTATATTGTAGATAATATGGTGTGTGGTGTCACACAGAAGATCTTATTATCAGTTCCCTATGGAGTATATAAATAGTTCACAACCTAGATGGACTTGGACAATCTAATGAAAAGGTTGTAGTATAATCTGGTATTAGTCTATCTTGACTATAGGTTTTGTAACGCCCCAGTCCCAAAATACGTAGGACCAAGTACGTAAACATGTCAACTGTATACATACGAAGTACAAGGGCCTTGTATGTATACATAAGCTGTAAAATGCAGTAATTCAAGACAAACTAAATCTCATCCAATAATGAAAAGAATAATAATATAAAAATCAACTTGAATATTTATGATACAATCGTTGGGCGGAGACAAAGTCCACTACCAACTATTTCAATAAAAGAAATGTACAAGAATCGATCAATAAAATTGCAAGACGAACCAAGCGCAATCATCTTCGAAGGAATGGAGAGAATCACGGCCTTGGCTAGAATACCAGCAGTGAATCATAAAAGCACACACCTGGGAAATAACCAGGTCCTCAGACGGACGTAGCAAGATACATGAAGAACAAGCTAATATGAACTGTCAGAATAATAAAATAATATGTAAAAGACTATCCTATACACAAATATGCAAAGGAGATTCTAACCGCCTAATGTGCAATTTAGAGGACAACTTTCATGCGCATGGGTGGGATTTTAGGCTATGTGTACGTAACTGGCATCCAGTCATCTGTATCCGGCCGTAACGTCCAAAACGTCAGAGGGTATCTGCAAATAAATCGCCACAGTTCCATCCGGAGACTGTGGTTTACCTGTTTTGATTCCCATACGCACTAGCGACTGTCCTCCCCCAATATTTCCTACACTGTTCAAGTCATGTCCATGGCTCGTCCAGTTTTGTAACTGCTTGAGTCTCTAAAACCCTAGTCATAGAAGTTACGATCATCTATCCGTCACACGACTTTAGAGAGGGCCAGTCCATAAGTCGTGCCCCTAGCAACATGTCTCCAACCGTGTAGTGTGTGTGTCATGGCCAAGGAAGATATAAGGATATCCTCCAACAAGAAGGTAGTCTGCTAACACTAAGTTAATATGCATATAGTAAAGTAAAACGACTAATAGAGTCGCTTATACCCAAGTATGGCTTGGACGCACCATTTATAAAAAAGGAAACTAACAATATGAAACAAAGTAAATAATGCAAAAAATAAATAATTTGACAGTTAATTAGCAAGGTATACTTGCCTGGGTCCTGAGTAATATGGTGGCGAAGATCAGACAGGAAAGTAGGTGGAACAACAGCTGCTGAGGAACTAAGGTCCAAACAAACATCTCCGGATGCTAAAAATAGTCTATTATCTAATTATAATTAATACTATACCTATTAGATTTATTTAATAAATTCTACAATTAGGATATGGCATAGTTTTTCGTATTAGCTTTCCGAAAAACTAAACGGATTGCATTTTCGTTTTCGAAAACTCCCGAAATCACAAAAATACTGAAATACGTTTATTTTTCGGACATCTAATACTCAAATAGTTTTACAGAAATCTACATAACGAATTTTGTCTATTAAAATATATTTTTGGAAATCTTACCTCGATATGCTTCTTTTAAAAGAAACTGGAAGCGAAAAGGAGTTCGGAGCTAGGAGATATCTTCGTCCCAAGTTGCTCTTGCTACTAAAAAGCGGGACTGAATTCTAATGACGAATTTTAGAGTTTCTATTGGACTAAAAATAATTTTGAATTATGGATGATAGAAGGGGGATGTATTGGGTTTATATAGGTATTTATTTCAGATTTATCTCCTAAATTAGATAGGATTTAATTTAAATAAATTGGTTTTTGTTTTGTTAGGATAAGATATAGATAGAGATGTTTTCCAAGTAGAAGTAGGATTAGTATTAATTTAAAATATAGTTTATATTTATCTAAATTATCTATAACATTATTAAAATTACTATAGATAATAACTATAGTTAATATTTATTTAAACAACCTTCATCTAATCTCATTTATACAAGCTGAAATATCTAATACTAATTTGATATTTATTCTATATTATGTAAATAGTATACAATATAAATAACATGTAAAAAGTAATAAAAGTTATGAAAAAAATTCTAAAATTTTGAGGAAAAAAAATTGTATAATATAGCTTAGATCCTTAATGTACTAGAAAAATAGCTTTATATATATTTTTATACTAAATTCACCAATGAGCACTATACTAAATATATGTAAAATAATACAAATTATATAATAAGTCAATAATAGTTATTTAAAAATCCAGAAATTCTACAAATATTTATTTTGAAAAATCAAGGGGTTTACAAAAGTCTTATCCAGATAAGGATTAAGAAGAGTTTTAATTCCCCTTAGATTTTTCACTATTTAATTCAAATTAATTTAAAAGTAACCCAATCAAATATAATCTAATGTAGATAGATTATACCTCTAATTTAAACTGTATTTAAATAACTTAATATATTTTCTCCAACTTAAATCACCATAATTAATTACATATTAAATCAACCCATATTTAATATATATTTTTTTCAAAATAACATATTAGTGATAATAATTAATTTCAAAAATACAAATATATATACACTCGCATGCAAAAATAATACTTACATAAAATACAGTATTTCTAAATTACTAGTTATACTAGTACCATAAAATAAAATGACCCTTTTTTTTAAAATAAAAATAAAGTTTGGCAATCCTCGGCGCGATGCATTTAAAACTTCAAGCAATATTAAATATTTATCGTCTATTATTTTGAAATATTTTCTACATCTATATAATTAAAACGTTTTATAAAAATATGTACTTCGCACTTATTCGCACTTGACAAAAAATTTACGAAACGCAAACTCGTACGCGACGTACAAATACGAAGTACAAAAATCAATACCATATTTATAAAAAAATTGTAGTAGAAATTTAGGGGTTTTACATCCTACCCAACTTACAAGAATTTCGTCCTCAAAATTAAGAATAAGTAGGGGGTAAGAAGGCACAATGGTATATTGATAAGGAATTATGATCAAGTCTTTGGGCGAGGCAAAGTAACGACGTTCAACGCAACATGTATTAGAAAGTCGTGATTTCAATAACGACAAAAATGATCATAGATATGGCTAATTTATGCAAGAAAGAAAATGTTTAAGGGTAAGTTTAACCAAGATAACATGCAGTAAGGAATAGTATTGTATCAATAGAAAAATAGATTAGATATCTTGAAGATATGGTAACTTGAGAATAGGTTGAGGGTACATAACAATTAGAATCATACCTAAATTTAAGTAGTTAGAAGGTCATGATAGAAGGTCAAGGAAGGGACGAGTAGTTATGACAAAGATATAGTCACATTGAGTGTTAATGGTCACCAGAGATCGGATAGCTAGAGGAAATTCAAGTACAGCACCTTCGTCCTTCTAAAATAGGTGAAGGCGAAAGCAATGTAGAGTTCAAAGACGATATTATCGAATACGAATACGTGGTTCAAAAGCGGCAGAATAATTCAAAAAGAATTGTCAAAGCAATAATGGATGAGATTCTAAGGGGTAAGTTTAACTATATCTCAACCACGTAGGATAATCGTGTAAAAGGCGAACCAAAGTGCACTAGGTTGATCAGACCATCATGCACCGGTTCTAAGTAGACAATATGTTAGTGGGGGCCCCCAATAAAATATATGTCCTTGAACAAGCTTGATAAAAAGTAAGCTTGCAAAAATTAGGCTATTTAGTAGCATTAGTCACGATAGTAAAAATATAGGCATGAGGGCGTAAAATTGAAAGAAGTAGAATTAGTTCAACTCCTTAAGAATCTAAGTCTTGTCATGTGATTGTTCCTATACATTCATCCTACTGTCTTTTGTCTAAGACTTGGTGGGCTAGATAAGTTAGGGTCCTATAAGGCTATAGTCTAAGTAATCATGTTAATATGGGTCACAAGGAAAAAGAAATGTTAGGTCGTGAGGTGTCTACCCAACTTACAAGAGTTAAACTAGTGGTGTGATGGAACAATGGGACAAGTCTACCTAGTATGGATTACCTTTCTAACCAACATCAAGCACGAAAGAATGATAAGAATTAACGATAGAGGGAATCAAGCAAGATGCAAATCAAGGGATTCAAAATAGAATCGAGAAGGTCAAGTATATGGATGAGATCCTAGATTCTAATCCTATCCGCAGACTTGCTTGGTACGGTAAAGTAACCAAACAATTTTCTTGACCTGCATGGGCCACCACAAAAACATGTAACGCCCCAGTACCAAAATACGTAGGACCAAGTACGTAAACATGCCAGCTGTATACATACGAAGTACAAGGGCCTTGTATGTATACATAAGCTGTAAAATACAGTAATCCAAGGCAAACTAAATCTCATCCACAATGAAAAGAATAATAATATAAAAATCAACTTGATAATTTATGATACAATCGTTGGGCGGAGACAAAGTCCACTACCAACTATTTCAATGAAAGAAATGTACAAGAATCGATCAATAAAATTGCAAGACGAACCAAGCGCAATCATCTTCGAAGGAATGGAGAGAATCATGGCCTTGGCTAGAACACCTGCAGTGAATCATGAAAGCACACACCTGGGGAATAACCAGGTCCTCAGACGGACGTAGCAAGATACAGGAAGAACAAGCTAATATGAACTGTCAGAATAATAAAATAATATGTAAAAGACTATCCTAGACACAAATATGCAAAGGAGATTCTAACGCCTAATGTACAATTTAGAGGACAACTTTCATGCACATGGGTGGGATTTTAGGCTATGTGCATCCAGTCATCTGTATCCGGCCGTAACGTCCAAAACGTCAGAGGGTATCTGCAAATAAATTGCCACAGTTCTATCTGGAGATTGTGGTTTACCTGTTTAGATTCCCATACGCACTAGCGACTGTCCTCCCCCAATATTTCCTACACTGTTCAATTCATGTCCATGGCTCGTCCAGTTTTGTAACTGCTTGAGTCTCTAAAACCTTAGTCATAACAGTTACGATCATCTATCCGTCATAAGACTTTAGAGAGGGCCAGTCCATAAGTCGTGCCCCTAGCAACATGTCTCCAACCGTGTAGTGTGTGTGTCATGGCCATGAAAGATATAAGGATATCCCCCAACAAGAAGGTAGTCTGCTAACACTAAGTTAATATGCATATAGTAAAGTAAAACGACTAATAGAGTCGCTTGCACCCAAGTATGGCTTGGACGCGCAATTTATAAGAAAGAAAACTAACAATATGAAACAAAGTAAATAATACAGAAAATAAATAATTTGATAGTTAATTAACAAGGTATACTTGCCTGGGTCCTAAGTACTGTGGTGGCGAAGATCAGACAGGAAAGTAGGTAGAACAACGGCTGCTGAGGAACTAAGGTCCAAACAAACATCTCCGGATGCTGAAAATAGTCTATTATCTAATTATAATTAATAATATACCTATTAGATTTATTTAATAAATTCTATAATTAGGAAATGGCATAGATTTTCGTATTAGCTTTCCGAAAAACTAAACGGATCGCATTTTCGTTTCCGGAAACTCCCGAAATCACAAAAATACTGAAACACGTTTATTTTTTTGGACATCTAATACTCAAATAGTTTTATAGAAATCTACAGAATGAATTTTGTCTATTAAAATATGTTTTTGGAAATCTTACCACGATATGCTTCTTTTAAAAAAAACTGGAGACGAAAAGGAGTTCAGAGCTAGGAGATATCTTCGTTCCAAGTTGCTCTTGCTACTAAAAAGCGGGACTGAATTCTAATGACGAATTTTAGAGTTTCTATTGGACTAAATATAATTTCGAATTATGGATGATAGAAGGGGGATGTATTGGGTTTATATAGGTATTTATTTCAGATTTATCTCCTAAATTAGATAGGATTTGATTTAAATAAATTGGTGTTGCTTTGTTAGGATAAGATATAGGTAGAGATGTTTTCCAAGTAGAAGTAGGATTAGTATTAATTTAAAATATAGTTTATATTTATCTAAATTATCTATAACATTATTAAAATTACTATAGATAATAACTATAGTTAATATTTATTTAAACAACCTTCATCTAATCTCATTTATACAAGCTGAAATATCTAATACTAATTTGACATTTATTCTATATTATGTAAATAGTGTACAATATAAGTAACATGTAAAAAGTAATAAAAGTTATGAAATAAATCCTAAAATTTTGAGGAAAAGAAATTGTATAATGTAGCTTAGATCCATAATGTACTAGAAAAATAGCTTTATATATATTTTTATACTAAATTCACCAATGAGCACTATACTAAATATATGTAAAATAATACAAATTATATAATAAGTCAATAATAGTTATTTAAAAATCCAAAAATTCTACAAATATTTATTTTAAAAAATTAAGGGGTTTACAAAAGTCTTATCTAGATAAGGATTAAGAAGAGTTTTAATTCCCCTTAGATTTTCCACAATTTAATTCAAATTAATTTAAAAGTAACTCAATCAAATATAATCCAATGTAGATAGATTATACCTCTAATTTAAACTGTATTTAAATAACTTAATATATTTTCTCCAACTTAAATCACCATAATTAATTACATATTAAATCAACCCATATTTAATATACTTTTTTTTGAAATAATATATTAGTGATAATAATTAATTTCAAAAATACAAATATATATACACTCGCATGCAAAAATAATACTTACATAAAATACAGTATTTCTAAATTACTAGTTATACTAGTACCATAAAATAAAATGACCCTTTTTTTAAAATAAAAATAAAATTTGGCAATCCTCGGCGCGACGCATTTAAAACTTCAAGCAATATAAAATATTTATCGTCTATTATTTTGAAATATTTTCTACATCTATATAATTAAAACGTTTTATAAAAATATGTACTTCGCACTTATTCGCACTTGACGAGAAATTTACGAAACGCAAACTCGCACGCGACGTACAAATACGAAGTACAAAAATCAATACCATATTTATAAAAAAAATTATAGTAGAAATTTAGGGGTTTTACAGGTTTACACTAGTACACTTTGTGTGTATTGAACATGACCACTTGAGGTTTTTCTTTTTGTACTGACTACATAAGTGAACAAACACCTCTGTTATTATGGATGCTTGTGCTCTTAATCCGGATATAATAACAGACATGTATATGCAGTATGCATTACTCTGACTCATAAAAGAGTGAAATTCATTATGGGTCAATAACCTCTATGAATTGTGTAATAACATTGTACGTTTGATGGGTTATTGATTGTAAATGAAATCCATGTCCCGATACATCTGGCTGATGATGTCCCCATAAAGAGCTCATAAGAATTGTCATGTAAACCCTGTAGGTGGATTATATCCGACATGACAAATAAAGTTGGGCGGTACTACTTAAGAATAAAAGATGTCAATTAATATAGTTGTCGGTAACTTAATTTGATCGACGAACATTCGATATCTTAACATGGGGAGCCAAACGAGCATATAATAAAAGGAGCCCACAAACATAATTTGGGACTAGGGAGGTAGTGCAACAATAGCTCACTAGTGGACCGAGCTATTGTTAATGGGCCTAGATTGTGTGTTCGGGCTGAACACAGGATATCCAGATCCGTTAGGAGGCCTAACCCTAATTTCTCCTCATGGTTCCTGCCGTAGCCTATATATATCCTCTATTCTCTGGCCGCCAAATTACTGATCAGAAATCTGAAGCTTTCTCTAAATTCGTGATTCATGTAAGAAGAGAGAGAGGGCTGCGAAGGAGAAGAAAAGTTTGGGAGATCGTCGCCCACTCGACGTCCAATTCGAGGAAGGAATACATACAAAAGATCTTGGGGTCGTCCGCTCAAGATTTTCAGGAACTACTTGTATTCTTCCTACCGCAAGTATAATTCGTGAACCCTAGTTTCTGCATATGAAGGGTTAGAACACGTATTAAATCTGTTTAACTTTCTAAAGTAAGGGTTTTGGGAATCCCCAGTTCCATCACTTGTCTTATGCGAGCGCAAGCCTCACACATGCGTCACGCTGGATTAGGGCAATCACTCCGCGTGAGCACTAGTATGGTGATTCATATAGCGGGAGGTGATCGAACTTGCATGGCTTGGCAATTTGATTGCTTTGACTTGTGGTTTGATGCAAAGGTGGACTCGAGAATGACTCAGTGTGCTTGATGATTGAACTTAAGGATTGAGTAGGTCCAATTCGCGTATCGAGAATGAATTAGTCTAGACTCAAGCAAGAGTTACGCTCCAATAAGGACGATTATCCTACGAGAACATGGCATGGTGATTCATGTCCTACGTAGATAATCGAACTTGCGTGAGATTGGGACGTGACAATTGTTGTGCTAGACGACCTCGTGATCGAATACATGAATTGGTTTGAACGGATATGTGAATTATGTCGATATGTCAAAAGGAATAGACTATACAAATTCGTGATTTGAACGGATTCGAATCTGCACAACTTATGCCTTGATGCGAATTAGGTGATCATGCTCGATGTTTAGAAATCTGAGTGATACGAGCTTGGATAGAAAACCCCGTACTATAAACTTGGTTTGACCCTAGGATTGGGGCCAATGTTTGCATTATTGTTGGAGAACTATGATTCCAATCCTGACATTGACTTTAGCCTTGAGAAATGGCCTAGCGGTTAGGCGAGACGCCCTTGTTTCATGAGTTGGCATTCGAGGATTTATCTTGAGGATTGGTATGGATGGATAGAGTGAATCAAGAATATGGGAATACCCCTCACGAGATTCGGCTGACATGCATATATTTCAGGGATGCCTGAATATGCGCACGATGCGACTCGAGTAAGAATGACGAATTCTCTATCATACGGCTTGGCTAAAATGTATGTATTTTGGGGACGCCTAGAATGCGTGCACGATCCAACCAAGTGATACGTTGAATTCAAGTAAGACTTGAGGAATAGAAAAAGTGTCGAGGATTTTGAAATCGTGTTAAAGGAAAGATTGATAGTAGTACGAGCATGGCCCGAATTGAGAAAACACATAGGCATAGTGTGTACTAGAGTCCTTAGATCAAAGTGGTCTAAGAGTAAGTACTCAGTTAGTTTCGAGAACAAAACTTTTTCTGAGTGGTGTATGATGTAGTGCCCCATCCCGCTCAGTCAATCGGAGGAATCGAAATGCCGACGGCGTTCGAACTTAGCCTTGCAACGGCTGCTCGAAGTCTCGCTCGGTCGAGGCGACTCCTCGCTCAGGTGGGGTAGTTTCGGTGAACTTGCCTCATCTTAGCCTTACATAATAAATCGCATGTTTTATACTTGCACAAGTTAGGCTTGATAATAAAAGAGACACATCCACATAGCTAAGGGGATAATTCCGACGGGTCGGAATGTGTTAGAACATGTAAAATGATCCCACGGTATGCTTAGAAGTCTGTTCAGTGTGCTTTCAAAATGACACTCGGTCCTTCGTCCCGTGGCTTGGGAGAAGGAAGTTGGCCTAAGTTGCCACAATGCTAGAATTAGCCTAAGTCATAGGCGTCGCCCGCATGAATGCTTGATAAAGCATGCACAGTCCCGTCGTCCAAGGCTTGGCATAGCCTTTACCTGTCTCGTGGTTTAAGTCATGTTGCACTGCTTGTGGCTTAAGTCTAGGCACCCAAAGAGCTTGGTTGTTCAAGTCAAGCGTGTGCACGACACGTTCTCTCGATGCAAAGCTTGACGTAGCCTTTGTTCGTCAAGTCGTTGCCCGAATAAGTTAAACAAGAGTTCTGCTGGGCTATCGAAGCCATTTCTAACACTGTCCCCTGTCGGCTGCAGTTATCAAGTCACATAGTCCCACGAGAACAAGGCACATTATATAAAGTATGTGACTTGAGTGATAGTGTCGTCTAGAGAACAAGGTCTGTCTAAGGCACGAGCCACGGTTGGTTTAGTGGAAAGCATGCCACGGACAAAGGAAGTCCACGCGACTGGATGTCGCCGAGATCGGTCCCGTTACTTGGGAGTCTCGATAGGAAAGCACACGAGATCAGTCCCGCTACTTGGGAGTCTCGATAGGGAAGTTCATGAGATCGGTCCCGCTACTTGGGATTCTTAGGAAGTTCACGAGATCGATCCCGCTACTTGGGAGTCTCGATAAGGAAGTACACGAGATTGGTCCCGCTACTTGGAAGTCTCGATAAGTCTCAATAAGGAAGTGCACGAGATCGATCCCGCTACTTGGGAGTCTCGATAAGGAAGTCCACGCGATTGGTTGTCGCCGAGATCGGTTCCGCCACCTGGGAGTCTCGATAGAAAGTTGGAAAGTATGGTCATGATTAAGGAAGGACTTGGTAGATCGAGTTGAGTCTTGCATGGTCATTGGACAACTTGTGCGCAAGGTAAATTCCTCGAACGATCCTGAGGCACCGGGTTCGTGTCGGCCTAGGAGGAATTGCAGATATTGTACGGCCTTCATCGACGGTACGACTCGATTGAAGTAAACAGTTACAATATAGGTTGTGGGTCATTCGGTGGGAGCTTGTACCTCGCCACGCGGATGGTCACTGTATAAAAAGATCCAGGATAGCTTGACATTGCTAGTGACCAGTCATATAGATGTGTCGGCATAAGAGCGGCTATCCGCGTGTATGCCTTTGGATTGTATCGAGTACTAGCAGGTTGCGAGTTAGGTTAACATGTTATGCTTATAGCAAACGCTAACCTTGAATCGGCATGAGCTAGGGTGTGCACGGTTGCAACACCATTCTGGAGCCTAAGAGTTGGCTGTAGCAAGGATACGTGCTTCGGCATGAATGTGGTGTCATCTCGAGTTAAGTCAGGAAGGACCGTAAGGCAAGATGGTTAAGTCTGGGAGGCATAGCCTCGATCTTATGGTACGATCAAGTCTATTGGCACGACGAGCACGAGTCGTCCCCTGACATCGTTGGCACGAGAATGGTCTAGAGGCACATAAAATAAGTGAAAGTCTTTACACGGTCGAGTTGCATATGTTTTTACTCATCGAGGCACTACCTCGAATATATTGAAGTCACGAATAGAGTATAACACGACCCTGTCACTGCATTGCCAAGTATTAGCCAAGACGTCTTTGTACTAAAATTGATCCTAAGACAAGACTAGCAAGACAATCAAAAAGGGATTAAGCTGCACAAAGTAAATGAATGTGTCAGTTTTGTATGGGTGGGCATGGAGCTCACTCCACCAGTACAGTTGAGTACTGACACCCACACAGTTTTTATGTGCAGGTACAGGTAGAAGCTCGTGGCACGGAGCTCGCTTGGATGTGTCGAGGCACGGAGTTCCTTGGCGATTCGAAGCATGCGGCCGCGTGAAGTCAAGACTTATACGGGACATAATGTATGGACATTGCCTTCCGAAGCATCCGCTGGCTCAAGCATTGTATCGAGAGATGAGAGAGAGCAGAGTGACTTGTAAAATGAGAGAAAAGTGAGCTTGAGAGACTTGTAAGAGCAATGTCCATACATTATTCACAAGTTTCATGTATAATTATATCTAATTATGACAATGTATCACAGTTTATTTTGTAGAAAATAAATAATAAATAAATGCATGCAAATATGAGCTAAAGTAAATAGACAGTAAATGGCAAGGTATATTGTTTGGTGTTGCGTCCGGTGTGGTGCGATGATCAAGGTAGCACAGAGTCGACTCCAGTGTTACAACTACGCAAGATGGCCTCCGATAATGGCATAAACTGTTCCATCGGGTCCAGAAGAATCAATTTAGCTAGGAACGACATAAAGATGTATCGAATTGACGAGGGAATAGGAATAATGAGCTTGGTCATGGACAAGAATTTATGACGACCAAAAAGAGAATTTTGAGAAAATAGATACTTAAATTTATTTTGAAACATTTATGTATAATATAAAACTAGATATGTTTTCATCTATAAAATATTTATTTATATTAGTTGGAAACTATGTCCTATTAGTTAAAAAAATACTTTAGCATAATTATAGTGGAAGATCTAGCTAGTAAATTATTTTAGCAAAAATAAACTAAAATTTAATTCATCAAAATGCATTTTAGCTCAAAACTATATAGTAATATATTCAAGCTTCTAAGCCAAGTTGGAACTTATATGTAAGCCAGATACTATTTATGTCACAAATTTAGTTTAGAAAAATTTATAGGTTTTAAACGAAAATACTATTTGGCAAAATACACTAATAATAATAATATCAATAATTAATAATAAAAAATACTAATAGTAAAAGAAACAAAAGGAACCCAAACAAACAATCAACAAAAATAAATAAATAATAATAATAATAATAGAAACAAAACAAGAAACTAAAAAAACAAAACTAATAAAAAATAACAGCAATGAAACAAAAAAATAAAATAAAATAAAAGAAATAACACTTACACTCCAACACAGCAGCTGTGTTGTGTCTTCTTATTTAGGAAAGAGGAGGAGAGAGGTTTAAAAGAACCAAAAGAAACGGACAGTGAAAGAGAGGGAGTATGTGAGGAAGGGAGAGCGAGAGAGAGAAACAGAAAGAGAGAGCCAGAGGAAAGGGGAAGAAGTGAGGAGGCCGGAGAAGTGGAAGAGAGGCGGAGGATAGAGCGGGTCACGGAGGAGGCGGCTGACTGAAGGGAGCTGCGGAGGGGTGCGGCGCCGAAGATGTGGGAGATGCGGATGAGGCTCGCCGAAGGCAGCGAGGTTGCGTGGAGCCGCTGGAGACCGCCGGATCTGTGGCACTCCGGTGGCTGCCAGGCGGAGGGAGAGGATCGCCTCACCACACGAACGCATCGGACGGTGAGGGCGACGCTTATTGCCGGAGCTGGAGGGAGCCGGTCGTGGGGAGCTCACGGCGGTGGTCAGGGGTTTTCTTGGTTGTTTTTTCTGGTGTTGTGATTATTGGGCGATTTAGACGAGACGGCGGACGGTAATAGTGGCCCGGGTGGCGGCACATGATTATGGAGGGATGTTGGTGTTGATGGTGGTGGTGCGCGTGTGGTGGTGATTGGGTGGTTGCAGACCGCCGAAGGGGGAAGGCGTGAGGCGGAGGTCGGAGTGGTAAGGGGATCGGCGAGGGTTGCGGTGGTGGTGACGGTGATGGTGGTGGTGTAGGGTGACGATCAGGAGGAGACGGGTGGTGTCGGGGCAGGGCTGCGGATACGGCAGTGGAGAAGGAGGAGAGGGGTGAGCGTGGTGGTTTAATCGCTCGGGTGGCCAGGATTGGTGGTGAGGAAGGTGAGGTCATGGCGCTGTCAGTTGCTCCGGCCTGTTTGCCATAAAAAATCAAAGATAGGTATTACAGAACACTGAAATTGATTGCAAAATCGCTTGTACAAAGAAAAGCCTAGAAAGAAATCCTGGGATACAATCTAAGTACAATTTTTAGTTTTGATTCTGGGGATGACGGTGGAGGCTCGGGAAAGTGCTATCAACTCTGCCTTACTCCGTGGACTATCTGACGCAGTCTTTAGATCTTGAAGAAGTTGCTTTCTTGAAGGTTGCCAGCCTTTTGCAGGGATGTGGCACCCTGCTATTTATAATAGAATGTATGTTGAGCCGCATAGATGGCCTGTTGCCATGTGGCTGATAGGCAAGCGAAGACCCGCTCTTTGGCAGCCATCTTTCGATTTATTAGAATTTTATTACAGCAAATCTGGGTAGTTTAGGACTTGGTCAGATTGCCACGCGTCCTGTCGCAGGAATCACTTTTTTAGCCGCATAAATCTCTCAGCTTTCGACCATGTGGGGCCGCATGAGCCTCATGCGGCTTAAGTCATAAACTTCCTTTGTCCAGACATAGCTTAAGGATTTAAGCCGCATAGATTCTGTATTTTTGCCGCATAAAGCTCATGCGGCTTGGATCACAGTTACTCTTGGCTGCATAAAGTTTGAAGACTTTGGGGCCGCATATGTCTGATCCACATAAGGTTCATACGGCTTAGATGACACTCCTTCTGGCCGCATGAAGGTGTACGAACCCTGCTTTTGGACGACGTCTTATGTCCTATCTTTTTGTCGAAGTGTCAGAGCTGTCAGTTTTGTCAGGATTTGTCATCTTTATCAGACGAACTGCTCCTCTTGGCCGCATATCTTCCTTCTGCAGCTGGTTGTCGACGGGCCGCATATGTCATTGAACCAGTCATGCGGCTTTCCTTTATGCGGACCTAATTGGCCCAAAGTACCTATGCGACAATTTGTAATCCGCATGAACCCCATATTTTCCATGCTTCTACAAGACCCCCTTCAAAGTTTTCAAATTGCAAATTTGGAATACTTTAATAAGAAGCATAGAAATATGTCAAGCCGCAGGGAGTCTTCAAGTTGCCGAAAATTTTTTGAACTGCAGAGAGATCTTGAGTCGCAGGAAAATCCTAAGCCGCAGAACAAATCTTGAGCCGCAGGGACACTTCGAGCCGCAGAAAGCCTGCCAGCTGTCACTGCTGCATTTAATTTTCTTGATTCGGTTGTGGATCTTTTTTCGAGATAAAGCCGACGGTTACTGGGGATAAAGTCCCCAAACGTTGACATTATCTTTAATGATCTCGAGAACCGAAGAGACGCTCGACGGTTATTAGGAATAAAGTCCCCAAACGTCGTCCTTATCCTTAATGATCTCGAGAATCGAAGAGTCTCTTTTCAGCAACTCTATAAATAGGAGTCATTCAGAGAGAGATTTTTCTCTTTTACCTTCTCCTCCTTCGACTTATCATACTTTCTGTTATGGCTCCAAAAGCTTCTAGGTACGACTGGTACGGCGGCCAAAGGGAAGAGACTTGCTTTTCCGTCGAGAGCAGCAGACGCTCCTTCCATTTATTCCGACGTGCAACCTCCTCTCAAGAGTAAAGATGGTGAGCAGACGATGACTGAAATTTTGAATGGCCATAGCGCATATTTTCATGTACGGGCCTGTCATATACTGCTTCTACTTTAAGCCTGGTCGGTGCATGCCCTATCTCATTTGGACCACATGTGTTCTATATGATAGTGTCGCATGGACTAAGCCGCATGACCGTTGCTCATTTGAACTTGAACCGCATAAGTGCCTCAAGATTGATCTATATGAACATTTTATGACTGAGCCGCATAGGTGCCGCATGAGAACTTTATGATCGGGCCACATGAATACTATAAGGCTGGGCCACATGATTGCCTCGTGACTGATCCGCACGAGTATTGGGCCGCATGATTGCCTCATGCCTGAACCGTATGAGTATTTCATGACTGAGCTGCATAAGTGTCTCATGAGTGTCTCATGACTGAGTTGTATGAACACTTCGTGACTGAGCCGCATGAGTTCTGTTTGGCTAGGCTGCATAGCTGAAAAGGCCGTATAACTGAAAAAGGAGCCCATTCACTTTGTCTTTATATGATTATCTCCTTTCTCTGATATTTTTTTTACAGCGTCCATGCCGGTGGTTGAGACCATTGTAAAGGAGGATATGCTGCCCCCTTTCATCAAACAAGAATCACCGTTTGTTAAGGAGGAGGTGATACCAAAATTTGAGGTAAAAGAAGAACTGGCGTCCATCGGAGAGGGGATTGCTTCCAAGATTGAGGCTGCTGTAAAGGAGGAGCCCAAGTCTGAAGGCAGTGGTATTGAGAGTTCTAACCCTCCTGCCCCCGCCGAAGATCTCAGTCAAATAGATCTTTATTTGTAGTATTTTGTGGTGCTTGTACTAGAGGGCCTAATACAGCATTTGTATTTGATAAAGAACATCCTACTGGGGAAGTTTTGTGGACCTATCGCCCATTTGTGCATCTGGAAATGCGAGCAAATAGATTTGAATGATATTTTGTAGACCTACTACTCTTTTGTACACCGGTGGTGCGAGTAGTAGATTAGGATAATTTTTATGGACTTATTACCATTTTTGTGTACTAGAGATGCGAGTACTAATAATAAGTGGGGAGAAAAACCAACATATTTACTCAGAGGTAATGAGGACGTGGTAAATATGGGTCAAAACAAAGCCTTCCTACTCAGAGGTAATGAGGACATAGTAGGAGGAGGCCAAATGGGGATACACAGAACAACTCAGAGGTGTTATCAACGTAGAAGTTCTATGTATTGGGTGATTTGTTTGTGATGGACGGGAAAACAACTCAGAGGTAATATGGACATGGTTGTTTTTCCCCATTGGGAAATTTTGTGGACCTATTACCCTTTTTGTGCACTGACAGTACGAGTAATAGATGGATAAGTTTTGTGGACCTATTACCCTCCTGTGCACTGGTGGCACTACAAAAAAAGAGACTTTTTGGGACGACACTACAAGGAACATAAGTCTAAAATGTCCTAAAAGTATAGTTCTAGGGACAGCTATATTTTTAGTAACAAAAAGTTGTATTTTTTTGGGAAAGATTGTGAAAATGGATCACTATTTGGGACTAATAAAAAATTTTGTTCCAAATAATACACATTTTCGTCCCAAATAGGTCGGCAGGAATGCCACACATTTGGCGGCTAATTGCCAAATTTTATGGAGGAAAGTTTACGTCCATGTGTTTTCATCTTAACCGTTCGATCGGATGGCTTAATCTAGACCGTCCATCCCAAAACTTTCAGAACTTAGTAGATCAAAACTTTCAGAACTTAATATCAAAACAACCTAAATCTCTCTCTGTCTTTTCGATCAAAAATTGGGTACTGCTGCTTTCTTCCTCTCCGACCTAGGTGCTCCAGTGCTGCTCTCTCTCTCTCTCTCTTTTCTCTCTCTCTCTCCCCGACCATTGCTCTCTCTCTCTCTCTGTCCGACCTTTCAACCCTAGGTGCTCCAGTGTTGTTGCTTGGTATATTTTCCCCAATCTTTAGAATTTTTTACCAAATTTTTTTGTCCTTGCCCTAATTTTTGGATGCATGTTATTTTGTCCTAGATTATTTGCTTAAAATTTGAGTGTTTTACATACTAGGGTAGTGGATGTCTTAGTTTTTACCCCTAATTTTTGCATGTATGATCAGTTATTTAGGTGATTGTTTTTCTTTTGGGAAGATTTGGATTTATGAATTGTATTAGTTTATTGAGAAAATTATTTGGTAGAAAAAATATGTTAGAACACCAAAATAGGTGCACATTGTCATTTATTGTGTCATGTCAAGTCCGTGTCCGTGCCCGTGCCCATGCATATCTTGAAGCCCAAATCCCACAGGCTATCTTGCATGGACAGGAACATGACACAATATGGACAGAGTTGATTTATTTGTGAAAATTTGGGGTTTTTAATAAACATTAATTCATCCTTAGAAATTTGTAGGAATTTAAACATAATTACTCCCATTCTGGATTGATGTTAAACATATTATAAATTGAGACGAGTTTGAACCTGGCTATGTTCTTTGTAGATTTTAATTTGTCAAATTATTGTGATTAGCGTTCATGTAGGAATTATAAGTTTCAAAAATATGTGGGGATAGCTCAGTTGGGAGAGAACCTAAACTAGATATATTTTCGTTTAGTGGAACTTTGGGGTTATTAATTATCTTTATAAAATTAAATATATTTGGTAATGCACGTGTTGGGATTGTGAACTAAATATATTTTTTGGTTTGTGGTATAATATTCAATGTGCTAGATGAGTACGTTATGAACGACAACATTGTTTTTGATGTGCTAGTAATTTTTTGAGCGTCTACATTTGCTTTGATTTTGCTTGAGAGATCTTTCTGATTGTTATGGCTAACAATCAAATTGATTGTTATGGCTAACACTCAAAATTTGAGTGTTAGCCATAGGTTTTATGACATGGGTGAGTGGCTAATTGCATTTGTATTGTAGATTGAATTTAGCAAGTGCGAGATCATATGTGGGTTCATTGCATATGTATTTAATTGGTTGCACATTTTGGTCGTTTATTGTATGTTTGTTGATATAATGAAATATGTGCAGCTTGGTCCATGTGCTCAAGTTTAGAGTAGTTGTACAATTTAATTCTTGAACTAAATTCTCTAGTACTAGTGTTTTTTTTCCTTTCTCTTTTGTTTGAGATAAATATTGGAGGCTTGTTGTAGTGGTGGTTGAAATTCCTTGTCAAAGATACCCTTACAAGACTACATTCTGATAGCTAGAGATTGATAAACATGTAACGAACAATCCCTTCCTCTATATATTATTAGTTATTGCATCTTGCAAATATTGACACAAAGTCGATGATTTAGTTTCTCTAAAATTCAGCTTGTTAAGAGATCAATTAATAACTTTCGCAATGCCTACCGAAGGTTGTTCCAAAATTAACAAAGGCTTCTTAGTCTTACAAACCCTTGATCATATATGGTGGTCTAATAGATTTATGATGGTTGATTGGTATCATTAACCGACATAATTTGGTTTAACTCTTTTTAGGTAAGCTTTTAACAAGGATTGCATGAGTAATTTGGTTAGTTGTCTTATTTATTTCATTATTGTTTTTATTATGTTGTATTTGTAGAGGGCACCCTCGTACCACGAGGTTCTCATTTAATACAGGCCATGGGGAGGGTCATTAGTGAAATGCTTAAGTCATAACAATTGATGGAGGGTTGGTAACAAACCTATAGTCTTACTTATAGTACTCGTGTCTTTTGAATGCCACAAAGTGGTATACTTTGTTTATGGCTGTTGAGTTTTATGCAGGTTTCTCACTTTATTAATATAATGCAACTACTTATTTTAGTTGTTATATGTTAGTATTTTCTGCCAAATATATACTACTGATTGCTACATTTTATTGATGTTGTATTCAATGACTATTGAATTTGATGCTTGACAATTGATTAAAGTACTAGCAAATAGTCACAAATTTCTAGTGTTTGTCAGCCAAAAGTCTATAGTCATTATATTTAACTTAGTTAGTTTACCCCATTTTGACATGGAACTCTACTGAGCATCAAAAGACTAGTCTGAATCACCATCAACTTCTCTTTTATATGACCGAGTTTCATTGATCTTGATTTTTTTAAGTTGTCTCCTGAAATATATAGGAAGCTCAGGAAATTAACAGGGCACAATATATATATCAATTACCCTTCAGAGACTGGTATGGGATAGGTTGTTACACTCTGCATCTCTCTTCTTACTCTATTACGCAGTTGTTTTTAACTTCATTTTATATGAGTAGTTGAATTTAAGTTTTTAAATATTTATGTTAGTGATTTGTTCTCCAACAGTTAATTTTTGTCTCCTAATAGCATATAACATGGTGGAAAGGATATCTATGAATGATGGCCATTGCGTATTTAGGAATCATCTCATTGATATTTCTGCTTTCTGCTACGCTACCATTATCTTTGGGGCTCATTGATCCACAAGATGGTATCTGTCTACTTCCAGTGCTCCTGATGTGCTTATAGTATTATAAGATTTTGAGCTGTTAGGAAAATGAGTATCTTCTTTTTTTTGCTACAAGTAACTATGGCTTCATCTCTTATTTTGATGTACTAGTGTTTGCTTCCACATCTTCTTCTGTATCTGGTATTATGAGTGCCTATATATGTATGCATTTGTTTTTATTCATCTATTTGCTTAGTGAATAACGAATGTTTAGACAAAAAAGCATATAATTGTTTGGGTCATCCATTAAATCTGAACTGTATATCGTCACACTTTATTGCCACTATTATTTACATAGTGTTAACAACACAATAATATATGATATATATGTAAATGAAAACCAAAGATGTAAAATAATTTTACTTGTACACTCAGCTTGAATTGCACACTAGATGGGCCTGCAAATAAGCAAGGCCAACCCTAGGCCTAATCTAGTTGAGCTCATGCTTTAACAAAAACTTGCTACTGATTTCTGGCAAGCACGACATTTATGTTAAGAAACAGCGTTGATTAGCTTACCAAGTGTGCAAGAATGTAGGTTTCAGTGATTTTGTCAAAAATTTTATTTCAAGTCTTTGGGTTTGAGTTTATGAATCATTTTATGCCAAACCAGTATACAAAAAAAATTAAGTTTTGTCCAAGAGGATTAGTACTCTCAAATTCTTTATGTACAAGAAGCACAATATTATTAACTTCAAAGAACATGAGCACGAACATAAAACAAATGAGCTTAATATTGAAGGGAACTGAAACATTAGCAATGAAACAAATCTAAGTACATCAATCTAGACCATGATGGTTTGTCATTCCGGGTCAACTATCTGAATACTTTGTGTTGATCTGATTTCAGTTCAAAGTGGTTGTTTTGATGCTTATTTTGATCTGGGTTATGAAATTTCCATACATCATCAAGAGAGCTTTGAATTGATTGATTTGGTCATTATGAAATTTCCATACATCTATTTTGGATGCTCGTTTACAAACTTGTATCTCTTAGCTATTTTATATCCTTTCAAGATTTTGTTGTTTTACCTACTCTGATTGAACGTTGATGAATTTTGCTTATTTTAGTGAATGTTGATGAATTTTACTTATTTTCTTTACTTCATTCATTCTCAATTTCTATTAGGAAAAATGTTTACAGGGAAGTGGTTGTAGAAGCTATACTTTACTATTATGACTTCAGTATCCCTTTAATTCATCATGCTACTTATACGGGAGTGCAATTTGTATTTGTGTTGATAGTGTAGGTTTGTAATGACATTCATGGGATAATCCTGCATATTGTATTTTGTGACTTCTATTAGGAAAAATGTCCCCACAAAAGAAGAAGTTTATCAAGCCTGGGTTCATGTAGGATATGAGAGGCAAAGATTGAAAAATATTACTAGAAATAAAATGAAAATGGATGCTTTGAAATTGCAACAAGTTTCAAAGCTTGCAATGAATTCCAAGATGGTTACTCGAACAAGTTCGAGTAAGATGGGGAAAAGAAGCACAAGTGAAAGAGATGATGAGTATATCCCTGTCGGTGAGGATTTGCTTAGCGAGGAAGATAGCAACCATAATGAAGAATCTTCCGACCCTAAAATAAAAAAGGTAATAAATTTGATATCGAGTCTTCTGTCTTCTGTCATCATTCATTGGAATATCTCATTGTTTTTCTTACGTTACAGGTTACAAACAATAATGACTCTTCTGTCCCTAAAATGAAAAAGGTTAAGAATTTGATCATAAATGATTTTTTTTTACTGCTCCAGTGTATAGCTTACTACTATGGTTGCAAATGATAAGGAAAGCAACATTTGGGGTCCTCGAGTCTTGATCCTCCATTGGTGCTGGTCTTGACCCTCTACCAATGCTTGTGTTGCCAATGTTTAGTGAGCTCTGATACGCTCTAATACACCAGTGTGCACTTAAATTTCTTCTGATACACCACTGTGCAGTTGATACTTCTTCTGATACTCGGGTATCCTACTATGGTGGTTTGGTTCTTCCTTGGTATAGCTGGTTGAGCCGCATCATGGATGCGATTGAGCTCTTGCCGACCCACGGTGAGCTTCGATCTGATGCCTAGCGTCAATTGGGATCATATCATAGAGGAAAAGTATTTTACTATGGTTTGAGCTTCCTTGCATAGATTTTTATTATGGTTTGAACTTCCTTCTATGTCTTATTAGTGTGTTTCTTGCATAGCTTACTACTATGGTTTGAACTTCCTTTACGGCACTGTGTTGGACTATCTTGATAGTTCTGGATATTTGATCCTCAAATTTGGTCGAGGATGAGCACTTTCCCATTTCTTTATATACATATTGAATCTAATTTTCTTAGATCTACTGACAACACATGTTGCAAATGATGAGGAAAGCAACATTTGGGGTCCTCGAGTCTTGATCCTCCATTGATGCTGGTCTTGACCCTCTACCAATGCTTGCGTTGCCAATGTCTAGTGAGCTCTGATACTCTCTAATACACCAGTGTGCACTTAAATTTATTCTGATATGCCACTGTGCAGTTGATACTTCTTTTGATACTCGAATATCCAGCTATGGAGGTTTGGTTCTTCATTGGTAGAGCGGGTTGAGCAGCATCATAGATGCGATTGAGCTCTTGCAGACCCATGGTGTGCTTCGATCTGATGCCTAGCTTCAACTGGGATCATATCGTAGAGGAAGAGTATTTTACTATGGTTTGAGCTTCCTTTCATATATTTTTACTCTTGGTTTGAACTAACTTCTATGTCTTATTAGTGTGTTTCTTGCATAGCTTACTACTATGGTTTGAACTTCCTTTACGACACTGTGTTGGACTATCTTGACAACACCTACCCTATATACTGCTACATTTATTATACATTTTTAGATTGCATACAACAGTCCTACGCATAGGTCATAAGAAAAGAGCGTGAGGAGCAAGAGGCCCGGCATAAGAAAGAGCTTGAGGCGGTCAAGAGTGAGCTTAGGATTGAGCTCAAGGAGGAAGTTATGGCCGTGTTCCTGAATGCTCAACTACTTTGTCAACAATCCAATACATCGTCTAGGTAATTTGCCAACTATCAACTTATTACATTGGTTTTTCTCTGTGATTCCTATGTTTGGTTTTCTCTCGTGGCTGCAATTAATGTTTGGTTTTTTTTACCTCTGTGATTTTTCAAGCTACTTCTCCATTTTCTTTCTTTCCAGTTGGAAGTTGAACTATGTTACATTGGTTTCTTTTTTGGACTACGATTTTTGGAGTCTGAATTTTGCATACTGCCTTTAAAGTTTGTTTCTCCATTTCCTTTCTTTCAAGTTAGAATTTGTATTTATTATATTGGTTTCTCTTCTGGACTATGATTTTTTGGACTGAATTTTGCATAGTCTCGTGTCGGTATCGGTATCGAAACTTAAAGTTTGAGCTGCAAAAGAGTTTTGTTTCCCAATTTTTCCCTTCACTTAAAGCTTCCTTTTTCATTTGAAGCTTACTTTGTCACTTGAAGCTTGTTACTGTACATTGGTTTTTCTGTACAGTAACAAGCTTGTTACTTGTAGTTCCCATTTTTGGAAAGCTTCCCAAATTTTGGACTGAAGCTTGTTATTTGTAGTTCCCATTTTTTTGTAAGCAAGTCTGTACAGTTTGGAAGAACTGTTAGCAGGTTTGTACAGATGGATTGATCCTTTTGTTCTATTTTAAACATTCACAAACTAATGTAGTCTAGTCTCTACAGTTTGGAAGAACTTGTCTTTCTTTTCTGGTGGTTTGTATACAGTTAGCAGGTTGCTAATATATTGGCATATCTTATTTCATTTGCATGTCCTTCAAAAGCATTCTGGATATGCTAAAATGATGGGCGACTATCTTGTGATGGGAAAATAAATTTGGGTTCATTTTTTGGGTTCATGTTGGACGTACTTGAATGTTCAAAAACATAGTATAGTACTTATTGTTTTGGGTTCAGAATTTTGTATATAAGTAATGGTAGAGACAATGCGTCCATTTTGTAATGGTGGAGACAATGGGTTCATTTTGTAATAGTGGAGACAATAGGTTCTTTGTAACTGATGGTGTGGGTGATGTTGTGTTTTGAATTTATTTTGGAAATGATGGTAAAGGATGCTTACTGTTAAGCTTTTTTGTTGTTTATCAATTGAACAAATATAGTTATATATGGATTTTGTTATCTTCTACTTAATGGTAAAGAATGCTTGATGTTGTTAAGTTTTTTTTTGTATTGGAGCTCCGACACCTGGAGATACATCTGAGGACAATAATCATATGAATTATGTTATGTGTGTATTTAAATTGTATGTTTTATAGCTGGAAAATACAAAAAATAATTTCATAAGTATTACTTTTGGGATAGTTATGTAATTGTCCTACATATAAATGACATCCTTTTGTGACGCTGGCAAATATTTCTAGGACGGATGATATTCGTCACAAACTCTTTTATGTTGGGATAGTTTAGTAAACCATCGTAAACATATAATAATTCAAACTCTTTTGGTACTGTTAGATTTTTTGACCCTAAAACCAAATTAGGACGGTATTTTCTGTCCTAAAACTTTTTGCCACGCCACCCTAATAGTACTGTCACTTACCGTCCTAAAATTTATCCCAAATTACAATTTGGGACTTATTTGGGCCTTTTTAAGACGAATTTTTGGCGTCCCAGAAAGACACTTTTTTTGTAGTGTGGTGCGGGTAATAGATTTTGAGACAAACTCCTGGTGGAGAAAAGCTATGACCAGGAAGTTCATAGATATAACCAAGGGATGAGACATGAATTCATTCGGAGTAGTCAGAGAGTAAGTTCAGTGGTACCTGAGGGTACATAACTCAATAATCTGGGAGATTTGAAGTCGGAGTGCAAGTTCAGCGATACCAGAGAGTATATAACTCATAATCTGAGGGATAGTTGGAAGGTGTCGTTTAGACATAGTATTTCTTGAGGAACTTTCTGTTAATGGGCATCATGATCAAGTCTCCATTTTGTTTTGCGAGACGGTATGCGCCGTTGGAGAATACGGTCTCGATGATGAACGGACCCTCTCATTTAGGCTGGAATTTGCCGGGGGTCTTATGAGTCATGACCATTGGTCTGCGAATGGCTAAGACAAGATCGCCAACTTGAAATATTCTCTGTTTGACTTTCTTGTTGAAAGCCCGAGAGATGCGCGCTTGGTAGAACTCTATGCTTTATTGAGCATGTAAACGCTTCTCATCTAATGCTTCCAACTCTTACAACCGTCGGCGGTAGTTATCGTCCGCCATTAACCGGTAGGTTAGGGCCACTCGAAGTGAGGGGATCTGAGTCTCCAATGGGAGGACTGCCACACTCCCGTAAACCAAGGGGAACGGTATATTTTTTGTAGCCGTCTGAATTGTCGTACGATACGCCCATAAGCACTCGCCAAGCTTTTCATTCCAGTCGCGTTTGTTTGCAGACACAAACGTTTTGAGGAGCTTGATTATGGTTTTGTTGAAAGCTTCAGCCAGACCGTTGGTCGATGGGTTATATATTGTCGAGGCCATGTTCTGAATTTGATTTTTGCCAAAAAATCGATAGAAAGCGTGGCTTGCGAACTGCGGACCATTGTCGTGAATAATCCTCCGGGGCAGTCCAAAACGGTAGATGAGGTGATGTTTTATGAAGCTAATCACGTTCGATGTCTTAACCTCTGCCAACAGAACAGCTTCCGCCCATTTGGAGAAGTAATCGGTGATTGCAAGTATGAACCGATGCCTTCTAGACGACGGCGGGGTGATTGGCCCAATGATGTCCATTCCCCATGCTTTAAATGGCCAAGAGGCCACTGTCGGATACAAGAATTCAGATGGCAGGTGTATGAAATCTGCATGTATCTAGCAAGCCTTGCACTTCTTTGCATAATCAATCGCATCTGCTACCATTGTGGGCCAGTAATAACCCATTCGACGGAGACGATCTTACAATTTTGGGCCAGGTTGGTGAGCCCCGCAAGTGCCGTCATGAGCTTCACGTAAGGCTTCTTTGGCTTCTGCATTTGACAGGCATCTTAATAGTAGCCCGTCGTAGGATCGTCGATATAACATTTTTGTCTCCGTATCGTAGAAGAATCTGAGGGAGCGTCTTCTGATTGAAGTTGCTTTCTTCACATAATCTGGCAGAATTCCGTAGACTGCAAAGTCGATGAGCGGGTGTCTCCAGTCTTGTATGTCGTTGGTTATATGGACGGAGTAACTCATACCCAGTTGAAGATTGTTCCTAGGGCAGACCAGTTCATGGCCTATTATGTCGACTAGATGATGAGTGTTATTTGGAAGCGCCAAGGAAGCGGCGATACCTGCTAGGGCATCGGCTTCGATATTTTGGAGCCTAGGAACGTGCTCTATAAAGAACCCCTCCAAGGCTGTAATGATGGCAATTGATGTCTGATAATAGGGAATCAGGTTCTCGTTGTGAACCTCGTATGAACCTCGGATCTGGTTAACAACCAACTGCGAATCACCATATGCTTCCAGGTACCTGATCCCTACTTCTTTTGCGAGTTGGAGCTCGATGACTAGAGCGTTATATTCGGCTACGTTATTCGAACAGGGTTCTGTAAGAGAATATGCCCGATTGAATACTAGTCCAGAGGGAGAAATTAATACCACCCCGACTCCAGCGACGATATCACCTTGTGGCCCCATTCTTGAAGCACCGTCGAAGAACATTCGCCAAATAGCGTCGTGCGAAATCATGTTCAAGGCGACGACTTCATCAGGAATTTCTTCATAAATTCTGGCTGTTTCTGAGCCTGGATAGGCTGCTAAGAAGTCAGCCAGGGCTTGACCTTTGATAGCCTTCTGCGGAACAAAAACCATGTCGTATGGGGATAACAGTATCGCACAGGTGGCTAGACCAGAACTGAGTGCGCCTGGCTTGGTCATGAGAACCCTGAGTGGACTAACTCGTGAAACAACATGGATGGTCTGCCCTGTCACATAGTGTCATGTTTTCTGAATGGCGAATACTAGGGCAAGGCACTCCTTCTCCACGGCGGTGTACCTATGTTCCGATCCTACCATCATCCGGCTAAGAAAGTAAATGGCTTATTCATGTCCTGCATCATTATTCTGTGCTAGCAGAGCACTGAGGGAGTGTTCTATCGCCCGTACATAGAGCAGGAAGGGCTTTCCGATGACCGGGGCTACCAGAACTGGCGGATTCATCAGGTATTTCTTAATGTCATTGAAGGCACGCTGACATTCCTCGTTCCATACAAAATAGACACCTTTCCTCATGAGTTGAGTGAAGGGTTGACATCGTCCTGAGAGGTTAGATATAAACCTCCTAATATAGGCTAGTCTTCCCTGAAGGCCGCGGAGCTCGCGGAGTTTCCTTGATGGATTCATCTCCAGGATTGCTTTTGTTTTGTCGGGATCTATGTGAATGCCCCAGGAAGTAATGACGAAGCCCAAGAATGTTTCGCTGGACACCTCCAGGAAAGACTTTATGGGATTCATCTTCAGGTTGTGTGCCCGCATGTGGTCGAACAATGTTCTCAAATCATGTAAGTGGTCGTTTCTGGAGTGGCTCTTGACGGAGATGTCGTCAATGTAACACTCTATCGTCTTGCGCAAATGATCTCTGAAGATGACACTCATAGCCCGTTGATATGTAGCACCGGCATTCTTCAGGCCAAAGGGCATGACCGTATAACAATATACGCCGATCGGCATTCGAAATGATGTATGCTTCTCATCATCAGGAGACATCTTGATTTGATTGTATCCTGAAAAGCCATCCATAAAGGACATGTGCTCGAAGCCACACGTATTGTCGATCATTATGTCAGTGATCGGAAGAAGGAATTCATCCTTAGGGCATGCTGTGTTCAGATTACGAAAATTGATGCAAATTCGTATCTTTCTATTCTTCTTGATGACTGGCACTACGTTGGCTACCCAGTCTGGGTGCTGCTCTTCACGGATGAAACTGCTAGCTATGAGCTTGTTTACTTCCGTTTCATTAGAATTCATGATGTCCGAACGAAACCGCCACTGCTGTTGTCTGACTGGTTTTGCGTCTGGATAAATATTAAGCTTATGAAGTGCAATCTCGGGGTTTAGCCCTGGCATGTCTTCATAGCTCCAGGCAAAGACAATGACGTATTCTCTGACGAGTTGTAACAACGACTCCCGCTCGTCGTCTGTCAGACTTTTACTGATAAAGATTGGCTTTGGAGAGGTTTCATCGCCGAGGTTAACTTGCATAACCTCATTCTCAGTGGGAGGATCACAAAGTTCAAAGCGTTTCTTCCATTGTGCATCTAGTTGCTGGACCCACGGCTCCAACTCAAGTGGTTCAAGTAGGTCTTCGTCTTCCTCTTCGATATCAGCGGATATCATGTTGACAGATAATGTCTGTCTGAATATATCTCCAATACTGCTATCGGAGTCGTAAATGGGTGACTCAGACGAATGAGAGTGCCACTCGCATTCTTCATCAGAACTTTCGGGCGTTGTTGGTGGGGTAACATACCCGAGGCCGCGTCTGGATTTGTGTTAATGATCATGAGGTTTCCCTACCGGTGCCGGCGGCTGTAGAGGCAATCATCGACCACTGTCATGATTTAGACCCGGGGTAGCCTCCATGTCGTAGCCCTGCTTTTGTATGAAGTATTTAGCTTGAGGACTATACAAGTAGAGCGGTAGTCATCCAGCGTCGGGTCCGAGGTCGGACTCTTGTGGCGTGAAAGATTGACAACCCTCTTTTCGGCCAAAGATGATTGTGTGATCCCATCCTCTTTTGTCTGGGACCGGAAAGTAAGCGCCTTTTATGGGAGCAAGTCGATTTAGGGTATGGACGGTTGTCACCCGTGTGTGAAGGCTAAAGTCTAGACAGTCCCGTGCGGCATACATCAGTTTAGGCTTATCATACTCAGAATAGTATAAGGGCAGCCTCTTATTGATAAAATAAAGAATTTTATCCACAGGAATTACATCATCAGGAGAGGGGCTATCCACCTGTGTAACCAAGTATTAGGCGAGTTCTTCGTCCTCCTTGGCTACCCCCTGCGAGCTTAGAGGTCGGGATGCGGTCTTGGGTAACTTGACCACCAAGGGTTCCGTTTGAGGTATTGACTTGCCCGTTGGATTGACACTTTGCTGCTGGCTCGTCTTTGAAAGACGGATGACAATCGACTCAGCAAGGGACTTTGTGTCTTCCGGTTGCCTTGTAGTGAATTTCGGCAATCGGATTACCATTGGTGTTACAGAGGGCCTTGCATCTTCCTGTTGCCTTTGATTGGATTTCGGCAAATTGGCCCTACGACAGGTTTTGGCTCCTGGCTGGATCTCGGGAGACGGATGACCATTGGTTCCAACTGCGTAGGTGAGGCAGGAGAACCGAGCACCTCTTTGTGCAAGGTTGCGACGAGGGGTACGGCCTTGCCCGGTATGCAAGCCTGGAGACAGATTCTCAAAGGTTCTTCTGGTCCTGTGATGACCTCCAGTTCGTCAGATATATGTTTCCTGGATTCGTCATATAGACAAGCCTCCGAAGAGTAATAAGATTCAACCCCTTTGAAGGGATCAATGTCGACGAATTCAGTTTTCACGGAACCGTGCTTACTGACATACTTGAAACACTGGTTAAGGGTGGATGGTACGATCATATAGTCATGTATCCACGGACGTCCCAGGAGGATGTCGTAGGAGGTGTCTGCATCTATGATGTAGCAGGTAACTTCCGTCTTCAGGTCACCAATCTGGCACTTCAACCGGATCTTCCCTAGGGGATAGCTTCTTCCCGAGTTAAAACCGCTAATGGCAGTATTAGTTGCTTCTAGCCGATGCATAGGGATGCTAAGAAGTTGGAGCAGGCTTTTCGAGATGTTGCTTATTGACGAGCCAGGGTCGATATGCATCCGATCCACCTTGATATCGCTTATGTATCCAGTGTAGTACAAGGGGCGATCATGCAAATTCGACTTGATCAACATGTCCTGAGGAGTAAATATGATGTTGGGCATTGCATCTGCGCTATCGCCGCCCTGTAGATCTGCTTGCGGGTCTTCCCCTGGAGGCTTGACCTGGGCTAAGTAGGCGTCAGGATTTTGGAGTGCTTCGCTTAATGCGACACGAAGATCCATGAAGAGCCTTAGGAGCTCGTATAACGACAACTTTGCTGGCGTATTAGCCAATTATGCTAATATGTCAAAGTTATATGATCTTTCCGGTCCCTGAGGCACATCATTGTGGAGTGGCCTGTCGAAGCGGGTTTCCTTTATTTTGGACTTATCCACCAGTGGAGGCTGAGATGGCCTTGGAACATCAGAGGGAGGCAACGTTGCTGGCTGAGGATCTTCGGCTGAACAATCTCGTGTGGGCTGGACTTGTGCTCCAGACCGGGTAACAACGGCTGCAGCTTCTTCAGCTTCGGCTGAAATTGTGTGGCAGGCTCTAGACTTCCTACCCTTTTTCTTGCTGGTAAAAGATGACAGCTCCTGGGTAACTTCGGGTACCAAGTCTGGATGCACCCACATAATTTCTCCTCGCGAGGTAGTGAGGGGTACCAGTCCAGATGTCTAGCTCCGGAAGGGTGGAAGATTAGTAACCTCCATCGTTGCCCGAGGGACAGGTATGGCCCCGTCTAGAGTGCTTGTTGGAGGGAAATCGTCGAACTGAATAGACACCATGTTTGTCACCACGGTAACCTCTTCAAAGTCTATCGACAGAGCTTTGGAGTCGATAAGACTCTGAATGTACTTCTTCAATTGGAAGCAATCATGAGTGGCATGATAGACATAGCGGTGGAAGTGACAATACTTTGGGTCCTCCATTTCTGCCGCTTGGGGTTCGCGCCTTGGTGGAGGGAGCTGGATCCTACCCCCTTGCAAGAGCATATCGAAGATAGGTTTGACATGACTATCTTCAAATGAGTAAGTAACCTTGGGCCACGGACCTTCCGTCTATTTTTGTTCGAGCTTCGGAGTCGCATCAGTGACCATGGCCTGTTTGCCCTTATTGTCCCGGTTGGTGGTGGCACCACTGTTGTTGTTACTGGAGGTGAAACCAGGACGTCTGCCCTTATCTTCTCCGTCTGGGATGTGTAATCCCAGCTGGCGAGCCTTCTTCAATTTTGCCTCTGCGTTGGTAGCACTTATGATGAAGGTCGTCCAATCCCTGAACTGATCGTCACCCATCCAGAGGCTAATTGCAGGGAGCAGCTTCTTCTGGCAAATTTCAATCAAGGAGCTCTCGGGATTGCCTTGGGGCAATCTCATTACGGTTTGGCAGAACCGCTCGATATAGTTCCTTGTTAGCTCCCTTTCTCCCTGAACGACGTCCATGAGAGACGACATCGTTACATCATGCCCCACTTCGTAGAATCTTTCCAGGAACATGTGCTTGAAGCCGTCAAAAGAATGGATGCAATTATAGGGAAGGTTGCGGCACCAGTCGAACGTGATCCCCTCCAATGCTCCGATGAATAATCGCGTAAGGATGGCATCACTATGCGACAAATGGTCGGTTTTGACCTCAAAGTATGTCATGTACCGACTAGAAGAGGTCTTCCCATCATACGAATCGATATGGAACGGCTTGTACCGTGGTAGAAAAGGCACATCTCTCCATACGACAGGATATGGCTGGCGTATTCTGAGGTCCCGAGAGGAGTCTCGGGCATTGAACATTGCCCAAAGCTCCTGGACTTCCCTCCTTGCTTCCTTGGCTTCATCTGCAGCTGAGGGAACGGATGCTGCTAAGGGATCATCACCCAAAGGAGGGGCGGTCGTGTTGGAGTCCGCGTTGACTGTGGGTCCCAAGCTTGTTTGTCCGGGCGTCCTCGCTGGTTAAGTTGGCAAGGCGGCTTTGAACTCGTCTACGGACTTGACCAAGGACAGGAGCATGGCTTCCAGCACTTCTAGCCGTTGTCGGTCAGAAGGCGCTTCATGATCATCGTCAGCCATAAAGACTGTCCTCACGTGGGTAGAAGTGGAAGGGATTGTGGCAGAGGTACTCTCTGTGTCGTACCCTTGTATAGAGAAATCGTCAGGGAATGTCCGAATGTTATCTTCCTCTGACTCGGAAGGGGTGCTACCCCCTGTGCAGGAAGCCGCATTATCTTGGTGAGGGTGGTGATCTTCAGGGAAATCTGAGTCTATTGCACAGTTCTGGGGGACCTCTACCCCCTGTATGTGCTCTTGGTACACCGAGTTGTCGCATACATTGAGGGGACTGCTACCCCCAGCTTCATCTACTATCAAGGAAGCCGAAGGTGCACCCCCGGGTGCTGGAAGCTTCTTTTTGGATCGAGTGCCTAAATAGACACCCCATGTGGTTATCGATGGGAACCCCCAGACGAGGTCTCCTTACAATACTGGCTGACATCGTCGGACTGGAAGAGCCTGTCTTCTTTCCTCCTTTGCGAACATTCTGAGCTGAATTACAGGATCAAGTGAGAGGAAACCCCTTGTTTCCCAAAATTTGTACATGTTTTTTGAGTTTTTGTTGGACAGGTGTTGGCTGCTACAGTCGTTGGAAAACTGACTGCCGATCTTCAGGTGCTGCTAATTTGTTACAGCAGCAGTTGATGATGACTTAGGTGCAACGACGCCCCGAGAGGGACTCATTGCATGCCGACTCTGCCGTCTTACATTTGTGAGTAATCACGTCACGTAAATCGGTAGCAAGCTGCTCTACCTTTGCACCAAACTTGTGAACTCAGGTATCCCGAGTGCACGGGTGCTTAGGCATTATGTTTGCTCCCGGATCCGTGGCTAATAAAAGCACTTCATCTGGATCTTTAGAGGGAGATTTTAAAGACCCACCCTGTCTGTTAGCCCTGGGGGACTGGACGCGGGTGGTTCTGTACAACTTTTCGTCAGGAGCCCGTGTAACAGTCAACGGGGCCCGCTGACAATCAGCAACTTGGATAGTTGACTGGGCTGGTTGGGCCCACACTGCCCTAGACTTTTTTGACTTAGCACCTGAAGGCGCGTAGTAAAAAGAGTCCAAATTGATACATCCTACATTCTCAGTAGGCCGCATGGCGTCGGGCCCGCATGAGAGGCGGTCAAACACAGAGCTTCTAGCAGGGCCGCATGAGACATCCTGTCTGAGGCCAGGATTGGCTGCCGCATGGACCATCTCTTGCGGCTAGAGCTGGATGCCGCATGGACCATCTTCCTGCGGCCAAAGTTGGCTGTCGTATGAATTGCCTGCCTGCGGCCAGAATCGGCTGTCGCATAGACCGACTGTCAATCTCCTCTATGCGGCTTCTTCTTTGTCCGCATGGATTTCCCTTGTGACCCCAAAAACTCAGCATCGTAGTGTTTTTCTCTGCTGGATTTGGGGACAGTGGGGTCCTCCGCGGTCGGAAGCAAAGCCGCAGGAGAATTTTGGTCACCGTCTTGGGCTACTGTCACGCCCCGCTCCCGTAGGAGCGATCGTCCTCGCTAAGGCGTGATGCCGCACGGGCCTAGGTTGCGCCCGTGCAAGGCCAAGTCCAGAAACGGCCGATTTGAGTTCTAGGCCACAGAGTCGCACAGAGTGTCCCCATTTGCAGCGGAATATAAATAAACACAATTAAAGCGAAACCAAATTCTTTATTGATATTCAACAAGTTTACAAGCGGCGCTAGGCCGATATTACAAGTCGCTCAAGCTCTCTCTCTCTCTGAAACATAAAAGGCGTGCCAAATGGCTTACAACATGGAAGGATACATGGCGATGTTCCGATACATTATGTCCTGTATAGGGTGCTTCAGCTTCTTGCAACGTTCCAAGGCCCCAGAGTTGGCTCCGCGCCTTGACACGTTCGACGGAAGCTCCGCACCCGCCGGCGTCTCCTGCTATCCTGCAAGCATACTGTGGGGTTATCAGTACATTGTTATGCACTGGTGGGGAGGCTGGCTCGCCCACAATGCCATCATTACCAAACACGTTCTATAATCTTTTGTGCATCTCTATCATTCATTGTCTTTCTAATCTTGCCTTAGGATCAATTTCATGGCATATTGCATAGCCTATCTCGTGTTACCGAACTCGAGTGTCGCATGGAAATACATGTACGACTTACCCATACTTACCGTCCGGCCTTCCCTGTTCAAGGTAAACCAAGTTAAACCACAATTCATGAATAATAACATAACACGATTCATGCACGCATTCAATATCAAGTGTGTGTCCATGTCTCGGGATTCTAGCACGTCGGAGGCATGTTCTAGCACGTCGTAGGCACGTTTTTAGAGTGTTACAATTCAAGCATGTTTCGAGTATTTCATTCAAGCATGTTCAAGAGTGTTATATTTCGGGCATGTTCATGTTCAGGATATTACACTTCAAGCATGTTCTGGAGACACTACATTTAGTTTACTTAGACTACTTTGATTTCAATGCAAGAACTTGCACGTGGATTGCCACCAGCATAGTCCACTTAATCTACATGCACGGGTCGCTGGCTTTGCAAGCCATTTAGGACATTCCCCTGTGGCAATTCTCAACTTAGCGTAGGGTGATGGCTGGTACACCCCGTTAAGTCTCTTGAATATACCCTCCTACTTACGTCTCTTGGTGCCCAAGCCCGCACCCAAGCAGCCCGTAAGCGCCGTTGATTCTGCCTAGGCCGGCCACGGTTTACCCCCCCAACGCCCGTGCCGCAGAATCCTTCCACACGACGGCCACGGTATACCCCCCCATCGCCCGTGCCGTTTGTCCACGACCATTTCGTATTGTCTTGTTATTTTAACTTAGCGGCTATCTCCGAGCCGTAGGCTAACCCTTAGCCATAATGCGTTAATCGACCAGGTTGGCGTCCGTACAGCGCGGGTAGCGAGCCCCGTTGCACGTGCCCGTCATACCTGTCGCTAGCGTCTTCCATGTCTTATCTTTCATGCCATAATGCGTTAACGACCAGGTTGGCGTCCGTACAGCGCGGGTAGTGAGCCCCGTTGCACGTGTCCGTCATACCTGTCGCTAGCGTCTTCCATGTCTTATCTTTCATGTATTCTTTCTTTTCATGTTATTCTTTCACTTGTTCGTATGTTCATAGAGTCATTCATGTGTTTGTTCATTCATTCGTTGATTCATTCATTCATGCATTACGCAACTCCCAGTGTGGGAGTCGTCTTGGCGACCCATCGGTCCCATAGCCTTCCAATGTTGCTAAACTCTACTCGGAGCGACTATGTTGATAGCCTTCCCGTTTCATTGTTGTAAACCATTCATTGTTTCATTGTTTGAACGTATACGGGACATGAACGTGAGCTTGTGCCGTAGCACGAGCGTAGAGCGTGGTGCGAGCGTTTCTATAATTGCCGAGTTCTTTCCCATGTTCTAAACAAGCATGCGAGATGGGATTATTCCCTTAGCTAGGTGCGTTGAATCATTTATTAACATGCATGGTGTTGTCGCCTAGCGATTCTCGTGAAAGTGTCCGCATTGTTATGTGTCTAGGCTAAGCACAGACGGGTTCATCGGAGCCACCCACCTTAGCGATGTTCGCATCGGCCGAGCGATCCTCCGAGCGCGCCTTTGCAAGTCTAAGTCTGGATTCTTCTTGACGGGCCAATGCAAGTCTTGCATCGATTTGCATCGATACTTCATCGGGTCGAGGCAACTCTTCGGGTCGACGGCTCGTTTTGAGTCGTTGCACGCGCCGTTTGGAATCGGCGTTCCGCTAGGGCGGAGCGGGTCACTACATAATACACCACTCAAAATAAGTCTCGTCCTCGAGACTTTCTGAGTGTAGGATATCCTACCATTTCTTAACTCGTGTTTTCGTGTTTCTTAGACAATTTTATCGAGCGGTCCTATCGTTCGACGACATCGAACCATACTTGATATCTTTCTAAGTCCCGTGTCGCACGCGTTGGGTCGATTTTTTTATCGAATAGCCTTTCATTCATTTTAGAGTTGATTGTACTTATTCAATTCGAGTATTTCTTCGTCTTGGTTGCTATTTCGACGTGTCATGGAACTGGAATGGTTACACGAGACACATTGTAATTCGTCAAATGCGAGGGTCGCAGGCTAAGGCAAATTCACTTTCGTTTATCTCGGTCATCGAGATGGCCCGATTCGCTTTTCAAGCGTTCGTGTCCACGAAATCAGTATGATTTCTACTTAACGGGGTCGACCAAGTCTAGGAAATTTTCATCGAATTTAAGACCACATATTGCACTATCGTCGAGCATATCTTCCTATCAATGCTTCACTTCGTTATACCAACTTTTACTAGCACGATTTCACGCTCACGACACTTGTTTACTCCCCAAGTCGTGCTAGAACTCATCGTATCACTTGGCCGGATCGTGCACGCATTTCAGGCGTCCCCAAAATACCTGCATTCAGCCTAGCCGCATGATAGAGAATTTGTCATTCTCACTCGAGTCGCATCGTGCACATACCCAGGCGTCCCTGAAATATATGCATGTCAGCCGAGTCTCGTGAGTAGGGTTTCTTACATTCGTGGTTCATGCTATCCATCCATGCCAATCCTCAAGATCAATCTTTTGATTGCTAACGCATGAAACAGGGGCGTCTCGCCTAACCGCTAGGCCATCTTTTCGAGGCTAAGTCAATGTCAGGATTGGAATCATAGTTCCCCAACAATAATGCCAATACTGACCCCAATCCTAGGGTCAAACCAAAGTCGGTAGTACGGGATTTTCTACCCAAGCTCGCGTCACTCAGATTTCTAAACATCGAGCACGATCACCTATTCTCGTCAAGGCATTCGCCGCGTATATCCGAATTCATTCTGATCACATACTTCACATATCCATTCTTTCCAATTCATGTATTCGATCACGAGTTCATCTAGCTTGACAATACGTTGCGCCCCAATCTCACGCGAGTCCGATTATCCACGGTGGTTCATGAATCACCATGCAACGCTCTCGCGGAATAATCATTCTCATCGGGGCGTAACTCTTGCTTACGTCTAGACTGATTCATTCTCGATACGCGGATTGGACCTACTCAATCCTCAAACTTCATCATTCAAGCACACCGAATCATTCTCAAGTCATCTTCGCGTCAAACCACAAGTCGAAGCAATCGTATTGCCACGCCGTGCAAGTTTGATCACCCCCGCTGGATGAATCACCATACCAGCGCTCACGCGGAGTGATCGCCCTAATCGGCGCGACGCATGTGCGAGGCTGGAGTTGCGCTCGCATAAGACAAGAATGTCGACGTTGGGGTTATCGTCGAAGTAAATCCAAGCATTTCATTTCATCCAAGTCAAGATTTCAATTCGACAGTCCGACCGTCATTCATTCAACCAGAAATCCTCGAGTCACGTCTATATTTTCCTTGACACGTTTTAATACCCCGAGTATAGCATCCAACGGAACAATGACATTTGCACGATCGTCATTCGCCGAGTCAGAGTACCCACGAGTTATCGCATATCGATCTTTGATACGCCTCAATACCATCGACGATATGCGTAACCTGACGATCTTCCTTTGCAACCAATTTCGAGTCATGCGACGATGCCGTTGTCCGAGTTGGATATTCCACCATTTCTCCTGATACTCAAGATCAAGTTCAGTCGCTTTTCCTCAAAGCTCGTTTCAAGATCGTTATTCAAAACTCAAGTCACATTTCATTTGCATCAATTCGACATCGCACGCACGTTCCTCTAAGTTTCCTCGATCAAGACCATTTATTTTCATCCATCGTTCCGAATCATTTCTAACACGCGTTACCCATTCACAAGTTGTCCGAACGATATCTCGTTCGGGACACACGAAGTCACGATCAACTAAGCGTGACACGTTCTAAAGCTTTGTGCGACCGCATCGCTTCGCCGACATACTTGTTCTATCCGTAATTCCTTTAGTCTCGCTCGAACAATTTCTATAACGTCCATACACCACTCAGGGTTCGAGCCACTCGACTAGTCGTTGACACTCATTCTTATTCTTCTTCGAACCTATCACATACACCACTCGGGTTCAAGCCATACGGTCTAATCCTCAATCACGTTCGCGCCATGCACTAAGATATCCTTCAGATTCGTTCGACGAATCTCTAGCGTACTCGCTTACGTCGTCTCGACGTACTAAGTCGTTCACACGAGTCCTCAAAATCCAAGTCAATCATTCGCGTACGCCTAAGCGTTAACTCGATAGCGTTCCTATCGATATACACTCAAAGTGTATCTCCGTTCTCGATTGAGCGATACTTGATATCGCTCGCAACCCGATTGCACCCAAGAGTCGAGGTGCGCGACACGCGGACTAAGTTGTACCGCTTAACCATCCCGTATGGACTATATTCATGTTTTGCACGCTCAGTTGCTAGGGTCAACGCAAGACCGGTTAGGCACGCACGAGACATGTTAACTTTGCATGTGTTCTCAATCGAGTCATGTTTAACGTCGTCCGGCACAAAGGCCTTCGCCTATCGATCCCGTGCAACCGAGTACTAGTACGAGCTTTTGAAAGTATTAGACTTATTGTATGGAACATGCCGATGGACATTTGAGAGAGAGCGCACACTTCTTTTTCCAACCGAGCTTTCAAAACTGAGAAAATCGAAATGAAGTCCAAGGACGTAAAGCCGTGCTCTGATACCAATCTGTCACGCCCCGCTCCCGTAGGAGCGATCGTCCTCGCTAAGGCGTGATGCCGCACGGGCCTAGGTTGCGCCCGTGCAAGGCCAAGTCCAGAAACGGCCGATTTGAGTTCTAGGCCACAGAGTCGCACAGAGTGTCCCCATTTGCAGCGGAATATAAATAAACACAATTAAAGCGAAACCAAATTCTTTATTGATATTCAACAAGTTTACAAGCGGCGCTAGGCCGATATTACAAGTCGCTCAAGCTCTCTCTCTCTCTGAAACATAAAAGGCGTGCCAAATGGCTTACAACATGGAAGGATACATGGCGATGTTCCGATACATTATGTCCTGTATAGGGTGCTTCAGCTTCTTGCAACGTTCCAAGGCCCCAGAGTTGGCTCCGCGCCTTGACACGTTCGACGGAAGCTCCGCACCCGCCGGCGTCTCCTGCTATCCTGCAAGCATACTGTGGGGTTATCAGTACATTGTTATGCACTGGTGGGGAGGCTGGCTCGCCCACAATGCCATCATTACCAAACACGTTCTATAATCTTTTGTGCATCTCTATCATTCATTGTCTTTCTAATCTTGCCTTAGGATCAATTTCATGGCATATTGCATAGCCTATCTCGTGTTACCGAACTCGAGTGTCGCATGGAAATACATGTACGACTTACCCATACTTACCGTCCGGCCTTCCCTGTTCAAGGTAAACCAAGTTAAACCACAATTCATGAATAATAACATAACACGATTCATGCACGCATTCAATATCAAGTGTGTGTCCATGTCTCGGGATTCTAGCACGTCGGAGGCATGTTCTAGCACGTCGTAGGCACGTTTTTAGAGTGTTACAATTCAAGCATGTTTCGAGTATTTCATTCAAGCATGTTCAAGAGTGTTATATTTCGGGCATGTTCATGTTCAGGATATTACACTTCAAGCATGTTCTGGAGACACTACATTTAGTTTACTTAGACTACTTTGATTTCAATGCAAGAACTTGCACGTGGATTGCCACCAGCATAGTCCACTTAATCTACATGCACGGGTCGCTGGCTTTGCAAGCCATTTAGGACATTCCCCTGTGGCAATTCTCAACTTAGCGTAGGGTGATGGCTGGTACACCCCGTTAAGTCTCTTGAATATACCCTCCTACTTACGTCTCTTGGTGCCCAAGCCCGCACCCAAGCAGCCCGTAAGCGCCGTTGATTCTGCCTAGGCCGGCCACGGTTTACCCCCCCAACGCCCGTGCCGCAGAATCCTTCCACACGACGGCCACGGTATACCCCCCCATCGCCCGTGCCGTTTGTCCACGACCATTTCGTATTGTCTTGTTATTTTAACTTAGCGGCTATCTCCGAGCCGTAGGCTAACCCTTAGCCATAATGCGTTAATCGACCAGGTTGGCGTCCGTACAGCGCGGGTAGCGAGCCCCGTTGCACGTGCCCGTCATACCTGTCGCTAGCGTCTTCCATGTCTTATCTTTCATGCCATAATGCGTTAACGACCAGGTTGGCGTCCGTACAGCGCGGGTAGTGAGCCCCGTTGCACGTGTCCGTCATACCTGTCGCTAGCGTCTTCCATGTCTTATCTTTCATGTATTCTTTCTTTTCATGTTATTCTTTCACTTGTTCGTATGTTCATAGAGTCATTCATGTGTTTGTTCATTCATTCGTTGATTCATTCATTCATGCATTACGCAACTCCCAGTGTGGGAGTCGTCTTGGCGACCCATCGGTCCCATAGCCTTCCAATGTTGCTAAACTCTACTCGGAGCGACTATGTTGATAGCCTTCCCGTTTCATTGTTGTAAACCATTCATTGTTTCATTGTTTGAACGTATACGGGACATGAACGTGAGCTTGTGCCGTAGCACGAGCGTAGAGCGTGGTGCGAGCGTTTCTATAATTGCCGAGTTCTTTCCCATGTTCTAAACAAGCATGCGAGATGGGATTATTCCCTTAGCTAGGTGCGTTGAATCATTTATTAACATGCATGGTGTTGTCGTCTAGCGATTCTCGTGAAAGTGTCCGCATTGTTATGTGTCTAGGCTAAGCACAGACGGGTTCATCGGAGCCACCCACCTTAGCGATGTTCGCATCGGCCGAGCGATCCTCCGAGCGCGCCTTTGCAAGTCTAAGTCTGGATTCTTCTTGACGGGCCAATGCAAGTCTTGCATCGATTTGCATCGATACTTCATCGGGTCGAGGCAACTCTTCGGGTCGACGGCTCGTTTTGAGTCGTTGCACGCGCCGTTTGGAATCGGCGTTCCGCTAGGGCGGAGCGGGTCACTACATAATACACCACTCAAAATAAGTCTCGTCCTCGAGACTTTCTGAGTGTAGGATATCCTACCATTTCTTAACTCGTGTTTTCGTGTTTCTTAGACAATTTTATCGAGCGGTCCTATCGTTCGACGACATCGAACCATACTTGATATCTTTCTAAGTCCCGTGTCGCACGCGTTGGGTCGATTTTTTTATCGAATAGCCTTTCATTCATTTTAGAGTTGATTGTACTTATTCAATTCGAGTATTTCTTCGTCTTGGTTGCTATTTCGACGTGTCATGGAACTGGAATGGTTACACGAGACACATTGTAATTCGTCAAATGCGAGGGTCGCAGGCTAAGGCAAATTCACTTTCGTTTATCTCGGTCATCGAGATGGCCCGATTCGCTTTTCAAGCGTTCGTGTCCACGAAATCAGTATGATTTCTACTTAACGGGGTCGACCAAGTCTAGGAAATTTTCATCGAATTTAAGACCACATATTGCACTATCGTCGAGCATATCTTCCTATCAATGCTTCACTTCGTTATACCAACTTTTACTAGCACGATTTCACGCTCACGACACTTGTTTACTCCCCAAGTCGTGCTAGAACTCATCGTATCACTTGGCCGGATCGTGCACGCATTTCAGGCGTCCCCAAAATACCTGCATTCAGCCTAGCCGCATGATAGAGAATTTGTCATTCTCACTCGAGTCGCATCGTGCACATACCCAGGCGTCCCTGAAATATATGCATGTCAGCCGAGTCTCGTGAGTAGGGTTTCTTACATTCGTGGTTCATGCTATCCATCCATGCCAATCCTCAAGATCAATCTTTTGATTGCTAACGCATGAAACAGGGGCGTCTCGCCTAACCGCTAGGCCATCTTTTCGAGGCTAAGTCAATGTCAGGATTGGAATCATAGTTCCCCAACAATAATGCCAATACTGACCCCAATCCTAGGGTCAAACCAAAGTCGGTAGTACGGGATTTTCTACCCAAGCTCGCGTCACTCAGATTTCTAAACATCGAGCACGATCACCTATTCTCGTCAAGGCATTCGCCGCGTATATCCGAATTCATTCTGATCACATACTTCACATATCCATTCTTTCCAATTCATGTATTCGATCACGAGTTCATCTAGCTTGACAATACGTTGCGCCCCAATCTCACGCGAGTCCGATTATCCACGGTGGTTCATGAATCACCATGCAACGCTCTCGCGGAATAATCATTCTCATCGGGGCGTAACTCTTGCTTACGTCTAGACTGATTCATTCTCGATACGCGGATTGGACCTACTCAATCCTCAAACTTCATCATTCAAGCACACCGAATCATTCTCAAGTCATCTTCGCGTCAAACCACAAGTCGAAGCAATCGTATTGCCACGCCGTGCAAGTTTGATCACCCCCGCTGGATGAATCACCATACCAGCGCTCACGCGGAGTGATCGCCCTAATCGGCGCGACGCATGTGCGAGGCTGGAGTTGCGCTCGCATAAGACAAGAATGTCGACGTTGGGGTTATCGTCGAAGTAAATCCAAGCATTTCATTTCATCCAAGTCAAGATTTCAATTCGACAGTCCGACCGTCATTCATTCAACCAGAAATCCTCGAGTCACGTCTATATTTTCCTTGACACGTTTTAATACCCCGAGTATAGCATCCAACGGAACAATGACATTTGCACGATCGTCATTCGCCGAGTCAGAGTACCCACGAGTTATCGCATATCGATCTTTGATACGCCTCAATACCATCGACGATATGCGTAACCTGACGATCTTCCTTTGCAACCAATTTCGAGTCATGCGACGATGCCGTTGTCCGAGTTGGATATTCCACCATTTCTCCTGATACTCAAGATCAAGTTCAGTCGCTTTTCCTCAAAGCTCGTTTCAAGATCGTTATTCAAAACTCAAGTCACATTTCATTTGCATCAATTCGACATCGCACGCACGTTCCTCTAAGTTTCCTCGATCAAGACCATTTATTTTCATCCATCGTTCCGAATCATTTCTAACACGCGTTACCCATTCACAAGTTGTCCGAACGATATCTCGTTCGGGACACACGAAGTCACGATCAACTAAGCGTGACACGTTCTAAAGCTTTGTGCGACCGCATCGCTTCGCCGACATACTTGTTCTATCCGTAATTCCTTTAGTCTCGCTCGAACAATTTCTATAACGTCCATACACCACTCAGGGTTCGAGCCACTCGACTAGTCGTTGACACTCATTCTTATTCTTCTTCGAACCTATCACATACACCACTCGGGTTCAAGCCATACGGTCTAATCCTCAATCACGTTCGCGCCATGCACTAAGATATCCTTCAGATTCGTTCGACGAATCTCTAGCGTACTCGCTTACGTCGTCTCGACGTACTAAGTCGTTCACACGAGTCCTCAAAATCCAAGTCAATCATTCGCGTACGCCTAAGCGTTAACTCGATAGCGTTCCTATCGATATACACTCAAAGTGTATCTCCGTTCTCGATTGAGCGATACTTGATATCGCTCGCAACCCGATTGCACCCAAGAGTCGAGGTGCGCGACACGCGGACTAAGTTGTACCGCTTAACCATCCCGTATGGACTATATTCATGTTTTGCACGCTCAGTTGCTAGGGTCAACGCAAGACCGGTTAGGCACGCACGAGACATGTTAACTTTGCATGTGTTCTCAATCGAGTCATGTTTAACGTCGTCCGGCACAAAGGCCTTCGCCTATCGATCCCGTGCAACCGAGTACTAGTACGAGCTTTTGAAAGTATTAGACTTATTGTATGGAACATGCCGATGGACATTTGAGAGAGAGCGCACACTTCTTTTTCCAACCGAGCTTTCAAAACTGAGAAAATCGAAATGAAGTCCAAGGACGTAAAGCCGTGCTCTGATACCAATCTGTCACGCCCCGCTCCCGTAGGAGCGATCGTCCTCGCTAAGGCATGATGCCGCACGGGCCTAGGTTGCGCCCGTGCAAGGCCAAGTCCAGAAACGGCCGATTTGAGTTCTAGGCCACAGAGTCGCACAGAGTGTCCCCATTTGCAGCGGAATATAAATAAACACAATTAAAGCGAAACCAAATTCTTTATTGATATTCAACAAGTTTACAAGCGGCGCTAGGCCGATATTACAAGTCGCTCAAGCTCTCTCTCTCTCTGAAACATAAAAGGCGTGCCAAATGGCTTACAACATGGAAGGATACATGGCGATGTTCCGATACATTATGTCCTGTATAGGGTGCTTCAGCTTCTTGCAACGTTCCAAGGCCCCAGAGTTGGCTCCGCGCCTTGACACGTTCGACGGAAGCTCCGCACCCGCCGGCGTCTCCTGCTATCCTGCAAGCATACTGTGGGGTTATCAGTACATTGTTATGCACTGGTGGGGAGGCTGGCTCGCCCACAATGCCATCATTACCAAACACGTTCTATAATCTTTTGTGCATCTCTATCATTCATTGTCTTTCTAATCTTGCCTTAGGATCAATTTCATGGCATATTGCATAGCCTATCTCGTGTTACCGAACTCGAGTGTCGCATGGAAATACATGTACGACTTACCCATACTTACCGTCCGGCCTTCCCTGTTCAAGGTAAACCAAGTTAAACCACAATTCATGAATAATAACATAACACGATTCATGCACGCATTCAATATCAAGTGTGTGTCCATGTCTCGGGATTCTAGCACGTCGGAGGCATGTTCTAGCACGTCGTAGGCACGTTTTTAGAGTGTTACAATTCAAGCATGTTTCGAGTATTTCATTCAAGCATGTTCAAGAGTGTTATATTTCGGGCATGTTCATGTTCAGGATATTACACTTCAAGCATGTTCTGGAGACACTACATTTAGTTTACTTAGACTACTTTGATTTCAATGCAAGAACTTGCACGTGGATTGCCACCAGCATAGTCCACTTAATCTACATGCACGGGTCGCTGGCTTTGCAAGCCATTTAGGACATTCCCCTGTGGCAATTCTCAACTTAGCGTAGGGTGATGGCTGGTACACCCCGTTAAGTCTCTTGAATATACCCTCCTACTTACGTCTCTTGGTGCCCAAGCCCGCACCCAAGCAGCCCGTAAGCGCCGTTGATTCTGCCTAGGCCGGCCACGGTTTACCCCCCCAACGCCCGTGCCGCAGAATCCTTCCACACGACGGCCACGGTATACCCCCCCATCGCCCGTGCCGTTTGTCCACGACCATTTCGTATTGTCTTGTTATTTTAACTTAGCGGCTATCTCCGAGCCGTAGGCTAACCCTTAGCCATAATGCGTTAATCGACCAGGTTGGCGTCCGTACAGCGCGGGTAGCGAGCCCCATTGCACGTGCCCGTCATACCTGTCGCTAGCGTCTTCCATGTCTTATCTTTCATGCCATAATGCGTTAACGACCAGGTTGGCGTCCGTATAGCGCGGGTAGTGAGCCCCGTTGTACGTGTCCGTCATACCTGTCGCTAGCGTCTTCCATGTCTTATCTTTCATGTATTCTTTCTTTTCATGTTATTCTTTCACTTGTTCGTATGTTCATAGAGTCATTCATGTGTTTGTTCATTCATTCGTTGATTCATTCATTCATGCATTACGCAACTCCCAGTGTGGGAGTCGTCTTGGCGACCCATCGGTCCCATAGCCTTCCAATGTTGCTAAACTCTACTCGGAGCGACTATGTTGATAGCCTTCCCGTTTCATTGTTGTAAACCATTCATTGTTTCATTGTTTGAACGTATACGGGACATGAACGTGAGCTTGTGCCGTAGCACGAGCGTAGAGCGTGGTGCGAGCGTTTCTATAATTGCCGAGTTCTTTCCCATGTTCTAAACAAGCATGCGAGATGGGATTATTCCCTTAGCTAGGTGCGTTGAATCATTTATTAACATGCATGGTGTTGTCGCCTAGCGATTCTCGTGAAAGTGTCCGCATTGTTATGTGTCTAGGCTAAGCACAGACGGGTTCATCGGAGCCACCCACCTTAGCGATGTTCGCATCGGCCGAGCGATCCTCCGAGCGCGCCTTTGCAAGTCTAAGTCTGGATTCTTCTTGACAGGCCAATGCAAGTCTTGCATCGATTTGCATCGATACTTCATCGGGTCGAGGCAACTCTTCGGGTCGACGGCTCGTTTTGAGTCGTTGCACGCGCCGTTTGGAATCGGCGTTCCGCTAGGGCGGAGCGGGTCACTACATAATACACCACTCAAAATAAGTCTCGTCCTCGAGACTTTCTGAGTGTAGGATATCCTACCATTTCTTAACTCGTGTTTTCGTGTTTCTTAGACAATTTTATCGAGCGGTCCTATCGTTCGACGACATCGAACCATACTTGATATCTTTCTAAGTCCCGTGTCGCACGCGTTGGGTCGATTTTTTTATCGAATAGCCTTTCATTCATTTTAGAGTTGATTGTACTTATTCAATTCGAGTATTTCTTCGTCTTGGTTGCTATTTCGACGTGTCATGGAACTGGAATGGTTACACGAGACACATTGTAATTCGTCAAATGCGAGGGTCGCAGGCTAAGGCAAATTCACTTTCGTTTATCTCGGTCATCGAGATGGCCCGATTCGCTTTTCAAGCGTTCGTGTCCACGAAATCAGTATGATTTCTACTTAACGGGGTCGACCAAGTCTAGGAAATTTTCATCGAATTTAAGACCACATATTGCACTATCGTCGAGCATATCTTCCTATCAATGCTTCACTTCGTTATACCAACTTTTACTAGCACGATTTCACGCTCACGATACTTGTTTACTCCCCAAGTCGTGCTAGAACTCATCGTATCACTTGGCCGGATCGTGCACGCATTTCAGGCGTCCCCAAAATACCTGCATTCAGCCTAGCCGCATGATAGAGAATTTGTCATTCTCACTCGAGTCGCATCGTGCACATACCCAGGCGTCCCTGAAATATATGCATGTCAGCCGAGTCTCGTGAGTAGGGTTTCTTACATTCGTGGTTCATGCTATCCATCCATGCCAATCCTCAAGATCAATCTTTTGATTGCTAACGCATGAAACAGGGGCGTCTCGCCTAACCGCTAGGCCATCTTTTCGAGGCTAAGTCAATGTCAGGATTGGAATCATAGTTCCCCAACAATAATGCCAATACTGACCCCAATCCTAGGGTCAAACCAAAGTCGGTAGTATGGGATTTTCTACCCAAGCTCGCGTCACTCAGATTTCTAAACATCGAGCACGATCACCTATTCTCGTCAAGGCATTCGCCGCGTATATCCGAATTCATTCTGATCACATACTTCACATATCCATTCTTTCCAATTCATGTATTCGATCACGAGTTCATCTAGCTTGACAATACGTTGCGCCCCAATCTCACGCGAGTCCGATTATCCACGGTGGTTCATGAATCACCATGCAACGCTCTCGCGGAATAATCATTCTCATCGGGGCGTAACTCTTGCTTACGTCTAGACTGATTCATTCTCGATACGCGGATTGGACCTACTCAATCCTCAAACTTCATCATTCAAGCACACCGAATCATTCTCAAGTCATCTTCGCGTCAAACCACAAGTCGAAGCAATCGTATTGCCACGCCGTGCAAGTTTGATCACCCCCGCTGGATGAATCACCATACCAGCGCTCACGCGGAGTGATCGCCCTAATCGGCGCGACGCATGTGCGAGGCTGGAGTTGCGCTCGCATAAGACAAGAATGTCGACGTTGGGGTTATCGTCGAAGTAAATCCAAGCATTTCATTTCATCCAAGTCAAGATTTCAATTCGACAGTCCGACCGTCATTCATTCAACCAGAAATCCTCGAGTCACGTCTATATTTTCCTTGACACGTTTTAATACCCCGAGTATAGCATCCAACGGAACAATGACATTTGCACGATCGTCATTCGCCGAGTCAGAGTACCCACGAGTTATCGCATATCGATCTTTGATACGCCTCAATACCATCGACGATATGCGTAACCTGACGATCTTCCTTTGCAACCAATTTCGAGTCATGCGACGATGCCGTTGTCCGAGTTGGATATTCCACCATTTCTCCTGATACTCAAGATCAAGTTCAGTCGCTTTTCCTCAAAGCTCGTTTCAAGATCGTTATTCAAAACTCAAGTCACATTTCATTTGCATCAATTCGACATCGCACGCACGTTCCTCTAAGTTTCCTCGATCAAGACCATTTATTTTCATCCATCGTTCCGAATCATTTCTAACACGCGTTACCCATTCACAAGTTGTCCGAACGATATCTCGTTCGGGACACACGAAGTCACGATCAACTAAGCGTGACACGTTCTAAAGCTTTGTGCGACCGCATCGCTTCGCCGACATACTTGTTCTATCCGTAATTCCTTTAGTCTCGCTCGAACAATTTCTATAACGTCCATACACCACTCAGGGTTCGAGCCACTCGACTAGTCGTTGACACTCATTCTTATTCTTCTTCGAACCTATCACATACACCACTCGGGTTCAAGCCATACGGTCTAATCCTCAATCACGTTCGCGCCATGCACTAAGATATCCTTCAGATTCGTTCGATGAATCTCTAGCGTACTCGCTTACGTCGTCTCGACGTACTAAGTCGTTCACACGAGTCCTCAAAATCCAAGTCAATCATTCGCGTACGCCTAAGCATTAACTCGATAGCGTTCCTATCGATATACACTCAAAGTGTATCTCCGTTCTCGATTGAGCGATACTTGATATCGCTCGCAACCCGATTGCACCCAAGAGTCGAGGTGCGCGACACGCGGACTAAGTTGTACCGCTTAACCATCCCGTATGGACTATATTCATGTTTTGCACGCTCAGTTGCTAGGGTCAACGCAAGACCGGTTAGGCACGCACGAGACATGTTAACTTTGCATGTGTTCTCAATCGAGTCATGTTTAACGTCGTCCGGCACAAAGGCCTTCGCCTATCGATCCCGTGCAACCGAGTACTAGTACGAGCTTTTGAAAGTATTAGACTTATTGTATGGAACATGCCGATGGACATTTGAGAGAGAGCGCACACTTCTTTTTCCAACCGAGCTTTCAAAACTGAGAAAATCGAAATGAAGTCCAAGGACGTAAAGCCGTGCTCTGATACCAATCTGTCACGCCCCGCTCCCGTAGGAGCGATCGTCCTCGCTAAGGCGTGATGCCGCACGGGCCTAGGTTGCGCCCGTGCAAGGCCAAGTCCAGAAACGGCCGATTTGAGTTCTAGGCCACAGAGTCGCACAGAGTGTCCCCATTTGCAGCGGAATATAAATAAACACAATTAAAGCGAAACCAAATTCTTTATTGATATTCAACAAGTTTACAAGCGGCGCTAGGCCGATATTACAAGTCGCTCAAGCTCTCTCTCTCTCTGAAACATAAAAGGCGTGCCAAATGGCTTACAACATGGAAGGATACATGGCGATGTTCCGATACATTATGTCCTGTATAGGGTGCTTCAGCTTCTTGCAACGTTCCAAGGCCCCAGAGTTGGCTCCGCGCCTTGACACGTTCGACGGAAGCTCCGCACCCGCCGGCGTCTCCTGCTATCCTGCAAGCATACTGTGGGGTTATCAGTACATTGTTATGCACTGGTGGGGAGGCTGGCTCGCCCACAATGCCATCATTACCAAACACGTTCTATAATCTTTTGTGCATCTCTATCATTCATTGTCTTTCTAATCTTGCCTTAGGATCAATTTCATGGCATATTGCATAGCCTATCTCGTGTTACCGAACTCGAGTGTCGCATGGAAATACATGTACGACTTACCCATACTTACCGTCCGGCCTTCCCTGTTCAAGGTAAACCAAGTTAAACCACAATTCATGAATAATAACATAACACGATTCATGCATGCATTCAATATCAAGTGTGTGTCCATGTCTCGGGATTCTAGCACGTCGGAGGCATGTTCTAGCACGTCGTAGGCACGTTTTTAGAGTGTTACAATTCAAGCATGTTTCGAGTATTTCATTCAAGCATGTTCAAGAGTGTTATATTTCGGGCATGTTCATGTTCAGGATATTACACTTCAAGCATGTTCTGGAGACACTACATTTAGTTTACTTAGACTACTTTGATTTCAATGCAAGAACTTGCACGTGGATTGCCACCAGCATAGTCCACTTAATCTACATGCACGGGTCGCTGGCTTTGCAAGCCATTTAGGACATTCCCCTGTGGCAATTCTCAACTTAGCGTAGGGTGATGGCTGGTACACCCCGTTAAGTCTCTTGAATATACCCTCCTACTTACGTCTCTTGGTGTCCAAGCCCGCACCCAAGCAGCCCGTAAGCGCCGTTGATTCTGCCTAGGCCGGCCACGGTTTACCCCCCCAACGCCCGTGCCGCAGAATCCTTCCACACGACGGCCACGGTATACCCCCCCATCGCCCGTGCTGTTTGTCCACGACCATTTCGTATTGTCTTGTTATTTTAACTTAGCGGCTATCTCCGAGCCGTAGGCTAACCCTTAGCCATAATGCGTTAATCGACCAGGTTGGCGTCCGTACAGCGCGGGTAGCGAGCCCCGTTGCACGTGCCCGTCATACCTGTCGCTAGCGTCTTCCATGTCTTATCTTTCATGCCATAATGCGTTAACGACCAGGTTGGCGTCCGTACAGCGCGGGTAGTGAGCCCCGTTGCACGTGTCCGTCATACCTGTCGCTAGCGTCTTCCATGTCTTATCTTTCATGTATTCTTTCTTTTCATGTTATTCTTTCACTTGTTCGTATGTTCATAGAGTCATTCATGTGTTTGTTCATTCATTCGTTGATTCATTCATTCATGCATTACGCAACTCCCAGTGTGGGAGTCGTCTTGGCGACCCATCGGTCCCATAGCCTTCCAATGTTGCTAAACTCTACTCGGAGCGACTATGTTGATAGCCTTCCCGTTTCATTGTTGTAAACCATTCATTGTTTCATTGTTTGAACGTATACGGGACATGAACGTGAGCTTGTGCCGTAGCACGAGCGTAGAGCGTGGTGCGAGCGTTTCTATAATTGCCGAGTTCTTTCCCATGTTCTAAACAAGCATGCGAGATGGGATTATTCCCTTAGCTAGGTGCGTTGAATCATTTATTAACATGCATGGTGTTGTCGCCTAGCGATTCTCGTGAAAGTGTCCGCATTGTTATGTGTCTAGGCTAAGCACAGACGGGTTCATCGGAGCCACCCACCTTAGCGATGTTCGCATCGGCCGAGCGATCCTCCGAGCGCGCCTTTGCAAGTCTAAGTCTGGATTCTTCTTGACGGGCCAATGCAAGTCTTGCATCGATTTGCATCGATACTTCATCGGGTCGAGGCAACTCTTCGGGTCGACGGCTCGTTTTGAGTCGTTGCACGCGCCGTTTGGAATCGGCGTTCCGCTAGGGCGGAGCGGGTCACTACAGCTACAGAAGGAGGTTCTTCGAGAACTTGGTCGGGGCAACAGTTTTGTACGCCGACGTTCTATGAGTCCTCTTTCAGTTGGCTCGTTTCTGAGACGGGCTGGCGCTCCCTTCAGAGAGCATTTCTTCGAAGGCTTGTTGGTCGAAACGAACCACAAACATTTGTTGCGTAGAGCCGATCTTGGACGCATCAGATTGCGTCACCAGCTTCTCATCAGAAGATAAGGACGTCCCCAGCAGAGTCGCCGTCATATTTGCCATAAAAAATCAAAGACAGGTATTACAGAACACTAAAATTGATTACAAACTCGCTTGTACAAAAAAAAGCCTAGAAAGAAATCCTAGGAAACAATCTAAGTACAATTGTTTAGTTTTGATTCTGGGGGGTGACGGTAGAGGCTCGGGAAAGTGCTATCAACTCTTCCTTACTCCGTGGACTATCTGACGCAGTCTTTAGATCTTGAAGAAATTGCTTTCTTGAAGGTTGCCAGCCTTTTGCAGGGGTGTGGCACCCTGCTATTTATAATAGAATGTATGTTGAGCCGCATAGATGGCCTGTTGCCATGTGGCTGATTGGCACGCGAAGACCCGCTCTTTGGCTGTCATCTGTCGATTTGTTGGGATTTTGTTGTAACAAATCTGGGTAGTTTAGGACTTTGTCAGATTGTCACGCGTCCTGTCACATGAATCAATTTTTTAGCCGCATAAATCTCTCAGCTTTCGACCATGTGGGGCCGCATGAGCCTCATGCGGCTTAAGTCGTAAACTTCCTTAGTCCAGACATAGCTTAAGGATTTAAGCCGCATAGATTCTGTATTTTGGCCGCATAAAGCTCATGGAGCTTGGATCACAGTTACTATCGGCTGCATAAAGTTTGGAGATTTTGGGGCCGCATATGTCTGAGCCACATAGGGTTCATGCGGCTTAGATGACACTCCTTCTTGCCGCATGAAGGCGTACGAACCCTGCTTTTGGGCGACGTCTCACGTCTTATCTTTTTGTCGAAGTGTCAGAGCTGTCATTTTTGTCAGTTTTGTCAGAACTTGTTAGCTTTATTAGACGAACTGATCCTCTTGGCCGCATATCTTCCTTCTGCAGCTGGTTGTCGACGGACCGCATATGTTATTGAACCAGTCATGCGGCTTTCCTTTATGCGAACCTGTTTGGCCCAAAGTACCTATGCGGTAATTTGTAATCCGTATGAACCCTATATTTTTCATGCTTCTATACGGCCAGAAGACGGCGGCGGCAGATTATATTAGCTAGGTTTAGGTCTTCAGGTCTGGGTTATTGGGTAGCGTCAGGGATCGTGTCGGGAGTGTCCAACACGAGAGGGAGTAATGGATTTGTGTCCGGGATTGTCGAACACGGAAGTTATAATGTAGGTGTAAAAAGAATATTTTATATTGGAAAGACACCCGGGGTCGGAGCCCTACACAGAGGGATTTGGACACCGATACCGTGCACTCACATTTGTGGTAGAATTTTTGGCTTATGGAATTCTCCATAAAAAAAGCTATGAGGCTATCCCTATATAGGAGGTGAAGACCCCTAGTTGGATAAGGATTAGGATTCGTTTAAATTCCCACTAGATAATTCATCTTTTAATCTAAATCAAATCAAAATTAGTTCAATCAAATAAATTTTATCTTTAATTTAAAAGCTATTTAAAATAAAGTAAATAAAATCTTTTTCAAATTTAAATCACTATAATTAATTAAATAATAAATCATACAAAATTTCAAATTAACTTTTTATAAATAATAAAATAATAATAAATAATTTCAAAAATCACAATAAATATTTAAATATTTGAAATACCTTTGTGCAAATAAATAAAATAATTTTAATTAGTTTTTGAAAATAAAAAATATACATAAAATTAAATTTCATGTACCTCGCATGCGAATAGAACATATTATTTACAAAATATTATTTTCTAAATTATCACATATACTTTACAAATAAAATAGCTTCTTATAATAAAATAAAATAAAGATTTGGCAATCGCGCACATTTTGTAACTTTAAGTAAAAATATTTACCTTATACTATTTTGAAAATTATACTTATTTTTTCTATGAATAAAATCTATAATAAAAAAAATTATACCTCGCATATATGTATTCGCACTCGACGTACAAATACTAAAAATACAATATAATACCAAAATAAATAAATTAAAAAAATCATAGTAAAAATTTAGGGAGTCTACAGTAAGTCAACAATAAAAGGTGTACTATCCCCGGAATGAGTCTAATGTGAAGTTCAAGTAGGCTTCTTCCACACAGGACCCTTCAAGTATATCATCAAGGGTCTTCAATCAGCTCCTTCCATACAGGGCCTTTCAAGTATATGGCTAAAGGTTCTTCTATTGTTTGGTCAGTGGCTGCTTCGTCTATCTTGTCTTTAGCATCTTTTTTTTGTCCACGACCAGATGTGTTGGTTCATCATCAGAGGTTCTCTGATCCAGAGGTTTATACAGCCTTACATCAGAGAAGTAAACTTTGACCCCTTTGAAAGGATCGACATCTGTAAATTTTGTACACACTACTCCTTCATTCACATATTTGAAGCACTGATGAAGAGTAGATGGTACTAGAAGATTGTCATGTATCTACGGCTGTCCTAATAAAACATTGTAAGAGACATTGGCATCAATCACATAACAAGTGACTTCAGTCCGGAGATTTTTAATCTGACACTTGAGACGGATCTTCCCCAGAGGATGACTTCGTCCAGTATTAAAGCCAGTGATGGCAGTAGAAGTAGGTGACAAATTGTGCATTGGGATTCCTAACACCTAAAGCAAACTTCGGGGGATTACACTAACAGATGAGCCGGGATCAATTTGAATGTGATCCACTTTACAAGCCCCGATATACCATGTATAGTATAAAGGTCTATCATGATGACTATTCTTCAAGAATATATCTCCTTGAGTGAAGGTGATGTTGGAAATTTTCTCTGACACACTATGACATTAGGACAAGTCATAGGATCATCATCAGGTTTTACTATCTGAGACAAATACGAATCTGCATGCTGCAATGCTCCACTCAGTACCTCCCATCTATCTTTGGAGAGACGGAGCAATTCGAATGTGGACAATCGAGCTGGAGTATTGGCAAGCTGTGCAATATATCGAAATTGGAAGCTTTGTTAAGTCCGAGTAGATTATACTTCTTTAAGGACTTGTCGAACCTCACCTCTTTCTGTTTTCCTTTTTTTTCTGATATCTGCTTTGATGGTCCTGATTCAGATGAAACCAGAATAGCAGGTGGATTAGGAGCAGGAGCTGTAGTAAAAGGATTATCCTCTTGCTCTTGATTGGAGGGACATAGATATGCCTTCCTGGATCTGGTTTCTCCAATTAGAGCTTCATTGACCATATTGTATGACTTACTCTTCTTCATCTTGCTCTGAGTCTTGGAGGTAGATGAAGCAGATTTTGGATTCATATCTTCAAGAAGATCGGAATGGATCCCCATGACTTCACCATGCTAAGTAGTGAGTGGCACCAGTCCAGTTGTTTGATCATGAACCGAAAGAAGGTTGAAAACTTGTAATGTCGCCTTAGGTATCGGTGTAACACCGTCTTGCACTTCAATTGCAGGAAAATCTCCAAACTGGAGAGAAACAAGATTCATAGAAACCTACTTCTCATCTGTATGCAACGTAATGGCCTTTGAATCCAACAATTGTTGAATATGATTCTTCAATATATAGCAATCCTTTGTGGGGTGATGCATATATTGATGATAGAAGCAATACTTCGGATCATTGGTTTGCCCTACTTCTTCTGGCCTTCGAGGGGGAGGTAGTTGTAGATTGTTTCCCTTCATAAGTACCTGGAAGATGCCCAGCGCAAGGGCTTCATTGAATATGTAATATGGCTTAGGCCTTGGAGTAGCTGGAGATTTTCATTTGGGCTAGGAAGCAGCTGCGGAAACATCCACCGTAAAGGACTCCTTCCATTTGTTGGTTTTCCCAGAAGTGTGATTATTCTGGGGATGCTTTGCTTTGTCTTCAGGTTATTTCAACCCAATCAGATGCAAAACTTGGACATATTCTTCAGCCTTCTCAGCATCAACGATGAAGGCTGGCCAGTCATTATAATCTCTAGGGTCGATGCAGAATCTGACTATGGGTAAGAAATTATCCCTGCATGTATCAATTAACACTGATTGAGGAGTCCCGGGATGTAGTTTCATCGATAATCTCCTGAACCGTTCAATGAATTTATGAGTCGGCTCTTTGTTCTCTTGCTTTGTCGCAATATGCTTTGATATGGAGACATTGCCAGTCCCCTCGTAGAATCTTGTAAGGAAAAGTTTCTCCAGATCTTTGAAGTTTTTAATACAATCATCTGGTAGATTGTTGAACTATTTGAAAGCTACTCCTTTCAAAGTACCGATGAACAAGTTAGAGCAAAGTGTATTATTCTTTGGTATATGAACAGTCTGGGAGTAAAAGTATGTCAAATGTTGTCTTGGTGAGCCCGTTCCATCATAAAGAATCAGAGATTGGGGTTTGAACTTTGGAGGAAAAACCACATCATCCTATTCTGATGGATAAGGACGTGACATACCCATTTGATGGACCTTCTCCTTTGAAGTCATATCATCTAACCGGGCGTTAATGCCTTAAATAGCTTCTAAAGCATCAATGGGCTGACTTGCAGAGGTTGCCTGCATGTAATTGGTTGTGTCTGTTGTAATATAGGCGTAGAGACATTTTCAACTATCGGTGCCTGATTAGGGTTTAACGACATCCCCAATTGTATCTTGATCGGCAGGAGATTGAGTTGATAGATGAGTTTGATGCAGAGTTGTTTGTAGGTTCATGGTTGTTTGCGTCTGCTGCATCATCACTATAACATTTTGTAGCATGTTCTCCATAGTATTAATTCTCTGTCGATCACTACTAGTACCCTCTTTATTACCAGTCATATACACAGATGTTGTATATGGTCTGCCAGATGGAAAGGTATGCAGGAAAGTATTACTGGTACTGCTCGATCCTGACTGTGAAACTACATAATCTATTTTCGTAGTTTGAGGTACTCTTTCATCAGACTGAGATGTAGAATGATCAAAAACTGGGAGATTGCAACCCCCAGTATTATCTTGTTCATGAATTTGGAGTACACCGGCAGAATGTCTAGATCAGGAACGGGTTCCTTGATATACCTAATCTAAATCATGATCTTCTAATCTAAAAGTTATGATATACGAATAACTTGATAACCATATTGGCATTTACTTAACAAATACGACTTTTATTTTTATTATCATAATATATATTACAGAATTCAATCGTATTTCATTAATTCTACTACCAAAAAGAATCCACTAATTTTTTTTGAACATGTGAAATGAAGTGTGCTAAAAAAAGGAAACTCTATTTCTGATTATTCTGTCTTTATCTCATTCATAAAGAGGAGATTTTATCCCGAATCCATTTATTTTTTGGGTACCCAATCTCATTATAATATCATAATAATATGTAGAAATTGGATCCATTTTGATATTCTAGACAAGACTCCATAAGTGTAAGAAGGTTTTCTCCATTTTTTTCTATTTGTACTTGTCGTAAATTCAAATTTGCATCGAAAATGCTCTTTGTTTCTCCGCCCTGCCTCCGTTCATACGTATGAAATACATATATAGAGTTGGTTAAAATTTCATGTGATTCAATAAACAAAATATACATTCCATCATTGCGAGATCGATCCGTATCCGTACGGTTCGATGAATAGTGAACCAATAATGGTATTTTTTAATAAAGAAGAAACTTAAGATTAAGATGCTCCGTAATGGAAATGAGGGTATGTCCACAATACCTGGATTTAGTCAGATACAATTTGAGGAATTTTGTAGGTTCATTAATCAGGGATTGGCGGAAGAATTTCATAAATTTCCAAAAATTGAAGATAAAGATCAAGAAATGGAATTTCAATTATTTGTGGAAAGATATCAATTGGTAGAGCCCTTGATAAAAGAAAGAGATGTTGTGTATGAATCGCTCACATATTCTTCTGAATTATACGTACCCACGGGATTGATTTGGAAAACCGGTAGAGAAATGCAACAACAAACGATTTTTATTAGAAAATTCCTTTAATGAATTCTCTGGGAACCTCTATAGTAAATGTAATATACATATGTGATCATTCAAATATTGCAAAGTCTGGGAATTTACTACCGTTCCGAATTGGATCACCTTCGGGTGAAGGGGCGCTTTGACCTCCTCTGGACGAAGAGGATGAAGGTGCTTGATCATCACCTTGACTGGATGTTGCATAGACCGAGGCCTCCTGTATGTCATCTTCATTGTCCGAACGTTGTCGTCCGAGACATGACAAATCCGGAGGGTTTGGCTGTAATCTTATGAAAATAGATCACCTCACTGGTTGATCAACTGTCTTTGAGCAACAACAATTGATAACAATCTTTGCACAAGAATGTCTTTGACATGACATAACTGTATTTGATGACACCTCTGTTGATTTACGCTTATACCGAAGCATATCACGCAAGTCAACAGAAGGTTGTATGACATCATTTCCCTTTTATGCGACCGAACAGAGTCTGTGCATAGAAAAGTTGGTTTTTGAACTCGTCGACCTATTTTATGTACACGGGAAATTCCAGTACTTAGGTCTCGAGATGTTTTGTCATATGGACTCATTTTAGGTACATTGGGAAGCAATGTACATGAGTCCACAGCATGTGGAAGAGGAGCACATGGCAAGCTGGGGCGCATAGGTTTCAGCTTGTACAGCTTTCCATCGCCTGCATGCATAACACGGAGAGGCGGATGAACTGGGCCATCTTCATGACGCATAGAATCTGACGAGAAAGAAAGTATGTGGAAGACAGACTTCTTACCTCCAATTATGTGTCTAAAGTTCTGTATTGTAGCAGGACCCTCGTCTTGATTCACCATGTGTGAGGCAGAAATTCCAACATTTGAATCTTTGGCATCGTAGTGTTTTCCTCTGCCAAAATTCAAATGTTGTGCATTCTTGTTGCCTAAGCTGGAGTAAGCAGTTTTATCACAGATGTCAGGCTTCTTCTCGGACACATGATTTGTATGCGCCGTCTTGGTATACGTCTTCTTTTGAATAGCACAGGACTTGGTTGATGGTTCACTTATAGAGCCTTTTCTGGACGCATGGTGTAGATCATGCGTCTCAACAGCAGAAACGTCTTTAGACAGCATTGTGGCTGATACTGAGCCAGGCGCCTCCAAACTATCATTTTGGCTCACAGTGGCCACAGCTTTTCCTTTGCCATTAGTAGCGTTAGGTAGAGCAGAGAGAGACTTTGGGACCCAAGCTTTAGACAACGCTTAGCTTTCTGTCCCTTGGCGGCCGGAGCAGAATCTTTGTCCGACAGCATTGTTTCGTAGGATTGTTGGTCAAATTGCACGACCAACATCTTCTCAACTGAACCAAGCTTAGTTACATCAGATTGTGCCACCACTTTTTCTTTGGTGAAGAAAGTCGTCCCCAGCAAAGTCGTCATTTTTGTTTTAACACAAAAAGAGTCCAAGAATGTAGAATCTTTTGTGTTATTGTAAAGAAAGAGTACAACAAGAATCTTAAACAAGAATTTCGAGTACAATAGAATCTGGGGATTGGGGCGATGGAGATTAAGTCTACTTCGACTTCTTTATTCCATTGACGATCTGATGTAGAAGTTGATGAATCTTGGCGGTCGATGAACTCTCGGTAGCAAGGGAAACTTTACCACTGAAAGTTCTCTCTCTCTCTCTCTCTCTCTCTCTCTGAAAGTTCTTTAGCAAAGAAGTAGTTTACGTCTCTCCTTATGCTTGTGTTCTCTCTCCCTGTGTCCTTGCATGAGGAAGGAAATGTCCTCTATTTATAGCTTTTCTTCATTGAAATAGCCAGTGCGTATGTGCAAAAATTATACGGTATTCTGCCTCAGAGATGCATGAAACTGGGTAGGCGCATGAGCCTTTAGGGGTTAGTGGGGAGTGAACGTGCTCGAGAATCACGTATAGCTCTTCCCGTGTTTTGAGACGTGCTGTACGATATACTGCTATGTCATCACACGATCTGTTTGGTGTGGATTAGCCATGCATCTAATTACTTTGAACGCGTAGCATTTGATTGCTTACTGCAAACAATAACTTTTCTTTGGATAACTATGTGTCAGTCAACACTTGAACGTATAGCTTTTCAATTGTTACTGCAAAATACTGTTCGGGAAATAGACACATATAACTGCTTCCTTCACAGCTGACAAAATATAACGATGAATATGAGGTAGTTACTGACGTCTTCCTCGTAGTCTTAACACTACACACTGCCCAAGGTTCGTCTTTTCACACAAGGGACAAAAAGCACATCATGCGTCAGAATGAGCCATGCGTCTGTTTGACCCATCTTTTGAACATGTGTCTTTCTTTAGAAGCTTCAAGTTCTATTAGTTAAACAGCTTTAACTTAAACATTTTTAGACGCATGAAATCTATGCGTCTCTTTTAATATTTTTCATGCTTCTACAACATGTTGTAGTTAGCTTAGTAGACCTAGACAGCGTTCTACCGCCGATGCTGCGGCGTAGGCTGGGTGTTGTGACGTAATCGTGCCCCTATATCGGATACAAGTCGTGACACTATGTGTGTGTGTGTGTGTGTCTGTGTGTGTGTGTGTGTGTGTGTATGTGTGTATATATATATAACGGTACTTGGAGGCGTCTCTCCAAGGGGGCTCGAACCCGCGCCACTGTGCTGGGGTACCCCGTTCTCAACGGTAAAAAAAAGAAAAGAATATATATATATATATATATATATATATATATATATATATATATATATATATATATATATATATAAATATATATATATATATATAAACAAAACCCCTCCAATTTTATTCATATCAAGGCGTAAAATGTCGAAGCCTTTACAAGTAAGCGCAAAATAAGATAGACAAAGTACAAAAAAGCGGGCGGGCTCCCCCTCCAAGGATTGGGGGAGCAAGGACTGCCAGAAGTCCTCGAGGTCATGATTGCAGTGTCTGCTAATTTTGTGTGTTTGGCGGAGCACCTCCCGGATAAGTTGGTTGGACGAATATTGGTGACCCTCATATCTGAATTTGTTGCAGTTTTTCCATATGACCCATATGATGGCGGCTGCAACGATCTGGTGGCCTTGGGAGGCGTTAGCCCAAGTGGCCAGAAGATCGTTGAAGCTCCCACCGACATGGTCCTGACTACAATGGTGAGAGAGGGTTGTCCATACCCTTGCGGGTGATTCTCTGGAGTAGAAAATGTGACCTGCCGTTTCTGATTGTCTCGCCGTACAGCAATGATATATGGATGCTAAACTAAAGCCAATGGCATTGAGAGCATCGTCAGTAGGGAGCTTCTTGCGAAAAGCTCTCCAAACCAGGAAAGACTATTTTTTAGGGATACAGGACCGCCAAAACGGCCTGATGGTGGGGGAAGACACCCCAATTCCGCGAACAACAGTTCTGGCCGATGCTACCGAGAACGATCCGTTGGCCACGAAAGACCACTGCAAAACACCAGGGTCCGTACTGATCTTCAGCCCGGCGTCGGGGATCATAGCTGCAGCCTCAGCTCCAATCCATTCACGAGACCTAACCCAGTTCCAGTCTTCCGAGGGGTCCCAAAGCTCACTGATCGTACTGTGGGTAGGGACATCCATTGACTGGGAAAGGAGATCATCCTCGGCCCAACGTTCGAAGAATATCGATGATTCGCCCGATCCTAGCTTGAGGCGGATCATGGGCTCAGCGAGGCTCCGTCCATGAAGGATGCGCCGCCATGACGTGGAGGATCTGCAGTTGAAATCCGCAGTGGACGGGTGAATGTGCTTGAAATATCTGGCCTTCATGAATCGTGCCCAGAGGTTTCGGCTAACTCGGAGTTTCTGCCACATCTTTATCGAGAAAGCATCGACGAGGTACGACAACCAGCAGAATCCAAGGCCTCCCTCATCGGTGGGTCTGGCCATGGTGTCCCAACTCGCCCAACGATGCTTGTCCTTACTGTCGCAGTGGCCCCAGAAGAAGTTGGCAAATAGGTTTTCAATGGATGTGATCACCATCTTGGGGGGGAGTAGGCAGCTAAGGTGTATATGGGGATAGAAGAAAGCACATGTTGAATCAAGATTATCTTCCCGCCCGACGATAAAGTAGCGTTATGCCACCCTCAAATGTTTTCCTTATTTAGCTCACCAGCCCTTCAAAGATGCCCGCGTTGGATCTGCCATACACCAGCGGGCACCCCAAGTAATAGAAAGGAGGGTACACAACATAGAAGGAGGTAATATTGGAAAGAGTAGCGGCATGGTCACTGGAGGTCTTGTGATGGAAGTAGATGACACTCTTGTTGGAGTTGACTCTCTAACCAGAGCATCTAGCATATTTCTGCAGCGTGTTGGGGACCACCTCCATGGACCCGACATCTCCAGCGAAGAATATGAGGATGTCATCCGCGTACGCTAGGTGGGTGATGATCGAACATCCGCTAGAGGTATGAAAGTGATTGAAATTCGGGGTACCCACTATTTTGTTCAGGTTTCTGCTCAGAGATTCCGCGGCGATGATGAAGATAGTAGAGGATAAAGGATCTCCTTGTCTGACATTGCTGGTAGATTTGAAGAATCCTTCGGCTTGGCCATTAATAATAGTGGAGAACCACGAATTACTGATCGATCTCCACAGGATGTTGATCCAAGTTTCTGAAAACCCGAAGGCCCTGAGGACCTAAATCATAAATTGCCAGTCCAACCTATCGTACGCCTTTTCCATGTCCAGTTTGATAGTAATGTTTTTGCCCCTAGCCGGTAATTTCATGCATGTTATCACTTCCTAGGCCATCAGAATGTTGACTAAGATGTCCAGGCCACGGACAAAGCCACTCTGCTCGTTAAAAATAATTTTGGGGAGCATCTCGGTCATGCGGTTGGCAATGATCTTAGAGATGATTTTGTTAGTGAAGGTGCACAAGCTTATAGGGTGAAAGACTTTGAAGGTCTCCGGGTTATCCTGTTTGGGGATAAGAATCAGGTTATCCTGTTTGGGGATAAGAATCAGGTTAGCGCAGGAAATGGATCTGGGGTACCTGGCTCCTTCAAAAAAAAGCGATGACCACCTCGTGGAAATCCGACTTGATTATGTCCCAACACGATCTGAAGAACACACCAGTGAAACCGTCAGGTCCTGGTGCGCTGTGTCAGTCAAGATCCCACACAGCCTTCTTGACTTCATGCTCTGAAGGGATGATCTCTAGCTGAGTGTTGTCTCTATCATCAATTAGGCGAGGGATCTCCGCTATGAATTCTGTGTCCCTGATAATGTCTTCTTTAGTGAACAAGCAGGAATAGAAGTTGGCCGCAGCCAATAGGATACCTCGTTGATCTTTGATAACGTGTCCGTTCTCATCAGCAATCTGGTGGAGTTTGAGCTGCTGTCTGAGCCCCTTGACACATGAGTGGAAGTAGCTAGTATTTTTTGTCTCCCTAGCTGTCCTAGGTCGGTCTAGCTTTCTGTTTCCAGAATTCAGTCTCAATTTCAAACAAAATTTCAGCAGCGCTCTGGTAAGGTTCAGGAAGGTACGGGCGGCAGGAGATCTGTCGATGGCGTAGAGAGCTTCTGTGCGGGTAACGTCATCCTCAGCTGTGCGAACAGCCTAGAAAATGTCCCCGAACACTTCCTTACTCCAAACTGTGAGGGCTTTCCTGGTAGCTTTGAGTTTGTTCGTGACACGGACAAGGGGGTCAGGGGTGTCTGCACCAAGCCAAGCGGCAGCGACGATGTTCCTGAACTGTGGATGGTGGCTCCAGAAGTCAAGGAAGCGAAAGCCTTTCTTGATTTGGTTGGTCTTGCTGCTAATTTCAATAAGAAGAGGCGAATGATCCGACTCGGTGGTATTGAGGTGCGAGAGATTGGAGATTATCTCCAAATCCGACCACTTCGGGTTGATGAGGGCGCGGTCAAGGCGAGAGTATTGCCTTTGAGCACCTTTCTACATATTGCACCAAGTGAAGGTGCTGCCGTTGAACTGAAAGGGAGACAGGTGAGCAGAGAAGATGAAGCTGGTGAAGTCGTGAATGGCCGACGGAGGAGGGGGTTGCCTTCCCGATTTTTTCTCTCTGTAAGTAATAGCGTTGAAATCGCCGACACAGAACCATGGAAGGTTGCTGTGGATATGATGGGTGTACAACAGGTCTTCCCACAGCTGTCTGTGTTCCAAAATGTCGCAACTACCATGAACGGCAAACAAAAGGAAGCGAGAATTGAGCATGGGATGCTCCACCCAGTACGAAAGGGCTTGTCCCGAGTCGTGGATGATGTCGTTCTTGACGTCGGCTGTGGATAGGATCCAAATATCGTGACAGCCGACGATAGCCGAGGAGAAGCCTAGCTACAGTTGGATGGATCTGAGTTTGTTTCGGGTAATTTTGGGTTCAATAATCACAAGGATGTCAATTCTGTGGATTTTCTTGAGACTTTTTAATCTACTCAAGGTGGGTTTATTGGCCAAGCCCCTAACATTCCACGATATAATGTTAAGTATTGAGGTTGCTGGGTGGGTTTTTTTTAGTTTTACGACTGACCTGGTGGTCCTAGTCGTGGCCTCTTTGGAGCTTCCTTTGTGTGTTTTTTTAGTGATGGGCCCTGTCTTACCGACCACCATTATAAAATTGTCTAACTCTTCGTTCGGGTGCATATAGACCTCTCCAGCTATTTTAGCCACGGCACCAAAGAAGCCATTTGTGGTGTTGATACCAGCGTTTAAGGCTTGTTGCATCCTGACGACTGGCGCTTGGCCAATGTTAGCTAAGGCGTTCGCACGAATGTTGGCCATATACTGAGATGTAGCGGGGGTGGAGAAGTGTCGGACGGTAGGTGGTTCTCCTTGCTCGTCTAAGCCGTAGGGTTCTCCAATGTTATGTGCTCCACATCGATGGCCGCCTCACTTACGGTGTCTCCGCTGACCCCTGGCTCTTCTTCTGTTATGTTAACACCTGTGGGTTCTTCCGTACCTTGAGGGTCTGTTGTCGATTCTGATTCCAGAAGATCGAATTTGTTGGCAGAGTTAGTGCTTGAGGGGGTGTATGGGACAATATCTCTTTTCTGGAGAGCTTGTTCTTGGGAATGAGAGTTACTAGTGCTCGCTTCGAGAAGAATGTGAGAGTTTGATAGAGTGGTGATGTGTTCACTGTTGTCCTTAGTTCTAACTGTTTCGAGGATGTCAAATTTGTTGTTTAAGGCAATTCCTGACGTCGAAGATGTGTCGGGATCTGTGGTCTGGAAGGGGGGTTTCTGTGGGTGATCTTGGTGGCGACTCTGGCTGGTACTGGAGTCAAATTAAAGGTGGGAGTTGGGCAATTTGAGGATAGGAGATTTGTGCATATTATTTGGTTGATGGGTGGCTGTCTGTCGGACCTCTTTTTTCTTCAATTCTAGGTGGGATCTATAACATCATTCGAAGGAGTGGCTGCGCATGTGGCAATGCTTATAGAAGATAATGTTATTGTCGTAGATAATACGTTGCGTGCGCATTTTGTTTCCGAAAGAAATTTGGATGAAATTGGGGAGCTCTTTGGATAGATCAACCTCTATGCACAGTTTGGCATAATTAGCTTTGGAGAGATTGTGAGTTTCGTCTGCCAGGACGATGAACGTTCCCAACGAGTTGGCAATTCTCCTAAGGGTGGCGGGGACAAAGCACATCAGCAACAAATACGGGAGAGTGATCCAGATCGATGCCATCGTCGAATCCTCCTTCGTATTAAAGTCCTGAGACCATTTCTCTATTTTCATGACGTACGAGTCGATTTTAGCGGTGCCTCTAGACCAAACGATCTTATGGTCTCCCTCCGAAGATAGGAAAAGAAGAAAGTGTTTGGGGTCCAAGGGGGCCACCCTGTATACGGACGATAGTCCCCAAGTAGCTATGACTTCTTGCACACGAGTCAACTTTGGACAGCCTGTGGGAAAATTGAGAACAAAAGTGAGGGCGAATTGCTCCGAGAGAGTAGCCATTTCCTTAGGAGAAGACGGAATGTTGATATCTTCGGCTTCCGGTGTGGGACAAGGCTCCAAATCCTGAAGCTCCACATCGGAGATGATGAGGGCGTTCCTCTTGGCGAGGTCGGGCCTCACTAAAGAGGCAAAGCTGGGGCAGTAGGAGGCTGCACCGCCAGGAGGGCGCGCACAAGAAGAGGTCGCAGCAGCGGGAAGCGATGGTCCAAAGGGCGCGAGGGGCGTTGAGCAGACCCGGCGCAGGGTGGGGAGCGCCAAAGATGACCAGCAAGTCCGTGCCTCCCATCGGGAAAGAAGGCTATATATATATATATATATATATATATATATATATATATATATATATATATATATATATATATATATATGGAGCATCCTAGCGCAGTAGTGCGGGTTCAAGCCTCCTTGGAGATACGCCTTCAAGCACCATTAAGAACTGGACACCGAATATATATATGTGTGTGTGTGTGTGTGTGTGTGTGTGTGTGTGTGTGTGTGTTATTTTTAGGATATGTTGTTCTTTTAGTGAAAGGAATGGCGAAGTCATAATTATTGAAGGTGGAGTGGCAATATTGGTAATTATTGGAGAGTTATAGTTAGGGGAGTGTTAATTAGTTAATAACTAATCATGGTTGCTTAATTAGTCATGGCTTAGGTTAATCATGTAGTTAATTAAGAGGATGGAATATTCCTTAGAATCTAGCATATTTCTTGGAATATTCTCAAATATATTCTTGGAATATTTCCTTTCTGGATTGTTCCCTTGAAATAGCCACTAATCCCCATGGTTAATTATCCCAAATTACCTTAAATTACCTTAGCCAAACCCTAGCCCTAAATTCTCGTGTCCATTTGTGTTCGTGTCCACCAAAATCTTGTGTCAATCGTGTCAGCCTCGGGTCCCCCGGGTGTCCATCCCATTTCATTAGTATTGCTACTCTATTACAATTATAAGTTATTCTCGTATCAACATGACACGTCTCCAATCCACAAAATTCAAACATCCAAAATTCTCTGTGTCTACGGGTCCGACCAGAGGGCACGACATTCTGACACAACTCCATTTCTGTCCTCGACCTCCTTTGAGCACTGCACCCATACCCATCACCTAGCCAGATGCCATCAATGCCAGTCGAGTATGTCCAAATTCGACACTGCACACCTAGCCTCGTCCTTTCCTTGTGGCCAATGTCGCCGATCCAATGGAAGTGTCCCTTTCCATAGTGCTTCGTCGTGTCTAGCAGACACCACCGGACCTCTCTGGACATCGTGTCTAGATCCAATCTCGGAGCCGACCACCGCGATGAAGTGGTCATCCAATCACCTTCCTTGGTCGCCACCAGACCCCTCCGCCTAGAGCCGTCATCCCTCTGGTGGTTCTTGGCTGTTGCCATCCAAGGTCGACCAACGCTACAACCTCGTCGACCCTGTCTCTAGCCGACATTGATTAATTATGAGTCGAGATTTGGGGAATTATTTAGTTTCATGTGATCAATCCCCCATAGTGTAATATTGTGGATAGCTTAATTATACATCATGTACGTGTGGTTAAGCCGTAGCTTATTCTATTGTGCTTATCAGCCAGTCAATATAAACTAATATGTCAATCACTATTGCATTAATAGATTGTTTATTGTTTCAGTTATTGTACTATTATCTAATTACAGGTTACTCCATATCATTATTGTTGCATTGCACTTTTACTTAGCATTGCATTCATTTCGTAGGGTTGTAATTTGCTTCTTTCTTGACTGGATATGTTGCAGGCGACGATGACTTCTATGTAGCTTTTATGGCTTATAGGACAAGATGATAGGAATAGTCAACATGGATGCTACGTAGAGACCAAGAGTGATTTAGGATTTTGGATGTATAGATGTATTTTCAGTTTTGATGATGTACTTGAGGATATTGTCTTTACTATTTTACCGAATTTGTCTCCAGATGTTCTTTGTGAAGATGTACCAAAGAAATAGTCAAATGAACGATGATGTGGTGATTTGATATTGGGCACATGATTAGTTCTGTGATTGAGCAAAGAATGATATCATGACCATTTGATGACTATCAAGGCTTAGACAACTAACTACCGACAATACTATGGCGTAGGCTGGACGTATCCACACACGCGTACTCAGTCAAGCGGGCGCGGGCCGTGACATGGTTCCACGTAGTTTTGGAACTAGAGCGTGACAACATAGAATCGACGGTGATCAATGAAGAGCATGTAGCAGAGATCACCGACGAAGATCTCGTCGAGACAATAGATTACTGGAGATATACACCATTATCCTCCACGACATAGGCTCCTGATCATTGTTCGGGCAACTTCGTGAGTATCCCTTGCGCATTTCATGGCCAAAGGGATCGCTTGAGGTTTTCTAGCGAGATAATGGATTCTTCTTCCTTAAGTTTGGCTTTGAGGATAACCTCGAACGATTATTATCATTATGGCCTTGGATGACTAGTGGGAGACTGATCGTCTTGCAGAGGTGGAATCCGACAATGAACTTTGAGAGGGACTGATTATCTTGGGTCCTTATTTAGATCCAGTTGTCATGGTTCTCCAACTCTGGAATTCTTCAGCTATGATGAAGATGGTTAGTTTGGTTAGGACAACAATGCCATCAGATGTGTTGACGGCTCAACAACAATGGTTGGGTTTTACCCGCATGTTCATGGAAGCTGATACTAGTGAGGCTCTATCAGATACGATTAAGGTTAGGCTGTCCAATGGTAAGTTCATCACCCAAGTCGTGGAGTACGAATGGGTCCCTCCGAGTTGTTGCTTGTGTCTTAGCTTTGGGCATATGCCAGAGTAATATCAAGAAAAGAGCAGCCCACAAAAAGTATCTCCATTCAGAGGCGTAAGGTGAGCACATTGCCAAAGACATAGAGGCCCTCCGTGTGACATCTCCAACATGGAGGAGGATTGCCTCACGATGGCTAACTAACTCTAGGAAGAAAAGTTATAGATATCCTCACAAAACAAGGGGCTAAGCGTTGTACACGAATAAGGGACTAAAAAAGTAGTAGCTTTTGTTCTCTAAGCCAATAGACCGACAAGGATTTGAATAATCAATCGTAAGCTCTCATTAGGTATCTTTTGTTTTTCGGGAGTGACCTAAAAAATCTCTACTACGGATTATGTTAGGAACGAAGTGCGAAAACCGTTCCCCCAAACCAAAAAGTCCTGCGAGAGAACCGAGTAAAATGAGGAAAGAAATTCAATTCCTAAGAGAATGAGGAAAGGAATTCAATTCCTAAGAGAATGAAAAATATGGAAGGAAATGCTTCCTCCCACCAACCCAGGGATTTATTTTTATTTTTCCCTCTAAGTTCCTCACAATTTTCTTGGTCTTTTCAAAATACCAGAAAAGAAATTGATTTGAATTGTAATTTCCCAAAGGAAATGAAATATGAAAGAATTAATTTTCTTTCATTTCCTTTCCGCGAACCAAACGAGGCTTACATCAGTTCTACCAACACACTCTCAACCCATCCCTAAGACTGATACAAACACTTACACTGTGTTTGGGAACATTTTTGAGAAGGGGAAGAAAATTTTGAGGGAAAAGAAAATGGAGAGTAAAATTAGGGTAAAATTAATTTTTCCTTCACTTGTTTGGATGACCAAAAAATAGTGGAAGAAAATTTTTTAAATATAATATTTTATTTATTTGTGGAGATAGATATAACTACCATTCAATTTTTGATTTTTTTTTTTTTTCAAATCATAAATGAAACTAACTTTTTTGAAGGATAGATGGATAATTTCTCCTACAATCCTCTCAACTCTCTCCATTTTTCTTCCACTTTTGGGAGAAAATTTTTTTAGTGGGACCCCCATGAATTTTTCTTCCAAAATTATCTCCTCATTTTTTCTTCCCCTTCCCAAACGCCAATACTTTTAATTTTTTACTCATTTTCCTCTCAACATTTTTCTTCATCCCTTTTTTTTTTTTCCTTTTCCCAAACAATACCTTAAGTTAACCTGGTATGTCCTATTCCCTTTGGTAGTTCGGGTACTGACCCGAACAGCCTGGACTACTCCCTTACTCTTACCCCTGGCTCTCACATTGGAAGGTGATAACCTTCTTCTTGCGGAACTTTCAGCTAGCAATCGTTCACCTTGGCAAGTTTGCAGAAAGCGTAAATACTCGCCTCGTCCGTTTGCTTGATCGGACGATTCCTCTTCTCCCCCCTCAGGGGCATCAATAAATCTTTCCACGGGGCAGCAACTTCTGGAAGAAGGCGCTATCTCGACCTTTGAAGGGGGCTCTTGAACTGGGATGGCCAATTCTTTTCATGACTTCATCCATTTCCGACCTTATGGGGGGTCAGACGTATTTGTAAAACTTTAAGGGGACGTTTGCTACGCGATATTTTTTTTTATTTCCGAAAAAATTTAAAATAGGAATCTATTATCACGTTTGTTTGGCTTATAAAAAATTTATTTCCGAAAATTATAAATATCCGGATAAATAGTTTACCCACAAAACATGAAAATTCTATCACTTGAGAATAGGTGGGTATTTTTTTTTGCCCGGACAAAAAAAAAAATTTGTCTAATTTTTTTTCTTCTTTTTGATCAATTTTAATTAGTTTTGAACAATTTTTCTTTTTTTTGTCGTTTTAATTATTTTTTTGTCATTTTTGTTTTTACCAATTTTTTGTCGTTTTAAGCAATTTTTTGTCGTTTTACCCATTTTTGTCTTTTTTTGTCACTTTTGATTATTTTTTGTCATTTTTATCGATTTTTGTCATTTTTACCAATTTTTGTCGTTTTAAGCGATTTTTTTTCGTTTTATACCCATTTTGGGTCTTTTTTGGTCACTTTTTAATTATTTTTTGTCGTTTTTTACCCATTTTTTGTCCTTTTTGTCGTTCTTTGTCAATTTTGTCGTTTTAAGCAATTTTTTGTCGTTTTTGTAGCTTTTTTTTTGTTGTTTTTACCGATTTTTAGTCATTTTTGTCGTTTATTTCGCTTTTTGGTCATTTTTACTGATTTTATGGATTTTTTCATTTTTTTTCGCTTTTACTTTACCGGATTTTTGTCGTTTTTTTGCTTTTTGGTTGTTTTTTGTCGTTTTAAACCCATTTTTTGTCTTTTTTGGTCGTTTTTAAATCGATTATTTTTCGTTTTTGTCGTTTTTTGGTTATTTTTTGTCATTTTAAACCGATTTTTTTGCTGTTTTTAAAAACCAGTTTTTGTTCGTTTTTAAAAACCGATTTTTTATCGTTTTAAACCGATTTTTTGTCGTTTTAAAACCGATTTTTTGTCCTTTTTTGTCCGTTTTTATCGATTATTTTCGTTTTTGTCGCTTTTGGTTATTTTTTGTCGTTTTAAACCGATTTTTTTTTTTTTGTTTTTAAACCAATTTGTTTATTCGTTTTAACCAAGTTTTTTGTCATTTTTTGTCGTTTTAACTGATTTTTTTGTTATTTTTTGTCGTTTTTGCCGCATTTTGGTTTTTTTGTCATTTTATATCGATTTTATGTCGTTTTTTACCGTTTTTTTTGTTATTTTTTGTCGTTTATACATTTTTTGTCGCTTTTTTGTCATTTTGTCGTTTTAACCGATTTTTTGTCGTTTTTCATCGTTTTTGTCGTTTTTTGTTATTTTGTCGTTTTTACCATTTTTTTCGTTTTTACCGATTTTTTGTCGTTTTTACCGATTTTTTTATATTTGTTCATTTTTTTCGTTATTATTATTTTTTATTTTTTCCCGGGAATATTTATATTGTCACCAAACATGGGAATGTAATTTTCCAGGGAATTTAATTCCTTGGAATTTGATTGCCGGAAATATAGAATTTTTGGCTATATAGTATTCCGTATACCAAACGCCCCCTAAGAGATAATTCCGGAAGTTTTAAACGGCACATAAGCAAAAGAGAAAAAAATTCTGAAATCTGTACCTGTACAGATTATCACGTCAATTTACAAGATTGAAGTTTCAATACTGTCATTGTCGGAAACAAGACAATAGAATTAGTAGAATATTTGACTTATTTATTATTACGATGGAGCTACACTTATATAGGGGAGGCTAACCCCTCTCCCTATTATTCTACCCGATGTGGGACTAAAAGTCCATTAATACTCTCAACACTTCCCCTCAAGATGGGTGATAGATATTAATCATCCCCATCTTGTTACATAGTTTAGCGAGACTTAATGAATTAAACCCCTTAGTAAGACAATCTGCAATTTGTTCTTATGAGCGAACATGATCGAGCTTTAGTATTCCTTTATCCAGCTTTTCCTTGATGAAAAACCGATCGATCACGATGTGCTTCGTTCTGTCATGCTGAACTGGATTGTTAGCTATACTCAGTGCTACTTGGCTATCACTCAGAAGACGCAATGGTGTTCCTTGGTCCAGCTTCAACTCTGTCAGCAATGCTTTTACCCACAACAATTCTGACACTTCCAGTGTTATAGCTCTATATTCTGCTTCAACGGTTGATCGAGCTACCACAGACTGTTTCTTGCTTCTCCATGAGACTGGGTTACCCTCCACAAATACGAAATATCCTGAGGAAGACCTTCTGTCATCCATGCAACTTGTCCAATCTGCATCACAGTATCCCTCAACACTAAGGTGTCCATTGTTCTTGAACCATATCCCTCTTCCAGGAGCCCCCTTTAGATATCTCAAAATATGAAAAACGGCATCTATGTGGCCCTTCCTTGGATCGTGCATGTAACGACTCACTACACTCACAGCAAATGAGATATCAGGACGAGTGTGACCCAGATAAATCAATCTGCCTACAAGTCTCTGATATCTTTCACGATCAACCGGCTCTCCTGCCTCTACCTCCAATTTATCTTTCTGGTCAATCGGACTGACTGTCGGACGACATTCCAGCATACCAATTTTTGTGAGCAAGTCTAGTACATACTTCCTCTGAGAGAGGACGATCTAATCTTTCTCTCGAGCTACCTCGATCCCAAGAAAATACCTCATCATTCCCAAGTCCTTTACTTCAAATTCTTTGGCAAGTTTCTTCTTCAGCAGGGTAATCTCCTCTTCCTCATCACCTGTGATCACTATATCACCCACATATACCGCAAGTATGGTAACATGGCCTCTCCCATTTCGGAAGAAGACTGTGTGATCTGCATTAGTCTGGCTGTATCCCATGCCCATGACAGCTTTTTTGAATCTTTCAAACCATGTCCGAGGAGATTGCTTGAGTCTATACAGTGATTTCTTCAGCTTGCACACTTTTCCTGCTGACTGCCTCGTGCAAAATCCAGGAGGAGTCTCCATGTATACTTCCTCCTGTAGATCTCCATGAAGAAAGACATTCTTCACATCTAATTGATGAAGTTGTCACCCATGGTTGGCTGCAAGAGAGACCAGGGTTCTTACAATGCTCATCTTCGCTACAGGAGCAAACGTCTCATCATAGTCGATGCCATAGGACTGAGTGAATCATTTTGCAACCAATCTTGCCTTGTATCGCTCCACCTTTCCTTCTGGCGTTTCCTTCCCCGTGCAGACCCATTTGCACCCGACTGCCCTTTTTCCTTCAGGTAATGGAACAAGTTTCCATGTCCCATTTCTTTCCAGTGCCCCAAGTTCTTCCAACATTGCAGCTTTCCACCTTGGATCTTCCTTCGCTTACTGCCAACAATTAGGCAAAGAGGTGGTGTCTAACGATGCAATAAATGCTCGATAAGTAGGGGATAGATTAGAGTATGATAGAAAATGAGCAATATCATGTTCATAACCATAACGAATAGAAGATTTTCCTGTATTACTAGGAGAATATCTTCTTAAGGGAATATGAGATCGTGGAGGAGAGATCACACCATCCGAATCAGAGGGATCCGCATCCGAATCAGAGGGATCCGGTGCGGAAGGCGCACTTTCAGGAGTTGGGGCAGGGTTAAGCGAGGGACATGGCACAGTAGGGGTAATAGGCACAGTAGTGGACTGCTGATTCCTTCTTTGTAGACTTGGAGCTTTGTAGTTCGTTCCTCCCCCTGTTCTGTAGTCTCCCCCTACACTGGAGCATCACTTCTTTCCTCCTAATTGTATGCATCATCATCACTTTTCTCACTCTCGCTATCTCCCCCTACTTTTTTGGACTAACTTCCATCATTGGGCATGGAACTAACCCAACAACCACGCTTGGGACTATCTTCCCCTCACTCCTAACACCTCCTGTGTTAGGAGTGTCACCAAATGCGGAGCCTTCACCTGAACCATTGTGATAGTATGGTTCCATCTCTCTGAATGTAACATCCATGCTTACAAAGAGTCTTCGCTCCACTAGACTCCAGCAAGAATATCCCTTCTGAGTCCCTGAGTAGCCAACGAAGACACACTTCACTGCCCGAGGGTCCAATTTCTCTACTACAGGTCTATTATCCTTCACAAAACATACACAACCAAATACTTTTTGAGGAACAATGTACTTGTTCTCACCTGTAAGCATCTCAAACGGTGTTTTCCATCCTAACATCTGAGAGGGCATCCTGTTGATAAGGTATGCAGCAGTCAACACGACAAGTCCACACAAGTGTTTCGGAACATTCATAGCAAACATCATCGACCTTGCCACTTCCAACAGGTGCCTGTTCTTCCGTTCCGCCACGCCATTTTGGGCTGGTGTATAGGCACATAAAGTCTGATGATGTATCTCATTCGCTGATAAGTACTCCTCAATGGCTTTGTTGGTATATTCTGTCTCATTGTCAGACCTCAAAATCTTTACTTTGGCACTGTACTGTGTTGAAACCCTGCGATGGAAGTCTTGAAAGCATGCAAAGACATCACTCTTACTCTTCATTAGGTATACTAATGTGACACGAGTATGGCAGTCAATAAAGGTGACAAATCACTTAAAACCATTAACAGCAGTTGTAGGACAATGTCCCCACACATCAGAGTGTATCATATCAAAGGCAACTAAACTTCTATTTCCAGAACTCACATAAGAGCTTCTTGTGTGTTTTCCAAGTTCACAAGCATCACAAACCAACTTTTGCTTATTAGCTTTTTGATACATAGATGGAAACATTCGACTAAGTAGACTAAATGAAGAGTGTCCCATGCGCTAATGTTGGAGTAATAATTCTTCTTCTACGGTACTTCGCGGCTCCTCCGGTTGTCCTTCATCCACCAGTGCTGCTAGTGTTGTATCCAGTCCACCCATGTTCAAGTACCATAGCCCTTTATACCAAGTGTCAGTCCCCAACTGTCTCCCCGTTTCCTTCTCCTGAAAAATAACCTTCAGAATGTCAAAGAAAACAACACAATTAAGTTGAAGAACAATGACACTTATGGACAATAGATTAACAAGAAAGGATGGAGCATGCAAGACATCAGTAAGACACATCGAAGGGGTGCATTCAACTGTCCATTTACCCACAATAGGTCTAGCAGTACCATCGGCAGTCTGAATGCTTTCAGGTGTCATCAGGTGAGTGTAATCTTGGAACTCATCACGGGTACCCATAACATAGCAGGATGCCCCAGAGTCAATTATCTAATTTACACTTCCTGGTTTGTGGGTAGATGCAAGGGCATGAGCAGGTATACCTGTGCTTGTATTGGCATAATATGTGATGTTACCCCCGGAGGTGGTTGGAATCGATGTCCCAGCAGTGTTGGCGTGACTGTCGCTGGTTCCAAGCTTCATGTTCCTCCATATTTCCAGCATCTCCCTCTCACTAGGGGTCACATCGGATGACTGATTTTCACCTCCTCCTTCTGCCAAGTTTGTCTTGTGCCCTCCAGAATAATGTCCTCTGCCACCGATAGCCTCCTCTGCCACCTCGACATCCTCCACGGCCGGGTCCACGACCTTTGGACTGGCCTCTCATAGGCTTCGTACAGAATCTGATGAAGTATCCTGGGTCTCCACAGTTGTAGCACCCTCCCCCTCCTGAAGGGTTTGAGTTAAAAACTGCTTGAGCTGATTTCTCTCCTGAAGTGTTAGTGGTGCTGGACATCAGCTTCAACCGTGCTTCTTCTTGTGCCATAGCAGCAATGGCCTCCTCTAGTAATGGCAATCCGGGTTGTGCGAGTAGCACATTCCTCCTTTGCTCGAATGCTGGGTTGAGCCCATTCAGGAACTTCATCATCCTCTGTCGCGAGATATACTCCATGAACTTTTGGTAATGCTTCGCAAATACTGGTTCCACTTGCTCATCTTCCACACCAATGTGATCATAGTGGTCGAGATCTGACCAATACTTCTTCAGCACAGCCGCATACTCGAAGATTGTGTGATCTTCTTGGACCACCTTATCAAGTTCATCCTGCAGTTGGAAGACTCTCATAGAGTTGTCCGTCCCCGAGTACATGTCCTTCAGCGTCATCCAAATATCACCGGCTCCCTCCAGTGCCTCCACGTTGCCCGACACTTGGTCGGTCAAGGAGGCTGTCAACCATTCTCCTACAACATTATTGACGATCTCCTACACAGCAAACTCCCGTGAGGAGTGATCTTCAGGTGCCTTGGTTTGGCCATTCACATAGCCCACCAAGCCTCTTGCCTTCAGAGTTCGCATCGCCTAACGCAACCACTTTTGGAAGTACCCTCCAACTTTACTTCCAGTTTCTCCAACTTCGTCATTTTGTATGGTGAATGATCCACATCTGTGTGTGCAGGACAGGAACTAGTCTCGGCAGCCTCCCGGAGAAGAGATCGTCCACCAAAGCCTTCATCTCTTTGGCCGTCAGCTTGTCGTAGATCGTCTCCATCATCTTCGTCTTCTCCTCTTCTATCAACAAGATAAATCGAGACCGTCTGCACCTTTGGTCACCGTCCTCTCCACGTCTACTGTTCCTCCTTCAGCGGTAGCGGCGTCTCTGAGAGCCGCTCCTCATGTCCCATGCCGGGTTGCGGCTGAAGGTCGCATGGCCGGACGAGAAGGAGGATAAGGGCCAGTGGGTAGGGGGGTGCTGGCAGCGAAGGAGGGGACGGAGGGGGGGGGGGAGGCGGGTGGAGGCCGGACGGTGCTGAAGGGGGAGGGGCGGCGGGGCGGTGGGGGCGGAGAATGTGGGAAGGGGTTAGGGGGTGGCGGCTAGAATTTTGTGAGGTAGGGTTAGGGTTTTATGGAGTAGGATTAGAATTTTGTGGAGAGGGATGACGGCTATGGTTTGGTGGAAAGAGAGGTGGTGGCTCTGATACCAAATAAAATTTATTAGAATATTTGATTTGTTTATTATTAAGGTGGAGCTACACTTATATAGGAGAGACTAACCCCTCTCCCTATTATTCTACCCGATGGGGGACTAAAAGCTCATTAATACTCTCAACACACCCTTCTATGAAAGCATCACTCAAGATCAGAAATATCAAATCAGACGTGCTTACACCTGCACTTCAAATAGAAAAAGGTACAACTATAATATATATACATTTTCCACAGAGATATATTCTTACTTCCGAGGCGATCTCTTTCCCCTGTCCTTGTTTCTTGGTCTCACGATGAGAAATGGAGATGCAACGAGATTCAGTGCTCGGATGCAAGGAGCTGCCTCTTTAAGGACTCGTTTTCCTTGCGGAGTTTCATAATCTTTTGTTTCAGTGTTTCTACATGGCGAATGGTAATGGACTCCCTCTGTTGCTCTACCTGTTTTGCCTTGATGGTTTCCACTGTCTTGAACAAAGAAAGAATGCCAGATTATATTTTAAATGCAATGAAAGAAGCAAACTACAAAGAAATGGAACAGTTCTGTAAGGAAACAACTTCGTAGTTAGTTTGAAGATCTAGGTGATAACTGATGGGGGTTTTCTATCAAATTGGTGGAATGTGTGATCCCACAGGTTGACTGTAATTCTAATTTACACTTAGGATGGAACCAGGATCCAATAATAATGGGAGGAACAATACTTAAATCATATTCTTTCAGTGGAACTTCTTGAGCGTGGTTGGGCTATACGAAGTATTTCAGAATTTCTCAAAATTATAAAGTAAACTAATGAACATTTTAAAAGTTGGGAGAGCCGATGCATAAGTATCTCAGAAAATTATAGTGTATTTTCATATTACCAAGAATCATGAGTAGCTAATTTAGAGATGACTGATAGGGGGTTGTGCAATGTGTGATCACTCATTGGCAGTCATTCTAATTTACACCTAAAATACTTATCAAGCCAGCCTCCACAAATCAACCAAGTTCACATTAAACTCCTCATAAAATCGAAAGGAAGGAGATTTTCATATTACCGAGAAGCATGAGTTATGCAGCACTTAATAGTTCACCATTAAGAATCCAGAATTTAATTATGCGGTGTCAAACATTTACTTAAATCATATAAAAATATTTAAAAAGAACTCAATTGACTTTAATTATATCAAAGTTCCAATCTTCCATAGAGCTCGACAAATATCAGTTCGCATGTGCTTGAAGCTAGATAAACAAACAGATGCAACATGAAACAGATGGCAAAAATTATCAATGCAAAGAAGATTCCCATGATAATGTGAGGTCTTCTTTTCACTGATAATTATTGGCACAAGTATTAGCATTGTTATATTGAAGATGCAGCTTACTTACTGCTCTTTCATAGTAACTATTAGAAGATCTATTAGCCTTGCGATACTGATGGTGGTGGACTTTACCAGGTGCTTTAAGATTGAAAAAAAGGCTTACCTTTTGTGGAAATGGGCTCTGTATCTAACATGTGAAACAGAGTTGAAAGGCCTATTTGGTATTTCCCTTCCAAGAATAAATTGCTCGAGTTAGCTAAAAGCCTACATAACTGAGTTTCTATATACATGTTTTTGCATGAGAAATATACTAGCTTGCTCAGTTATCATTTTCAGTGCTGTGCTGAGACTTAAACGTGCAAATGAACGAATGAGTAACTAGTATAAGTGTCTGTCTACGAAAAACACTTGGTTCTAGATTTCTGAACAGCTTAGCAGTGTCAGTTTCATGGAGGAATCAGAAGCAATGACTGGCTACCAACACTACTAGTAATCTGTAATTTAGTTAGATATCTATAGTTTATCTATATGATTTTTGCAGTGCCACTATATGCCCACAGAAAGACACACCAAGAATCTGGAGAATCGGAGGCATATATGTTCTTAATCCTTCTAGAAAGAATATTCCTTGACATGTTACACAAAGCATAAATTAGTTCCCTTTATATTTTGAAATTGTATAGTCAGACTGAGGTGATGAAAAAAAAAGCCTTCATCAAAAACTTTTGGGATCAGCCCAATGATTAATTTGAGTTTTTTTATTACGATTAATCAATTAACATTAGAATTATGAAATCACTAATGATTATGCAATTACTATATTGCTAATACTTAAACTTGGCATAATCCTAGTGTGTACTAAACTTATCATCCTTGCTATAATCTATATTATTTTGTTTGCCTAACACTTATTTTGCAGAAAAATAATAAGCAAGATTAAAGGACTCGTACAAATGAAAAAAAATCATGTTGGGCCAATGACACCGTTAGTCCAAAGATTTTTCTGAACCATCCATGATCTCTCTTGTTGGGGTTCCGCGTACGGGGGTCGAGGAGGCAGCACCTCCTTAGGGGGTTCCGTGGCTTCACCCCCGAAAGCTAATCAGATTTTCATATTTGGTTTGCTTCGGACGATTGTCATCAAGATAAACAAAGTTGAAGAAGTCAAATTATCAAACCAAATGCTCTATGTAATTTTTCTTTATATTTGTTTCTAGGAAAGATTGTTACTCAATAGGTGATGGCCAAAGAAAACAAATCCAAAAGTTAAACCAAAACCCTTAGCCAAAATTTCCATATCCCAAAAACTTGTACAAAGATGGTATACCGGCAGTTATCGCTGGTAGATTATCGTAACACAGTTTTCATCCAACAAGTCCAGTAGCACAAAAATATATTACCAAGGTATATTGACAGTACACTGGCAGTATTAACGTATGGGTACTATTTGTTCAGCATTTAATGTTTTAACAACTAGAAAACTAGCCGTTTATAGATGTTACTGTGCAGATTGGTATACTGGTTGTATACCACCTGCAAAGTAACAACTATAATGTTTGCGCTGTTTAAGATTGTCATATATAAGGGTGGTTGGCTACATTTATTACTTTTTGGAGCCTAACATTTTCACCTATCATATACAAAGCTCTCCAATATACAAAGCTCTACATATGTACAAGTGCTTTCATTTGTCCAATCTATTTGTGATAAGAGTTTTATTGAGTTGTAAAGTAAGATCTTCAAATTGTTGTGAGAAGATCAAAATTAGTCTTGTAAGAAGTTGAAGTCCTTAAGCCTTCGGATCAAAGCTTGTATAGAAGTCGACGAGCCCTTCAAATCAAAGCTCGTGTGTAAAAAGTCCGCGAAATATTTGGATCAAAACTCGTAAGTGTAATATTTATCATAATAGTGGATTAAAATCCGGAGAGAGTTCAGAGAGTAGAATGTCTCATAGAGATACCAGGATACATCGAGTATTTGTATTATTGCCTCATTTCTAGCACTTATTTTAAATTGGTTATCAACATTATTAAGTGTGCTTAATTATTCATTAAACCCTATTTAACCTCCACCTCTTGAGTGCTTTTAAGACCGAGGTATGCGTATGCAAAATACAAGAGTTTACCAAGGGCTCAGGAAACTGTTAAGTCATGACAGTAATTAATGAAATTAATAAAACTCCCTTGGCCCTATCAAACAGAATAATAAAAGTATTATTATGCTGTTACCAACATTTCTGGAAACCTTATTTGTAGAAATTTGACACTATAAAGCTTGAATTAGTATAATATCTGAATTAGCTTATTTTACAATCCTTACACTCATTTTCTGCATTTTGGAGCTTCTCGTAGAGCTGATTTTTCTCTTCCTGTTCAACTAGAATCCAGTCCTTTAAATCTTGTATCTCGTGGCGGTCTGTAACAAAGGAAGGACACTCACTAATTGGATGTTATATAGACTGAAAATAAAATCCACAAGAGGGAACAAAAATCTCACATTTTAGATCCACATCAGCTGTGACCTGCTCAAATTTTTGAGTCAGTGCTTCTATCTGAGTTTCATAGGCAGACAAGTCGTCGTGTAGGTTTTTAATCACTGTGTCATCTGCTGCTTGCTGAAGAAGAAAGTCGCTGGTTTGAATGTTTAAAGAAACTTCATGAATGATTTCAAACAAGATAAAACGAGGTAATTCCAATAAAGGAGACATACCTTATTTTTTTCTCAAAATCATGTATCTTCATGTTGTTTTCTTCTTTGAGCAATTCTAATGTTTTCTTGTGCTCCTGTTCCAGATCATTTCTTCAACAATGGTCATACAGTATACTAACATCTTAAATATGAAATTGAGCGACTTACATCTTCCATGCTAAGCAACTTGCTGTTTGCCTTTTCTAGTTCTTCCTTCAAGCTTTGGCAATGTGCACTACGTTTAATCTGTCCTAAAGCAATAATTTAAAGGGTGACAATGAGGTTGTTATCACCAAAGGTATAGCTAGATTCACAAAATACGTCAATGTTAGGAAACTTGTATTATCTTAGTTGATCGGCCAAACATAAACATAATGCAAGAACAAATATGATAGGCCGTTAACATGCTGCATTCCCACGAGAATGATCTGGAGAAAAAGGTTAGACATATTCTTTCATGTACTTTTTATTTTCTAAATGAAATTTCGGTCCCATCAAAACTGGAATCATGTATGTATGGGGCTACTTGCCTGACCCAATGATTCTTCTGAATTACACATTGAAACAAATATAATTGTCATGTGCATATATATATATATATATATATATATATATATATACAATTTTTTTTTTTTTTTGTACATATATATATATATATATACATATATACATATATTTTTTTGTACATATAAAAAAAATATATATATATATACATATATACATATGTATATACATATATACATATATATATATATATATATTTTTTTTTTTTTTTTTTTTTTTTTTATATACATATATATATATATATATACATATATATACATATTCTTCTACATATATATATGTATATATATATATATATATGACCTCTAGCCTAGTGGTTAAGAGAGATGCATGCGGCCCGAGTGGTCAGGAGTTCGAATCCCATTGGAGCAATTCCAGAAACAATTTACTTGGTTCCAAATATATATATATATATATATATATATATATATATATATATATATATAAGGTCATAGTGTGAATAATTTCGATGTCTGCTAGGGTTTTCCAGGGGGCTTCACCTCCTCCCCCCCCCCCCCCCCCCCGATCCGCTCGTGGGGAAGGAGGCCCGAAGGTTTGGAGGGAGAGGGGAGGGGGGAGGGGGAGGGAGGGGGGGGGGGGGGTGGAGGGCGACCTCTCCTGTCCGGAGGAGGGTCGGGCGGCGGCCTCCAAGGGACCCCCCCAAACAAGGGGGGGTCAGGCAGCGGAAGTGGGACCCTCCCAGGCGTGGGGGGGTCGGGCGGGGACGGTGGAAGCGGGACAGGTCCCGGCGGCAGCGGTGTGACCCCCCCGGAGGGGGGGGGGGGTCGGGCGGCGGCGGTGTCACCCTCCCAGGTGGGGAGGGGTCGGGCAGCAGTAGGGGGGCGGTGGACGGCAGTAGTGGGACCCCCACGGGCGGGAGGGGGGGGGGGGGGGGGGTCGGGCGGCATGGGAGGATCGGGGGCTTCGGCTTCCGTCTTCGAGTTCAGGTCCGGGGTGGACAACAATGGAGAGGCGGGCTGGCAGACGGTGGCAAGACGTCGGACTGGAGGGAGACGAGGGGCCCAAACCCACGCATCGGGACGGACGGGGCCAGGAAATTATGGGACTCGATCATCGACATGCACAGTTGATCCCCGTCGTCATGGGGGAGGTACGGTGCGCACTGTACCAGGATGGAGGCCAAAGGCGACGGCAGCAGAGAAGGCTAAGGACATTGTCGTTGCTGATGGCAGGAAAGGCCCAGGTCCTGCGAACCCTTCGACCAGGGCACACACTGAGGAGCAGCGGCCTCGGTCATGGAAGGAGGTTTGCACGCCGGTGGCAACGAAAAGCCCGTTGTCGATGGATTATGTCACACCGATGTCTATTGGAGGAGGGCTACGGGCGTATTTTCCTGCAGAGGAAATAGCGGTGGTTTCAGAATTCTGGAAGAACACTCTGGTGTTGTATGTGTTAGGGAACAAACCGTTCTATGGCCAAATCAGGGGTTATGCGGAGCGAGTCTGGAGACCCAAAGGTAGCATGGAATTCTTCTCCAGGGAGAATGGGTTCTACTATGTCAAATTTGATCTAGCGGAGGATGTGACCAGGATCCTGCAGGGAGGGCCTTGGTCATTTGATGGGAGACTCATTATCTTGAAGGAGTGGACGCCGAAGCTGAGATGTGAGAAGGAGGTGCTGAACGCTATTCCCATCTGGATCCGATTTCCAGATTTTCCTGTGAAGTATTGGAGTATCCCGCTGCTCATGAGACTGGCCAGCCTCGTGGGGAAGTCGATCAAGGCTGACGAGGCCACTGCTTTCCGCACCAGACTGATGTATGCCAGGGTCTTCATGGAGATCAAGGCGGGCTCGGAGCTTCCGAGTATGCTTGAGTATCAGGTACCATCTGGGGAGGTCCTGACACAGTCGGTGGAGTATGACTGGGTCCCACCCATGTGTTCATACTGCGAGTGCTTTGGGCACCCTACCGGGGCATGCAAACACAAGGGGAAGGAGGCCGCCAGGTCACCGGTGGTTCAGACGGAGGCTACCGGGATGGAGAAGGCTCCCAGTCATTTACCTGGGAAGTCGTCGCCAGATAGACTTATGGAGGAGGACACAGTGATGGAGGTAGAGAGGAGGCTGGAGTCAGGATCACCGCAGAGACAGGAGAGCACGCAGGGCGCTCTCGTCTCTTTCAAGCCACAGAGGACCATGGTTACCAGGATTATGAGGGCGGCGGAGAGTGGTCAGATGGTGATGGAGGCCTACCTGGCGATTATGGTGTACAGCAGCAGGAAAAGACATGCCTCGGCAACGCGGGAGGATATCTCCCAGGCGAGGGATCTTGACGACCAGACTGAAACCAATCCTGACTGGGCACTTACTCTTAGCAGGATTCAGGCACATCTTGCTCCTTCCTCCATGGTGGATGCAGTCATTGATCAGGCGGATGAGACACTTCCCTCGAGTGTCGATCCAGACGAGTTCCAGGGGGACCCCTCACTTATTAATTAAATGTCGGTCCTAGCATGAAACATTAGGGGGGGTGTTCCATTGGACGATGGAGGGAGATTGGAGGGGTGCTGAGGAGAGAGTCGTGTGACATTGCTATATTGCTGGAGACGAAGATCAGAGGGGCCGCCATGCTCTCGCGTAGGACTCCGGCTAACTGGGATCACATCCACAACCTGGATCTTTGCGATATGTCACGCCCCAGAACCAGAATACTGGAGAGCGGGGGCAGACATAGCCAGCTACGTATATGAAATGGATTCCATCTCGCTATACGGTCACGGCTGTCTAGATACATGAGGGTTTAACTACAAGCCAACAGTCTCTTAAGGTCATGAACAAGCCTAGTGTCTCAATCACAAGCAAGTGAGTAAATGTTACAAGATGTTAGATCACCAAATATACAATAGTAAGGCGTCCCAAACATTACATATTCAGTTGATCATGAAGCTAGTCGTTACAAAATGTTAGGACTAGCAAGAGTTTAGTCATACATGATCAACCCTAGGATCTGTCAATCATGTTACAGCCCGTAGGCAGACAGTAAGTAAGTGCAATCGAGCTAAACAGGTGCTAGTCGGCTAAACGTCTCAAAAGAATATTTTTACAATAGAGTGGGAGAGCCAAAAATAACCCACTCGATGCCCTGGTTACGCCTGGTGGTCACCATCGGGCTGGAAAGTTGGTAGATCCTCTGGAGCTGCTCCGAAATCTGGCCATACAAAACCAGTTGGGTCAGATCCCAGAAAGAGCAAGTGCCACAAAAGAAGCTTCACTTAGGAACTAAAACCAGCAATTAGCACAGAAGATAATAATATATAGTAAACTGATGAAATATAACATCACGAGGATATACGGTAAGATAACCATGTAACCATTCAGATAACCAGGTTACAATCCTTAAACCAAACAAGGACCGGGATTGTAACCCTTCATCTGAACCGAACTTGGTTTCTCCCATTTATCAGCAAGATAATATAAGAAAATCAGAACATGTAACAATTTATATAGGATCAAGACTAGACAGATTATTCCTCATTCAATCAATCACGGCCAAGCAATGAGTACGGCTTGATACTTTAACTAACTAGGGTTATCACAGGCCTAGTTACTAGCAAGATGCAGTGAGATTATTCCACAGCCACAAGCCCTGCAGACCATCCAGGTTACCCAGGTCGAAAATTAGGGGTTGAATTCAGGTGGGTACATCGTCCAGGAAACGCATGTACCCTTAGGTAGCTTGAAGGGTGCAACACATGACAGTGTGCTGAAAATGTGCCCTACTCGACGGCAGGCTACAGATCCCAAGCGCGCCCAGGTAACGGGATTGCCTGTAGCTGGGAAATCTCTTTATGACTAATGTATTAATCTAGTTATTAGCCTTAGTCCATTTCAGTAGGTACTCCTGACCGTGGTACTCAGGAGTCCCCTTCTAGACATGATGCAAGACAGGACTGGATTAATTATACAAGCACATTCGCCCATGGTGTCCAGGTTATTTATACAGGTCATGTCATGTCAGGTAGCCGTCGCAACAGCTTATCAAGATAAATCATGTCAGGTTATCATGTCAAGTGTACTGGTCAGGAGTGCACCACGACGGGCCACTATCAGGTCATGTCATGTTCACTTGTCAAGAGTGCACCACGACGGGTCACTTTCGTGTCCAGGGTACATGTACAGGGCATCATTGTGCAAGCATTCAATCCGGAGACCCAAGTTATGCTGAGGTTACAAGATATAAGTTATCAGTAAAATCATATAATAAAACATAGAATACAGTTTATAGAAAGCCATGCGGCTCGGGCACATGCGGCCAAGGAGGGAATCCATGCGGGGGCAGCCCATGCGGCTGAGGGCGGGAACAGCCCATGCGGCTATGTTCAATCAAGGGCGCATGCGGCCAAGGAGGGAATAGGTGTTATGCGGCTCACAGGGGAGGAATCCATGCGGCTAGAATGGGCCCGGGCTCATGCGGCTCGCAGAGCAAGGGTCCATGTGGCTAGAAAAGACTTGGTTTATGCGGCCAAGAAGAAAGTGGATTTATGCGGCTAGAATGCAAGGGCCTCATGCGGTTCGCTGGGTTCAGCCCTTATGCGGCTCTGGGAGGTTCGGATTCATGCGGCTCAAGGTGGCGGAGGCACATGCGGCTGGAACGGACTCGGGTCCATGCGGCTGAATAGGAATACTTGCCGCATGAACTTGTCATGCGGTCAAGTCCAGGCAATAGTGCATGCGTTGGAACAGTGAGTATAAGCGGCTGGAAGTGTAATGCGCCTTGCAGCCACCGGTAGACAGAGTCCATGCGGCTCGGATTATGCCGAAGCCTATGCGGCTAGAAGACTCGCCGCATGAAGATTCATGCGGTCAAGTGCTGCCATGCGGCTAAGGGGGTTCATGCGGTCAGCACTGTTCTTATTCTCCACTTGTCCGAGAAGAAGAACCAAGGAGTTCAGGGTTCCGAGGCTCATAATTTCTTCATCCCAAGTCCAAATCCAGACTTCCTTAGGTCAAAACAGGGCAGAATGAAATGCTCTACAACATAGAACCATCAAAGCTCGGAAATAACAAGATTAAATAGATCAAAATCCAAGAAATCCAAAAATAAAATAAACTTAGATCTACAAAAATCTAGCCATGGAAAGTGGAAATGCCAAGTATTAAAGTAAGTTAAAATGCTGTAAGGAAGAGAATGAGGCAATAAAATTGGAGTTCCTCCATGAAGCAAGTTGCACTTGCCTAGGCCTCTCTCTCACTCTGGTAGGTGAAGAAGTTAATGGAAGAAGAAGAAGAGAAGTAATGAAGAGAGAGAAAGAAGAATGGGTTAATAAATGGTAGTGGTGGTGGTAGGTAGGGGGTTCACCCTTGGTTCATAATGAACCAAAGCAAACCGAGCCAAGCCGAACCAACCCAAGAATAAACCAAGCCATGAAGAAAACTAAGCAAGGAATCATGCAATACAAGATAAAATACGTACACGTATTCCAAAATACGTAATACGAACCACAGGCATTACAACTCTACCCACCTTAAAAGAATTCCGTCCTCGGAATTTAATTAAGAGGCTAGAGAGACGAGGACAAGCTATATTAATCACAAGCAAGCTATAACTAGGCAGGCAATCACTCATTCAAGCAAGAAATCGAAGGCATGAGGCATAAGGAAGACATTATACCTCACGAGTCAAACAAGTCGGGATATCGCGATCGGATATCATCCTCACGCTCCCACGTTGACTCACCCAAAGAGTGATGACCCCAAGCAACTCGGACTAACTTGATAGTCTTGTTCTTGAGTATCTTCTCCCTCCGGTCCAATATAGACACGGGCCTCTCCTCATACAAAAGGTTGGTACCAACAACCAATTCCGAATGATCTAGGATGTGGCTCGGGTCCGGAATATACCGTCGTAATTGGGATACATGGAACACGTCATGCACCTCGCTTAGCGACGGCGGAAGAGCGAGACGATAGGATACATCTCCTACTCGCTCCAGAATGTCAAATGGCCCTATATACCTAGGACTAAGCTTTCCTCGTGCGTCGAAACGAATGACGCCACGGTTAGGCGAAATCCTCAGGAATACATGGTCGCCGACAGAAAACTCGAGAGGGCGCCGATGAGAATCGGCCCAATGGCGCTGGCGATCTTGGGCAACTCGAAGATGATCCCGGACTCTTCTGACTACTTCAACTGTCTGGGCAATCATTTCTGGACCGAGCATCCGCCTCTCTCCGACATCGTCCCAGGCTAGTGGGGATCTGCACTTCCTACCATACAATGCCTCGAACGGTGCCATCTGGATACTGGCCTGGAAACTGTTGTTGTACGAGAACTCCACCAGGTGCAGGTGATCTTCCCACGAACCACCGAAGTCAAGTGTACGAGATCTCAACATGTCTTCAAGAGTCTGGATTGTACGCTCCGACTGACCATCTGTCTGCGGATGATATGCTGAACTGAACTGGAGACGAGTTCCCAAACTCTCCTGCATACTACGCCAAAAGTGCGACGTGAATCTCGAATCTCGATCCGAAGTGATACTAACTGGCACTCCGTGCAACCCGACAATCTGCTTGAGGTACATCTCTGCTAACTGAGCTGTCGACTGACCAACTCTAAACGGGAGGAAGTGAGCTACCTTCGTGAGCCTGTCAACTATAACCCAAATAGCATCTCGACCAGCTGGGGATCTAGGTAATCCAGTCACGAAATCCATGGTCACATGTTCCCATTTCCATTCTGGAATCGGCAAAGGCTGAAGAAGTCCTGCGGGCCTCTGATGTTCAGCCTTAACTTGTTGGCAGACCAAACAACGAGAGACAAACCGGGCTATCTCCCTCTTCATGCCATTCCACCAAAAGTGCTGTCGGATATCACGGTACATCTTCGTACCACCCGGATGAATGGAATACTGCGAACTGTGAGCTTCTGCCATGATCTCCTGTCTGATGTCTCCGCTGGGTACACAAAGACGCTTACCATGCCTAAGTGTACCGTCTTCATGGATGCATAATTCGGGCCGCCGGCCTGCCTCACACTCTGCTCTGAGTCGCTGAAGTTTGGAATCTGCTGACTGCGCCATCCGGATCCTCTCGACTATGGTGGACTGAACTTGCATGCTGGCCATCAATACCACACTGGAAGGGAGAACAACTTCAATACCCATCTTCTGAAGATCTGCTAACAGCTCTGGTTGCGCTGTTAGGAAATAAACTCCGGCTCTCCTGCTCAATGCATCTGCTACGACATTGGCCTTCCCTGGATGATACTGCAAATTGACATCATAATCCACAAGAAGCTCCAGCCATCTCATCTGACGCATGTTAAGTTCCTTCTGAGTGAAAACATACTTCAGGCTCTTGTGGTCGGTAAAAATCTCCCCCCTATCTCCGTACAAGTAGTGCCTCCACAACTTAAGTGCAAACACTACTGCTGCCAGCTCCAAGTCATGGGTTGGGTAATTCCTCTTATGATCACGAAGTTGGCGTGACGCATAAGCTATTACCTTCCCATGCTGCATCAGAACACATCATAAACCTCTGCCTGAAGCATCACAATATACTGAGAATCCTCCGGTTCCATCTGGAAGCGTGAGAATGGGAGCTGTTATCAGGCCTCGCTTCAACTTCTCAAAAGAATCCTGGCACTCTGCTGTTCAAGCAAACTGCACATCCTTGCGGGTCAACTGGGTCAATGGCGCTGAAATCCGAGCAAAATCTGAAACAAACCGCCGATAGTAGCCGGCCAATCCAAGAAAACTGCAAACTTCTGCAACGGTGCTGGGCACTGGCCATGACTCAATAGCCACAATCTTCTGGGGATCCACTTCTACTCCTCCTCGAGTGATGATATGACCCAAGTACGAAATGCGATCGAGCCAGAACTCGTATTTACTGAACTTGGCATATAACTGGTGCTCCCTGAGAGTCTGAAGAACCACACGGAGATGCTGCTCATGCTCCGCCTCGCTCCTGCTGTAGACCAGGATGTCGTCCAAAAACACAATCACGAACTGATCCAAGTAAGGCATGAAGATGCGATTCATGAGATCCATGAATACCGCCGGCGCATTGGTTGCTCCAAATGGCATCACTAGGAACTCCCAATGCCCATACCTAGACCTGAAAGCTGTCTTCGGGATGTCCTACTCTCTGACCCTGATCTGGTGGTATCCTGAGCGCAAGTCGATCTTCGAGAATACTGATGCCCCCTTGAGTTGATCAAACAAGTCATCTATCCTCGGGAGAGGATATCTGTTCTTGATTGTCACTGAGTTCAAGGTACGATAATCAACACATAACCTGGACGTACCATCCTTCTTTTTCACAAGAAGCATCGGGGTTCCCCAAGGTGAACCACTAGCACGAATGAATCCCTTGGTTCTGAGTTCTTCAATCATCTTGTACAATATCTCTAGCTCTGACGGCGCTATCCTGTAGACTCTTTCTGATACTGGGGCTGTTCCGGGAATCAAGTCGATAGTAAACTCGATCTCTCGCTCTGGCGGCATACCTGGAAGCTCTTCTAGAAAAACATCTGAAAACTCTTCGACTATCCGGGGCAACTGCACTGCTGCTACCGCCATCCGCAACACTGGAGGAGAAGGCTCAACTTCGCCTCGGGAGAAGGAAAACTCTGGCTCGCCTGGAATGCTAAAAACAACCCTACCAATATGGCAGTCTATTCTAGCATAGTGGTTCCTCAACCAATCCATCCCTAGGACCACATCATAATCGGCCATCGGGAATTCTATCAATCTAGCGGGAAATTCCTTACCGCTAACTACGATCCGACACGAGAAAAATACCCTATCGACTCCCACAAGTCCGTTACCAGTAAGTATATTAAGCCTTACTGATAATGACTCGGGCTCCAATCCTATCCGTGTCGCGAATCGTGCAGACATAAAAGAATGCGATGCACCAGAATCAAATAAAGCTGAAGCTGGAAAGGAGTTGACGAGAATAGTACCTGCCACTACCTCTCCTGGTGCCAATCCTTCCTCTGCGGTCATCACCATAGCCTGACCATGCCCTCGGGGCGCTGGTCCCCTCTGCTGAAATCCTCGCTGCCTATTCTGACTCAAGACCTGGGCTTGAGTATGCTGCTGGGGGTTCTGCTGCTGGAATACCTGGGACTGAGGCGGCAAGGGCCTCGGCAATGGATACTGCTGCTGCTGGACCGGAGCTGGTCCTCTCACCGAAGAGCTAGAAAGGTTGGACGATGATGAACCACCCCTATTCGGGCAGGATCCAACCCTATGGTCTGCTGCTCCACAAGCCAGACACAATTCCTGTGCCCTGCGACACTCTGCCACTACATGGCCTGGCTTCTCACAATGAGAACATCCCACTGCGGAAGACTGCTTCTGCTGCTGAGGGTACGTCGGGGCTGAATGCTGAACCGACGTCACGGAGGCCACCCGCCTCGGAGCTCCAATAGTCAAAGCCCTAGCTGCCGGGGCTGGAGCTGAAGACTGATTCATCTGGTCGTGGGATCTCTTCCGACCTCCAGCCCTAACCACAATCCTCTGGGAGGTATACTCATGCCTCCTAGCTGCTCTCAAGACCGCATCAAAAGTCTGATGCTCAAACTGCTCAACTGCCAATAGAATCTCCAGGAGAAGCCCCTGCTGGAATCGCTGGGCTCTATCATACTCGGTCGCCACCAAGGTGGGAGCAAACCGACTGAGTCTCGAAAACTCGGCCGCATATCCATCGACCGTCCTGCCCATCTGCTTCAGATTGGTGAACCTCGTCTGTAGATCGTACCGAGCTACAACATCAAAATACTTGGTCTGGAATCTCTCTCTGAACACCGCCCAAGCGATGGGTGCTGCTAATCCAACGGCCTGAGCCGCCCACCAGCTGCGGGCAAGATCTAGCAACTGCAGGCGCACCACGGCTACCTTCTCGTTCTCTGGGGTCCTGGCTGCTTCTAGAATCACCTCTATGTCCTGAAGCCAAGCATCTGCGGCGATCGCATCTTCACTACCGTCGAAGAAGGGAGGGTTCAAGCGCTTGAAACTGTTGGCCGCGCTGTTACCCTGATGACCGCCCCTGGTCAAAGCATCCGTCACTGCCTGGTGCAAGGCATCTCCTCGACGAACTTGGGAAGCTATCAAGGTCCTGACGAGTCCTACCAAAGTGCCATCATCAGGCTCGGCAGGCTGAACTGGCTGGACTGGTGGCTCTCCGTCAGAAGGCACGACTCTGGAGGCTACTCCGGAATGCTGGGCTTGATCTCCTGGTTGCGGCTGGTTCACGGGAAATGCTCCGCCTTGCTGACCGGCAGGTCCAGGAACAATGCCGCTGAAGAAGACGACATGGGGAACAATAAGGAAGGACCAGGACAGATCAATAATACAAGCATATGATCAGGACAAGAATCCAGGGATTCAAAAGATACGAACAGAAATCAAGGGCAAATACTGATTGAGACATCTATTCGGTAAACCCTCACATATCTTGATTTACAAGACCTGCATGGGCCACCACTTAAACCATGTCACGCCCCACAACCAGAATACTGGAGCGGGGGCAGACATAGCCAGCTACGTATATGAAATGGATTCCATCTCGCTATACGGTCACGGCTGTCTAGATACATGAGGGTTTAACTACAAGCCAACAGTCTCTTAAGGTCATGAACAAGCCTAGTGTCTCAATCACAAGCAAGTGAGTAAATGTTACAAGATGTTAGATCACCAAATATACGATAGTAAGGCGTCCCAAACATTACATATTCAGTTGATCATGAAGCTAGTCGTTACAAAATGTTATGACTAGCAAGAGTTAGTCATACATGATCAACCCTAGGATCTGTCAATCATGTTACAGCCCGTAGGCAGACAGTAAGTAAGTGCAATCGAGCTAAACAGGTGCTCGTCGGCTAAACGCCTCAAAAAAATATTTTTACAATAGAGTGGGAGAGCCAAAAATAATCCACTCGATGCCCTGGTTATGCCTGGTGGTCACCATCGGGCTGAAAAGTTGGTAGATCCTCTGGAGCTGCTCCGAAATCTGGCCATACAAAACCAGCTGGGTCAGATCCCAGAAAGAGCAAGTGCCACAAATGAAGCATCACTTAGGAACTAAAACCAGCAATTAGCACAGAAGATAATAATATATAGTAAACTGGTGAAATATAACATCACGAGGATATACGGTAAGATAACCATGAAACCATTCAGATAACCAGGTTACAATCCTTAAACCAAACAAGGACCGGGATTGTAACCCTTCATCTGAACCGAACTTGGTTTCTCCCATTTATCAGCAAGATAATAAAAGAAAATCAGAACATGTAACAATTTATATAGGATCAAGACTAGACAGATTATTCCTCATTCAATCAATCACGGCCAAGCAATGAGTACGGCTTGATACTTTAACTAACTAGGGTTATCACAGGCCTAGTTACTAGCAAGATGCAGTGAGATTATTCCACAGCCACAAGCCCTGCAGACCATCCAGGTTACCCAGGTCGAAAATTAGGGGTTGAATTCAGGTGGGTACATCGTCCAGGAAATGCATGTACCCTTAGGTAGCTTGAAGGGTGCAACACATGACAGTGTACTGGAAATGTGTCCTACTCGACGGCAGGCTACAGATCCCAGGCGCGCCCAGGTAACGGGATTGCCTGTAGCTGGGAAATCTCTTTATGACTAATGTATTAATCTAGTTATTAGCCTTAGTCCATTTCAGTAGGTACTTCTGACCGTGGTACTCAGGAGTCTCCTCCTAGACATGATGCAAGACAGGACTGGATTATTTGTACAAGCACATTCGCCCACGGTGTCCAGGTTATTTATACAGGTCATGTCATGTCAGGTAGCCGTCGCAACAGCTTATCAAGATATATCATGTCAGGTTATCATGTCAAGTGTACTGGTCAGGAGTGCGCCACGACGGGCCACTATCAGGTCATGTCATGTTCACTTGTCAAGAGTGCACCACGACGGGTCACTTTCGTGTCCAGGATACATGTGCAGGGCATCATTGTGCAAGCATTCAATCCGGAGACCCAAGTTATGCTGAGGTTACAAGATATAAGTTATCAGTAAAATCAAATAATAAAACATAGAATACAGTTTATAGAAAGCCATGCGGCTCGGGCACATGCGGCCAAGGAGGGAATCCATGCGGGGGCAGCCCATGCGGCTGAGGGCGGGAACAGCCCATGCGGCTATGTTCAATCAAGGGCGCATGCGGCCAAGGAGGGAATAGGTGTTATGCGGCTCGCAGGGGAGGAATCCATGCGGCTAGAATGGGCCCGGGCTCATGCGGCTCGCAGAACAAGGGTCCATGCGGCTAGAAAAGACTTGGTTTATGCGGCCAAGAAGAAAGTGGGTTTATGCGGCTAGAATGCAAGGGCCTCATGCGGTTCGCTGGGTTCAGCCCTTATGCGGCTCTGGGAGGTTCGGATTCATGCGGCTCAAGGTGGCGGAGGCACATGCGGCTGGAACGGACTCGGGTCCATGCGGCTGAATAGGAATACTTGCCGCATGAACTTGTCATGCGGTCAAGTCCAGGTAATAGTGCATGCGGTTGGAACAGTGAGTATAAGCGGCTGGAAGTGTAATGCGCCTTGCAGCCACCGGTAGACAGAGTCCATGCGGCTCGGATTATGCCGAAACCTATGCGGCTAGAAGACTCGCCGCATGAAGATTCATGCGGTCAAGTGCTGCCATGCGGCTAAGGGGGTTCATGCGGTCAGCACTGTTCTTCTTCTCCACTTGTCCGAGAAGAAGAACCAAGGAGTTCAGGGTTCCGAGGCTCATAATTTCTTCATCCCAAGTCCAAATCCAGACTTCCTTAGGTCAAAACGGGGCAGAATGAAATGCTCTACAACATAGAACCATCAAAGCTCGGAAATAACAAGATTAAATAGATCAAAACCCAAGAAATCCAAAAATAAAATAAACTTAGATCTACAAGAATCTAGCCATGGAAAGTGGAAATGTCAAGTATTAAAGTAAGTTAAAATGCTGTAAGGAAGAGAATGAGGCAATAAAATTGGAGGTCCTCCATGAAGCAAGTTGCACTTGCCTAGGCCTCTCTCTCTCTCTCTCTGGTAGGTGAAGAAGTTAATGGAAGAAGAAGAAGAGAAGTAATGAAGAGAGAGAAAGAAGAATGGGTTAATAAATGGTAGTGGTGGTGGTAGGTAGGGGGTTCACCCTTGGTTCATAATGAACCAAAGCAAACCGAGCCAAGCCGAACCAACCCAAGAATAAACCAAGCCATGAAGAAAACTAAGCAAGGAATCATGCAATACAAGATAAAATACGTACACGTATTCCAAAATACGTAATACGAACCACAGGCATTACACGATATGACAAGGATCTGGATTAGGTGGAACCGAGGTAGCTGGGAGGGGGTGCAGATCCATAAATCAGAACAACTCATCGGCATTACTTTTGAGAACAAAGGAGGGTTCCGATTCATTCTGGGTGCTGTATATGGGCACAATGACCGGAGACTCCGGAAGGCTTTGTGGGAAGACATAGTGCACCTGGGTACTACGGCGGACAGCATGGATCTTCCTTTGCTCATTATGGGGGACTTCAATGCTATGCTGCTTCGCCATGAGAAGGTGGGAGGTCGTCCTGTTCCGAATTCGATTTTATATGACTTCCAGAGGTGTCTTCTTCTGTCTGGGATGCGGGGGGCTGGAGAGAGCTGGACATATCTGGACCTGGCACAACAAGGCTTCACATAATCGGATTGCTTGTCAGTTGGATCGGGCCTTGGACAATAGTGAATGGTTCAGGTGCTTCCCGAACTCGGTGGCGGAAGGTCTTGCGGCGGGTACTAGCGACCATTCTCCTATCCGGGTTGGCCTTTGTGAGAGACCCACTGTGCGGGCGAGGCCGTTTCGGTATAACAACAGCTGGTACCTATCGGCTGGTTATGAGGAGGTGGTTACGGGAGAGATGCAGCACTTCCGGGAAGCCACGGCTCAGTTTCGCATGGTTCATAAACTCAAGCAGATCAAGCGTGCTCTCAGGGGTTGGGTGAAGACGAGACCGCGGTCTTCGATGGCGGACAAGGAAGCCGAGCTTCGGGACACTCAGGTGGCTCTCCAAGCTGACATTCTGAACGGAGAATTGGCGGCTAAGGAGAAGATCCTGATTGAGGAGGTCAGCACCATGAGACTCCAGGATGAGATTAGAGCGGCACAGAGGGCTAAATGTACCTGGCTCAAAGATGGAGACAGATGCACTAAATTCTTCTATGATGTGATCCGCACCCGTCAGCACCGGAACAGCATCCCCAGCCTTCTGAATGCTGAGGGACGTCTTGTAGGGGACCCGGTGGAGATACAGGAGGAGGCCGTCAGATTTTACACTGACTTATATCAGCAGACGGATTACACTAGCACGTTCCCAGCCCTTGTCACGAAGAGGCTGGTGTCCCACCATGGGAATAGCCTGCTTTTGGCTCCTGTGAGGATGGAGGAGGTGGAAGACATTGTGATGAAGGCTAATCCCAACAAAGCCCCTAGGCCTGATGGCTTCTCTTCAGGGTTCTTTAAGCGACACTGGGGTGTGCTTAAGGCCCCTGTTCTGGCGGCGGTACAGGAGTTCTTCGTGGAGGGCAGGCTTCTGAAGGAGATGAACCACACCTTCTTGACGCTGGTTCCTAAGAAGGAGGGAGTGACCTCGCTCGCAGATTTTCGGTCCATTGCTTGCTGTAACTTTCTTTATAAGATTATCACTCACCTTATGTGCAGGCGTATGGAGGGGATTATGCAGGGACTGGTGTCCCAGAATCAAGCAGCGTTCATCAAGGGTCGGTCGATTGCGGAGCACAGCCTGCTAGCGCATGAGATGGTGGGGGAGTTCAGCAAACCTGGGGGGATGAAGGCTTGTGTGAAGCTTGACCTCCGGAAAGCATATGATACGGTCAACCGGGACTTCCTGTGTCACTTGATGCTTGCCATGGGGTTCGACGAGAGGTGGGTTGCGAGGGTGAGGGAGTGCATTTGCTCCCCTACTTTCTCAGTCCTCATCCAGGGTACGCCTCATGGATACTTCAGGAGTAACAGGGGGTTGAGGCAGGGTGACCCTCTCTCACCGTATCTATTTACCTTGGTGATGGAGTACTTTACTTGCATGATGGACACGGCGGTGCATAGCAAGAGGATCGTCCCCCTTTTCCGGTTGGTTAGTCCGGTTGTCTCCCATTTGATTTATGCTGACGATTTATTGGTGCTACTACAGCCTTCCATACTGGGCATGAGAGCGCTCTCTGACATTATGGAGGAGTTCGGGCGTCTATCTGGGCTCCAGTTAAACAGGAAGAAAAGCAGAGTCTACTTCAGTTCCCGGTGTACACAGCAGGAGGAGAGAGCTTTCGCCTTGGGAGTGGACAAAGGCGAGCTCCCAGTGAAATACTTGGGGGTCCCGCTGACGGTCAACTACGCCAGAGAGCAGGATTGTCACAGCTTTGTGGACTTTGCTCAGAGGAGAGTGGAAGGCTGGCAAGCTGCGGGTCAATCATTTGACGGACGGATTGAGTTGGTGCGTTCGGTTATTGCTGGCATCACGATGTTCTGGCTCCAGTCTATCCAAATCCCTACGGCTACTATTCGTAAAGTAGAGGCCATCTGTGCTGACTTCATTTGGAGGGGAGGGATGCATGCGATCTCCTGGGACCAGTTATGCCGTCCTCGGGAGGAAGGAGGAGTGGGGTTGAGACCTCTCCACGCGGTCATGAAGGCAGCTTGTGTGAAGATGGCCTGGAGATTCATCAAGGGGGTCGCTTTGGGCGGAATGGATGGCGAACAGATACTTAAGGAGGACTAACTTCTGGGCCTGCAGGATAGACAACAATTTCTCGGTCACGTTTAAGACCATTCTGAGATGTCGACCGGTGCTTCAGACCGCTATCTGCAGAAACATGAAAGATGGGACGACTACCGACCTCTGGCTTGACCCCTGGTTGGGCTCCAGATCTTTGCTTGAAATATTGGGCGGTCAGCTGGACAGAGAGGCGGGCAGGGGGCTCACATGCAGTCGGATCATCAGAGATGGAGTTTGGAGGCCAGAAGGATATCCGTATACTGCTCAGCTTGCCGAGGAGATTCGCCTCATTACTATTGACGCTAGCCAGCATGAGGATTCCTGGAGCTGGGCCGGCCCAGGTACGGGGGGCGGGTCAGGCCTATTCTGCTTTCGTAGCTGCTATGACTTGGTTCGGACCCACCATGACCGGACTGAGGAGGTGGACTTCATTTGGGGCAAGGGGATTGCCCGAAAAATACAACTATGTGCATACCGACTTCTACGGGGTAGACTGATGACGAGAGACAGACTCCTCAGGTTTGGGATGCAGATCCCAGATGCCAAATGTGTGCTATGTAATGTGGAGGACGAATCTATGGGACATCTCTTCTTTGGTTGCCCGATGACCTGGCACATTTGGACTGAGCAGTGTGCACAGCTGAGAGGAGTTGGGGTGGATAGAGACATCCGGAGCATTCTCAGCTGGATTCGAGATCACAGAGACCGGGATCCGGGTTGGGCCAGAAGAGCCAGAGTTCGTCTCGCCGCGTCCGTTTGGCACATCTGGAAGGAGCGGAACAGACGAATTTTCGAGGGCTTGACTACCCCCCTATTGGAATTCTACATAACATAGAATTCGATGTATCATTAATGGCCCCATAATATTTTATTTTGGGGCATGAGAAGTTGTGATATCTATGTATTGTAATACCTTTTTCGCTACATGCGAGGAATAAATTTACCATTATTCCAAAAAAAAAAATATATATATAAGGTCAGGTCACTGTCCTATAAAACATAGACTATTAATAAATCTCTACTTCGATCTCCCTTCTCACTTTCCATATCTCAAAATCATACACAACCTATGCCTTTTTCAATTGACAGTCTACAGATTAAAACTTATACTTACAAGTCAATATTGTTTCTATTAAGCCTTAGGGAATCATGAGATCAAAAGCTCCATAAACCAAGAAAATTTCATTTATGGGTCACACTTAAATGAGATTAGCCCTACTTTTTGTAATGCCCCGCTTCGCGAGGTGCATTGTGATGGCTTGTTAACTCGAAGGACCTAGTTGGACTTGGATTCGTGTATAGGAACTATTTAGAAATCTTTGTGTTCGAGGTGCGTGTGCGATAGGGAGATGGAAAGAGATCAAAGAGGTGTTGAGAAGAGAAGCTTGCTCCATTGTAGCACTTCTAGAGACTAAAATTAAGTCTCCTAGATTGCTACAACGTAGGACCCAACATCAGTGGTGTCAGGTGCATAACTTGGAGGTAGGAGGGGTGGCGCGTATCTGGGTGAGCTGGAACAGCAAAACCTGAGCTGATCAGGTAATCCATTTGTCAGATTAGCTGATTGTCGTGTCTTTCACTAATAAAGGGGGTTGGCTTTCATCTTGGGAGCGGTGTATGGCAACAACGACAGGCGGCTACGAAAAACTTTATGGGAGGAGATTTTCCAAAGTTAGTGCTGTAGCTGAGAGTCAGTTTCATGTACCGTTGCTGCTGATGGGGGACTTTAATGCCCTACTTTTCAGTCACGAAAAAGTAGGAGGTCGGCGTGTCCCAGACGGAGTCTTGCAAGACTTCCAAAGGTGCTCTACGATCTGGTTTGCAGGCGGTGGAGAGAACGGGTCACATCTGGACTTGGCATAATAAGACTACACACAAACGAGTTGCTTGCCAACTTGACCACGCTTTGGGGAATCGGAAATGGTTTACAATGTTCCCGGATGTGGTTGCTGAATGCCTCCCAGCCGGTACGAGTGATCATTCGCCAGTTCGCATCCATCTATCGACAATTGTCTCCCAAAAGGCACGTCCTTTCAGGTACAACAATAAATGGAGCTGCATGACTGGCTATGCGAAGGTTTTCCAGGCGGGGTGGGGCTCTCCTGTTGAGGGAAATCCTCAATTCCGCATGGTTCAGAGGCTGAAGCGAGTGAAGGCGGGTTTGAAATTCTGGACGAAAGGTTCACGACATACCCCTCTCACAGATAAGGAGGACCAGCTTCGGGAGGCGCAAATTCCTCTACAAGAGGACATTCTCAATAGCGACCTTGCAGCGGCGGAGCAGGACCTATGTAAGGAAACCGGGGCGCTACGCACACTGGAAGTAATCGAGCTGGCTCAACGAGCCAAATGCAGCTGGCTGTAGGATAGCGACAAGTGCTCCAAGTTCTTCTATGATATCATCCGGGCTCGCCAACATCGTAATCATATCTCTAAGCTATATGGGATTGATGGCAAAGAGGTGGTTAACGCTACTGCACTACAGGAGAAAGCAGTCAGGTACTATACTGAGCTTTACAATCAAACTTCTTATGTATCTGAATTTTCGGAGATTGTTTGCAAGAGGCTGGTTACCCCTTGGGAACAATGTACTTCTGGCATCAGTGACTATGGAGGAGATTGAAGATATTGTACGACATGTGAATCCGAATAAATCTCCTGGCCCGGATGGTTTTGGGAGCCAGTTCTATAAAGTCCATTGGGATATTCTGAAGGAGGAGGTGCTGGAGATTGTCCGAGACTTCTTCGACAACGGCAAGCTGCTTAAGGAGCTCAACCATGCTTTTCTGACTCTTATACCGAAGAAGGAAGGAGCGACATCTTTCAGCGATTTTAGGCCTATCTCCTGCTGCAACTTTATTTATAAAGTTATCACTCACTTGATATGCAGACGTATGGAGCAGATTATGCAGGACCTGGTGTCTAGTAACCAAACGGCTTTTGTGAAGGGGCGGTCTATTGCTGATAACAGTCTGCTGGCCCATGAGCTGATCCGGGACTTCAACAAACCTGGAGGAGATAAAGTGTGTGTCAAGCTTGATCTGCGGAAGGCATATGACTCTGTCAATAGGGAGTTCATGTGCCATATTATACTTGCTATGGGATTTGATCGTACTTGGGTGAATAGGATCCGGGTCTGCATTTACACTCCCTCGTTCTCAATCCTTGTCAGGGGTCAGCCGATGGCTTTTTCAGCAGTTCTCGAGAACTTCGGCAAGGGGATCCGCTATCGCCATACCTCTTCACCGTGGTCATGGAGCTTTTCACATCGCTGATGGACGTGGTGGTCTATAGAGGCCAGATCACCCAGCTGTACAAGCGGGTGCATCCTCAGGTATCCCATCTTATCTATGCGGATAACTTGCTGGTCTTTTTGGTTCCTTCGCGTCGAGGGATTGTGGCTCTGAACTGTATTATGGAACGATTTGGCTCACTGACTAGTCTGCAGCTGAACAAGGATAAGAGTATAGCCTATTTCAACAAGCCTTGTCAGCAGAAGAAAGAGAAGGCTTTACTGCTTGGTATTGAGAAGGGAGATTTACCAGTCAAATATTTGGGCATCCCGTTATCTATCAACTACGCCAAAGAGACCAAATGCCAAAGTCTGGTGGATTACGCACAGCGCCGTCTGGAGGGGTGGCATGCCTAGAGCTTATCCTTTGGAGGACACATTGAGCTAATTCGATCCGTCATATATGCCATTGCTCGATTCTGGTTGTAGACTCTCATGTTGTCGTCTGCGACCATTAATAAAATTGAAAGACTCTGTGCCAACTTTATCTGGAGTTGAAGCCTACACTCTATAGGTTGGACGACTCTATACAGACCTCGGGAGGAGGGAGGTGTCGGCCTACAGTCTTGCGGACCCTGCACGAGACTGCGGGAGTGAGACAAGCTTGGCGATTTCTCACCAAGGATTCCTCATGGACGGTATGGATGAAGGGGAGGTATATGAAGGACCAGTCTTTTTGGGAGATCCGAGTCAATAGCAACGACTCCGTTACTTGGAAGAACTTACTATCCATCGGACTACTTTGAAGGAGTTTATTTCCAGAGTGATGACAGATGGAGAGACTACTGACCTTTGGTGGGATCTTTGGATCAACCATCTGAGCTTGGTGGATCGAGTGGGTAGGCAAGTACTGCCAACGACAGGAAGGAGGGCCCGGGTGAGCGCTATTCTACGGGAGGGTGTGGCGAGCGGACCTTCACCCTATGACGAGACAGTTTCTGCAGGAGATTGAAGCAGTCCATGTAGATACTGAGAGTTCGGATGGGGATCGATTGATATGGACTGACACTGGACAGCATATCTTTCTCCAATCGATCGTCTACGCGTCTATTAGGGAGGTTCACCCTCCCATGGAGCTGGCACAGGTGGTATGGACCAAATGGTGGCCTCCAAAATACAATTTTGTTTGTACAAACTGTCTTGGGAAGTTGCTTACTCGTGACCGCCTGGTAAGGTTTGGTGTGCAGATTCCATCACTATTGTGTGAGCTGTGCAAGCAAAACCATTAATCTATGGAGCACATCTTCTTTAGATGTTCCTTCTCATCATCCGTTTGGCAACATCAGTGTTCTTAGCTCAGCTTACAGACTCATGGCTCTCGAAGCTGGAGGGAGGAAGTGGCAGATATCATAGCCGAAAGGAATCGGGGTTCCCAATGGTACAATACAGCGAGGATCCGGTTGGCGGCCGCGGTCTGGCATATATAGAAGAAAAAACAATAGAATTTTTGAGCTGGTGACTACACCCATTATTGGGGTGATACACAACATAGAATTTGATGTAAAAGTGATGGATAACTTTAAGTCTCCATCAAGATCTGCATTGTAGACTCCTCAAATTTTTATATATACAAGAACCTTTTTCCAAATATATATATATATATATATATATATTTGGAATAAGGGTGAATTTATTCCTCGCATATAGCGGAAAAGGTATATATATATATATATATATATATATATATATTTTATATATATATATATATATATATATATATATATATATATATATATATATATAAGGTCAGGTCACTGTCCTATAAAACATAGACTATTAATAAATCTCTACTTCTCACTTTCCATATCTCAAAATCATACAGAACCTACGACTTTTTTATTTGACAGTCTACAGATTAAAACTTACACTTACAAGTCAATATTGTTTCTATTAAGCCTTAGGGAATCATGAGATCAAAAGCTCCATAAACCAAGAAATTTTCATTTATAGGTCACACTTAAATGAGATTAGCCCTACTTTTTGTAATGCCCCGCTTCGCGAGGTGCATTGTGATGTCTTGTTGGCTCGAAGGACCTAGTTGGACTTTTTGTAATGCCCCGCATCTTAATTCCTAATATAACATTTGCAATTCCCAGATCTTTCATATCAAAGTTTTTGATTAAGATCTTCTTTGTGTCCTGGATTATGTTATTATTACTGCCTATTATTAGCATATCATCTACATATAGGCATATAATGACATATCCAGTCTGTGTATTTTTAGAGTACATACATTTGTCACACTCATTCATCTTGAATCAATTTGACATCGTTACATTGTCAAACTTTTGGTGCCACTATTTCGGTGCTTGTTTAAGTCCATATAGAGACTTAACTAGTTTGCATACCTTTCTTTCTTTACATGCTACTATGAATCATTGTGGTTGATTCATGTAGATTTTTTATTCCAAGTCACCATTTAGAAAAGTAGTCTTCACATCCATTTGATGTATTTCAAGATTATGCAATGTTGCTATTGCAATTAACATCCGAATTGATGTTATCTTTGTTACTGGTGAATATGTATCAAAATAATCAATTTATTGTTTTTTATTATATCCTTTGACAACCAGTCTTGTTTTATATTTATCAATAGTTCCATCAGCTTTCATCTTCCTCTTGAATATCCATTTGCAGCCTAATGGCTTACATCCTGGAGGAAGATCAACTAGTTTCCATATATGGTTTTGCATAATGGACTATATTCGCTATTTATAGCTTCTTTTCAAAGTGGTGGCTCTGGTGTAGACATTGCTTCTTTGGAAGTTTGAGACTCATTTTCTAACATGAATGTTAGAAATTCAAGTCCAAAGGTCTTCGATGTTCTAGACCTCTTACTGTGTCTAGACTCATCTTCCTTATCTGCAAATACATTATCTGCATCCTTTTGACCATTATGTCTAATATCATCATAAACTTTTTTAGTATTTTTTTTCATGTATCTTCTTACATGGAAAGATATTCTCAAAGAAGGATGTATTCCTAAATTCAATAATTGTATTATTATGTATCTTCGGAATGTCTGACTTATGTACGAGAAACCGATAAGCAGAACTTCTTTCAGCATATCCTATAAATATGTCGTCAAAGGTCTTTGGACCTATCTTGACCTTTTTAGGCAAAGAAATTGCCACTTTTGTAAGACATTCTCACACTTTGAGGTATTTATAGGAAGGTTTCTTTTCTTTCCATAATTCATATGGGGTCTTATCTTTTTTCTTATGTGACACCTTATTTAAAAGGTAGTTGGCTGTAAGTACAACTTCTCCCACAAGTTATCTGGTAGACCCGAAATAAATAGTTCATTATTTCTTTAATTGTTCGACTTTTTACCTTATCCGAAATGGAGAAGAGCAGAGGTGATCATCATAGTATTTTCAACAGCGAACATTTTGTCTGTTACAATGTATTAGTAACAGACCAGTAAGTGAAAATAAAATAAAATTCAGAAATAGAGAGTGTTCTGTCTATGTTATGTATTATTAGAACATATCTGAATCAGAACCAAGTTAAGAGTCTCAAGAAAACAAAATCAGAAAAAATAAATATTGTCTTAAGATTGTTAGTATAGATTTCTAACTTTGTATTTTCCAAATTGAGAATAAAATGTAAATAATATAAATAAATAATCTGATCGAGACCGAGGCTTGAACTTGGTTCAATGTCCTTAAAACAATATTCGTCCTGCACCGATGCTTATGGTTTAATGGCGATTAGTCTCCCAGGATACAACCGTTCTTCTCCTTCGGTAGCAGCACTTCACACCGCAGGAACTGGACGAAGCAATGTTGGTAGTCCCTCTCTCTTTAGACTTAATGTTTGATGGATGAGTGAGTGATTAAATTATTCAAACACTTATGCTTTAATAGATGATAAAGCGACACAATGGAAAGGACACACATTTCCAATAGATTCGTTGCCATAGATTCGTTTAAGCAATGACACACATTTCCAATAGATTCATTAAATAGATCCATTGTCATAGATTCGTTGTAGGAAAATAATTATTATTATTAATTAATATTTCAAATATACATTCACTTTTCCAACAAATATCATATGCCTACAATGACAAGAGGCACTTATAGTGATGATTGTCTACTTTATTACATGCATGTGTTCCTGTTAATTATCATAGTCTACAAAAGACCGAGATAGTACCTGGTTTGTCAATTTGCTTAAACATTCAGTATACAACCTTCTCAACCGTTCATTATCTGCAGAAAGTCAAATATTTGATCAATTTGTGTGAAATAATGTAAGAAAGTCAGTATTCAAATTTCTTCTCATATGTGTGCAGTATTGCACTGTATATTGTGAAATTTGACACATAGTTTGCTCGGTTTTTTAATATTAAAAGAAGTTGACATAATCCATTGCCCTCCAAATTTCTTATTTTATCACATTTCTTGTTTTCAACTACAACTAATAATTATCCAAAGTTACAGATGGAAGGATTTATCATGTAAATTTGTTTTCCTAACAAGCATGCTTTATGCAACCATATAAGAAAATGTTGAAGAGTGCAGCAAGTTTCACAAAATGCTATGACCAAAGAAACTATTATTAAATCATCAGTCTCATGAACCCAGCAGCCATAAAGCCTAGGCAGCTTGAAGCAATTGGTTAATAGTTCCGTTTACTTGCTTTAGTGGAAGAAGAACGTTAAAATTGTGAGGGTTATTGGGTTATGTAGTTACTTTAGTCGCACATTGGTTACACTTGTATGACTATGAGGAAGGTTCTCCTATACATATGTACTCAAAACACTCGATGAAATCATGTCAACTATCACAATATAGCTTTTCTACATTGTAACGTAGAAGAGATGATCCTGACCCCTTAACTCTCCAGCTTCCACCTAAATAAAACTCTTCTCCACTCTACCTCTCAAAACACTAACTCCAACCCTAGCCACCATTACGTTACTCACGTAACCCACCATTTTCTCCACCAAAACCTAGCCCTTTTCTTCCTCTCTAAACCCCCATTTTTCTTCTCCTCTAAACTCATACTGGTAGTAAACCCACTCCAGCCAAAAAGAAAAGAAACAGCCAATAGTCAATTTCCATGTAGCTAACTCCAACCCTAGCCACCATTACGTTACCCATGTTAACATCCATGATCCCCATCCATGTAGCCAAATCCTTCTGGCTTCCATCCATGTGACCAAATCCTTATGGGAATCTTTAGTTACAATTTCCATACCTCTGACTCTCTTAATAATTTCCAGATTTGTTGGCTGTATCTGTCACAGTGAAACAGGATCTTCAACACCATTGTTGATTCATGGGAGCTTTGGGCCTTTTCTCGTTTTCGGTATTCTATTGGTCCTTGGGATCCGACTGGTCCTTCTTGGGTTTCCTGTCTTCGGGTGTTGAATATTTCTTTCGCAAAGGCGAGATCCTCTTTTAATTTCTGTATGCCAAATTGGCTGGAAAAGAAAGCCCACTGTCAGTATGTCTAGTATCGGGAGTCAGTATGTAGATTCTCTTTTGATTTCCTTTTTTCTCTGACTTATACATACCGGTATCAGTAGATACTGCAGATTATGGTTAGTAGTGATAGTCGATTCTTCCCTCTTGGTGTGGTTTGGTGTGATTCCACGAAGGCAACGGATCAACATCTTTACGAGTTTGGTGTGGCTCCAAGAAGGAAACTTACGACCAGTAGAAAAAAACACGACCAGTAGAAAAACACAACTTTTTCAAGAGCGAAAATGCAACAACTTAAAACTTGTGCGGCATCAATTCTCCTCAACGGTATCTTAGAGGAGAGAACTCTTTAGAAATTTCCATGGTTGAGATTAATGTAGTTGGATGTGATACTTGTTCCCGAAACAGATCTAGATGGAAGAACGATCAAAATTTAAGAGACCTCTTGCAAAATAAATTTTGCTCTCTATTCTGATATAGCAACTGTCAGATGCAGAGACCTCTTGTAGATAAATTTGCTCTCTATTCTGACTTTGTAGGATTTCGGAGATCTCTTGCAAATAAATTTGCTCTCCTAATTTCCTTAAGGCAGTTTTAGGACTTCGGAGATTCCGGCAAACGAGTTTGCTCTCCAAAAGTACATGAACTGAGTTTTAGGACTTCAGAGATTCCGGCAAACGATTTTGCTCTCCAAAAGAACCTGCAGCCAATTAAGAAGAAGAAGAAGAAAGAAAGAGGAGATTTCAACAGCCATGCTGGGGTGATGAAAATCACCGTTGCTCAAAGCAAGATTCGTCTTTATACGATCCGCTTCCAAGAACCAGCAAGTTCTCGAAGAACCTCTCGAACGCTCGCTAGACAACTTTTTGTGACTCGAACGGGCTCCCTGGACTCAACGGGCTCCCTTTACTTTCCTATTTGGTGCATCTTACAAAGGAGACAAGGGGGCTCTATATATAAAGTGGAGTGAGACTTCACTTCTTTTCCTATCCGATGTGGGACTAAAATACCAATACTCAAAAATAGAGTTTGATATTTTATATTATCCCGCAATCAGCGTAATCGTGTGCCAGTCCACGCCTATCTCCCATACGCGTCCGTGCATGCACGAAGCATCCTTGACTATGTCCGAGTCCGAGTCCGAAAGACAAAAAGTAATATACTCCCTTGTTGGAGTAAGTCATTTTTTCTTCTAGAAAAACATCCTCACGTGGCACCCATATGTTCCCCACCATACCCCATGTGCACACCTCAACACATACAAAACATTATATTGAGATACCCACTTGGTGGTGTAGCCAATATGGTACTATTTTACTCTAGTCCAAAGGCAAAAATACCAACAATCCCCCACATACCTCAATATATGTGGGTTGAGCATTCCCCACAGTGACTGTCCATTATGCATAAGGATAGATGTCGCTTCAACTTGAATCTTTCCGCATGGTTCAAACAACAGTATGATACAAGAATGGACTAAGCCTTGAATTCTACACCATAGCTGCAATTCTCCCCCACCAGCACAATGACATTTGCTATGCTTCCGGTTGCACATTAAAGACCCTGTGTCTGCCTGGTTTCGGTGTATGTATATCGGGTATCTACAAGTTTACCCTCAGAGACGGCATATATCTCTTTCATACACTCTAGGTGAGTTCCTTTAAAGAGTCATGCCATGAAGTCTTTCGTTTCCTTGTGGTACTACGCCGCCATGACATGGCCCAAAGCCGAGACTATACCTCATCGTGGTGTCATACCACTGTAGCATGAGGACTCAGCCTCTTTGTAGTGGCAAACTACCCAGCATGAAGCCTTTCGCTTCCTTACGGTGTTATGCCGCTGTGACATGGCTTGCGTAGCAGACGGCTTTACCCTTTCTAGGTACCTCTTGGTGGTGTCACACTACTGTAATATGAGGTCACCGGCCTCTTTGTAGTGCTTCCTACCACTTTTCATTATTCAACATTAGGCCACTCGCCTATGTGCGGTGTTACGCCGCTATGACATGGCCCTAATCCGAGGCTTTACCCTCTCAAGGTACCTCCTGGTGTGTCACCCCACTATAGCATGGAGTACTACACTTCTTTGTAGTGTTATGCTACCCGTGCTTCCTGTAAAGTACATCGGACATTCTAAATGTCCGAGAACTCACTAAGGCGTCTAAGCCATCCTCCCACAGGACTTTGTTCAATTTACAAAACAAATAGTAGACAACAGTGGTTCTGGGTCCGTAATCCCTCAATGTCTCAAAGGCCTACCCACTGTTCCTGATATTCTCCCAGTCAATAGTCCTCCCTTGAACCAAAAGCTAGATGTCTGGTAGATTTCTCTTTGAACCAATCAGCATAAAACTTTATGGTGGGATTGCAGAGAGACAATATCAGAGGTCCGTCAAGCCTATTTTCTTGCCAGTCTTCGACTAGCTGGCGCTTGAGGCCTTAGTGAACGGATTCGTCAGATTCTCCTGACTCCGAACACCAACCACTGTAATGATCCGCGCTTGATGCGCCCATTCAGTGCCATGTTTCCTAGTTGCACAGTCCTCTTCTTATCATTGAAGAGATCATCTGATGCCACTGCTGCAACCACTTGATTGTCGCAATACATCGGCATCACCCGGATATACGCACCAACCACAGGAAGATCGTGTCCGGTTGTCGCAATACATCGATATCACCCGAATTTGCACACCAACCACATAAAGATCGTTCCTGAGCTCCCGAAGCCATTCTGTTTCATACCCGAAGCAATTCTGCTTCATCCGCTGCAGCTGACAGAGCTCAGATTTCATAGTGAGAGCAAGGTTGTAAAAATCGCTAGTCGGCCGCTAGTCGGTTAGCGGGGACTAGGGATTAATCGAGGACTAGTCGGATTAATCGTTTTATATATATATATATATATATATATATATATATATATATATATATATATATATATATAGCCGGTGGGTTTCGTATTATGAAACCAACCTACGTTATACATGTTGGATTGGAATTGAATGGTTGAGATGAGATAACTTAAAAAGGTGGTGGGGTCTACACCTTTTAATCTCAACCACTAAATTGCAATCCAACTCATGAAACATAGGGTGGTTTCATAATACAAAATCAGCCGCCTGGTTTTGGAACATTTATATATATATATATATATATATATATATATATATATATATATATATATATATGCAATAAAGTAAAAAAATGGTTTTTATACAAACTCAATTCATTTTACCTTAATTTTTTATTACAAATTTGTTACTCTTTTCTTTGCTCTTTAGTCTTCTCTATTGGACATGTATGTGTGTGTGTGTGTGTATATATATATATATATATATATATATATATATATATATATATATATATTGGAAAAATGGTAAATTTTATTCCAAACTCAACACATAATCATACAATCAGAGTGGGCTCCCACTCATCAGGTTTTCACAACTTTTACATCAAAATCAATGTTATAGAGGATGCCTACAGGAGGGGTGGTAAGTCCCTCGAAGATGCGACGATTCCGTTCCCTTCATACATACCAGACAGCAGCAGCCAACCGTACTCTAGCGGTCTTGAACCAGACCTGTCCTCTCCCTCTCCGGTCTCGAATCCCGTTGATGATGTCACCGATCCCCTTTCAGAGTCACACCCGCCCAACGCACGACATTGTTCATTCCAGATGTACCAGGCCACCTCACACTCAAAGAATAAGTGTCGTATAGATTCATTCTCCAAGTCACATAGCACACATTTTGGGTTGGGCACCTGGATTCCAAAAGAGGTGAGACGGTCCCTCGTCAGCAGGCGACCCAGCAGTAATCGGTAGACACAAAGCTGCATCTTCCTGGCTAGACCCTTGCACCATATGAACTCATAGTCAGCACTAGTAGGGAAAGTACGACATATAAGATTGTAGCAGCTTTGGAACCTGAACTCTCTAGAACCCCCAGTAGCTCCCGGCGGATCCCAGATCCAACAATCAGCTGGTAGCGACGGACTAATCCCGACCGTGCGAATAACCTCTCCAAGCTCCTCAGTATGACGGTAGGACTCAGGACACCATACTCCATTCCTGATAATGCGCAGGCAGGTCAGCCCCCTACCAGCCTCCCTGTGCGGCTGGTCTCCCAGGATATCTAAAAGAGATTGTCGATCCAGCCATGGGTCATGCCAGAGGTCCGTTCCAGTTCCATCACTCATGTTCCGCCGGATGGAGGATTTGAGTACATCTCTGTGTCGCAATATATGCTTGAAAGTAACAGAGTTGTTGTCGATGGAGCTGGTCCAGAAGTTACCTTGCTTCACATATCTACTGTGCATCCAGTCGGCCCAAAGAGACCCCCTTTTAATGAATCTCCATGCCAGCTTCAGCATCGCGGCCTCCCTGATCTCTATCAAGGGTCGAAGTCCTACCCCTCCCTCCTTCCTCGGGCGGCATAGTTTCTCCCAGGAGATCGCATGCATACCCCCCCTCCAGATGAAATCGGCACAAATCATTTCCACTTTTCGGATGGTAGCAACATGAATCAGAATAGACTGGAGCCAGAACTGAGCCAGGGCAGAGATAACTGATCTAACCAACTCAATCCGCCCCCCAAAAAAAGTCCAGCAGCCTGTCATCCTTCAACCATTCTCTGGGCGTACTCCACCAGACTATAACAGTCCTGGTCTCGAGCATAATTAACTGTCAGAGGGACTCCCAGGTATTTCACCGGGAGATCACTCCTTTCCACACCCAAAGCTACGGTCCGTTCCTCCTTCCGGGGGCAAAGGGAACCGAAGTAGACCCGGCTCTTCTCTCGATTCATTTGAAGCCCTGCAATCGCTTCCAGAACACCCATAATCTCTGAAATAGTGTGCATACCTTCCACAGAAGGCTGTAGGAACACCAGGAGGTCGTCAGCATAAATGAGATGAGTGACAGGTGGCTCGACCCTCCTGAACAGCGGGTCAAGCCTCCCACTATGCACCGCCATGTCCATCAAACAAGTGAAGTACTCCATAACAAGCGTGAACAGGTAAGGAGACAATGGGTCACCTTGCCGGAGTCCAAGGTTGCTGCGGAAAAATCCGTACGGGGTACCCCTGGATGAGGACAGAGAAGGTGGGAGTCGTGATGCACTCCCGAATCCTCTCAACCCATCGATCAGCGAATCTCATGGCAGTCATCAGGTGGCACAGGAAGTCCCTATTGACCATGTCGTAGGCCTTCCTCAGATCCAGCTTCACGCACACCTTCTCTCCTCCTGCTTTATTGAAGCCCCTCACCATCTCATGTGCAATTAGACTGCGCTCAGCAATCGATCTTCCCTTTATGAAAGTCGTCTGGTTCGGAGAGACTAAGTCCTACATGATCCCCTCCATACGCCGGCACATAAGGTGCATAATTATTTTGTAAAGATAATTACAGCACGCTATAGGCCTAAAGTCCGCCAGCGATGTCGCACCCTCTTTCTTGGCACAAGAGTCAGGAATGTATTATTCAGCTCCTTCAGCAGCTTTCCCTCAGTGAAGAACTCTTGGACCGCCTCGAGAACCGGGAGCTTCAGAATATCCCAGTGGCGTTTGTAAAACCCACTGCTAAATCCGTCCGGCCCTGGGGCTTTGTTGGGATCCGCCTTTATGATTATAGCCTCCACCTCCTCCATAGTGACCGGGACAAGAAGTTGGCTATTCCCATAGGGTGTCACCAACCTCTTTGTAACGATATCTGGGAACGCGGTCAGGTAGTCAGTCTGAAAATACAACTCAGAGTAATACCTGACAGCCTCTCATTGGATCGTTGACAGCTCTCCTACCAGATTGCCCTCAACATCGAGCAGCTGAGAAATGTCGTTCCTATGTTGTCTGGGCCGGATGACATCATAGAAGAACTTGGAGCAGCGGTCACCATCCTTGAGCCAGGAGCATTTAGCGCGCTGGGCCGCACTAATCTCCAACTGCAGACGAAGAATGTTGACTTCCCCGATCAGCTCCTCTCTAGCCGCTAGATTCCCGTTCAGCATGTCAGATTGCATGGAATTTTGGATGTCCCTGAGCTCCGCCTCCTTATCTTCTAGCGAGGACTTGGGCAATCTCTTCACCCAACTCCGGATAGCCTTCTTCGTGTGCTTGAGCATATGCACCATACGGTACTGAGCCGTACCCTCCTGATGGCTAAGAAGACCCTCCGTACCAGCCTCCAAGTAACCACCTGAAAAAAAACCAGCCGTTGTTGTACCAAAAACGGCACAACTTCCAAGTAGGCCGCTCTGTGAAGCCAACCCTGATGGGGGAGTGATCACTCGTCCCAGCGGCTAGACCCTCAGCCAAAGAATTAGGGAAGCGGCAAAACCACTCCCCGTTGCCCAGAGCTCTGTCCAACTGGCAAGCAACCCTGTTACGGACAGCTTTGTTATGCCAGGTCCAGATATGCCCCGAGCGCGTCAATCCCTGAAGCCCCACCTGGAGAAGACATCTCTGAAAGTCATACAAAATCTGATCTGGAACCGGTCTGTCACCCACATTCTCCCCTCTGTGAAAAAGGGCTTTGAAGTCGCCCATCAGGAGAAACGGAAGGTACAAGGAGTCAGCAGCGGAAGCAACTCTGGATATGTCGCTCCATAGGGCCTCCTGCCGTCGCCTGTCGTTGTGACCGTACACCGCTCCCAGCAAGAACCGAAATCCACCTTATTCGTGAAGGAAATGGCAATCAGCTGCTCCGACATCAGGACCAAATCCCCTCCCCAATTCTTGGAATTCCATCAAACCCAGATACTCGCCATGTCACAAAGTGCTAAGTTGTGGAGTTGCGCCCAATGTGTGTGGGTCCGACGGGCAGAGTCTTTTTTCCTTTAATCTTGGTCTCCAGCAAAACAGAGATGTCACACTGCTCTCTGCGTAAGACCCCACAGATCTCCCTCCATCTCCCTAAGGAGCACGCACCCCTTACGTTCCAAGCGATTACCGCCATTAATTATTAAGAGAGATGTTCCCCTGTACTTCTCCTGGACCGGTACCCGGGGATGGTACCACGTCCGTCGCTGTCATGTCCTCCTCCACCCCAGAAGTAGGGGAATGCTGGTTTGTCGCCTGTGAGAGCATCAATGCCCAAGCCGGATTGTCCACACATAACGCCTCACCAATAACAGGGGGATGCACCCCCTCCCTTGGGGGACCGTCGCGCAGCGGTCCAGCACGTCTCTTCCTGCTGTAAACTCTCCTCGGAAGATCCTCCTCACTCCTCTCGCCCCGAAGCCACCATGCCTCCGGTGACCATGTTCCTCTGTGCCGAGAAGGTGACCATAGCCCCGCTAGAGTGAACTGGCTGGGGTGAGATAGTCAGGCTCAGACCACTAGTCTACTCCATCGGCCGGTCCCCCTCCTGCATGAAGTCCTCAGCTTTCTCGTCCTCGGGTATAGTCTCCATCGGCCGTGATGGGCCAGGCTCCTCAGTAGGAGCCGAAGTCGGCACCGACTTTGGTCCTCCTGTCGGACATGTACTGTCCAGGTGCCCGAAGCAAGCGCCATGTGAACAGGTTGGGGGGCCCCATTCGTACTCCACCTTCTGGGTTAGGACCTCTCCAGAAGGAACTTCATACTCCAATAAACTCGGTAACTCCCCGCCAGCCCTGATCTCAACGAATATCCGAGCATACATCAGCCTCAATCGAAAGGCTGTAGCATCATCAGCCTTGATCGGTTTGTCCACCAAGCTGGCTAGTCTCATAAGCAATGGAATGCTCCAAAACCGTACAGGGAACTCCGGAAAGCATATCCAAACAGGGATGGCACTTAGGACTTCCTTTTTACATCGCAAATCAGGTGTCCACTCTTTCAGAATGATCAACCTGTCATCAAACATCCACGGCCCTCCTTGAAGGATCCTGGTGACATCATCCGCTAGCCCAAACTTCACATAATAGAAGTCATTCTCCCTAGGAAATATCTCCATGCTTCCTTTAGGCTGCCAGACACGCGTCGCATAACCCCGGATCTGCCCATAGAAGGGCTTGTTTCCCAGAACGTACAGAACCAGCGTGTTTTCCCAGAAGGCAGTCACCTTCTCAATCTCCTCCGCAGGGAACGAGGCTCGGAAGCCACTCCCTACCTTCTTCGGTGGTGCGAACTCCATAGAAGTAGGAATTTTGGGACCCACATGTTTGCATATGTCTGCCCAGGACCTTCCCACAGGGCGGGGAGCCGTCCCCTGAGACGGAGGACATACACCAGGAGGAGGACCATGTTCCCTGACCTCCCAAGTCAACCGCTTTACCCTTCCCTTTGTTCGCCGCAGTCGCCTTGGGGCGCCACCCTATCGATCTCCCAGCAGCACTATTCTCCGCTCGGGGAGGGGCCGCAGGACCATGGGACGACCTCCGCAACCCCGAACCCTCACCCGTTCTCCTAGCAGAAGTGTAGCGTGCCTTTAGGTGAGTCTGTACGCCGCCCTCCTTGCCTCCAGTCTTGGTACCCCGATGTCTCGTAACCGTCGTCAAGCACCCTCCTCCAACTGTCCACCCTGAGATCTAGAACCGGTTCCAGGTTGCAAATTCGGGTTTCCGTCAGATCTGGAACCCATTGATCCGCTGTTTCCGTCGATCCTCCCCCGATCATCGCCATTGATCCGCCCCTGCCAGAGTTAGTGCCACTCCGTTCAACGCCCCCGCCGCCGGAGCCACCCTTGGCCGACTCTCCCCCGGTGCGGCCACCGCTGGCCTGCCCACCCGAGCCGCTGTCCCCGGCGCCGCCCGTACCGCCACCCCCCGCACTGACTCGCGCCGGCCCCGGCGGCCTCGTGCCCGCGTTCGTGCCTAAGCAAGCTGCACATTGGCCCGCACCGCCTATTCCGCCGACGTCACCAACGGCGCCAGAGGCGTCCTTGGCCGGCCTGCCCCCGGCCAGGCCGCCGCTGGCCGACCCACCCTTGCCAGCGCCGAGGTCCCAAAGTTGGGACCCCCTAGGGTTTGCATGCCCTCGCTCCCTCGATTCGCCAGGATCGCCTATGGTTATATATATATATATATATAAAAGATGAAGAGCTCTGCTAGGATTTCGCTCCTGGCGGCTACCACACCTCCTCCTCGCCCCCCAAATCCACTCGCGGGGGGAGTGAGGCGGACCGGAGGAAAGGGGGGCGAGCGGCCCCTCCTGACCGGTGGCGGCGGCACTGATGGGACCCCCCAGGCGTGGGGGGGTCGGGCGGGGGGGGTCGGATCCCCTCCTGGAGTCGGCGGCGTTGGGTCCCACCCAGGCGGGGGGGGGGGGGATCGGGTGCAGGGGGCGGGGCTCCTTCAGGCGGATCGGGTGCAGGGGACGGATCCCCTTCAGGCGGCGGCGGCGATGGGACCCCCAGGCGGGGGGGGGGGGGGGGGGGGGGTTCGGGCGCAGGAGACGAGCCCCTTCCAGGCGAGAGGGGGGGGGGGGGTCAGGCGCGGGTGGAGGGACCCCCCAGGCGGGTCGGGCTCGGGTGCGGGTGGGACCCCCCCAGGCGGGGGACGGCCAGGTCCTAGGGTTTGGTCCCTCCAAGGAGGGGGGGGGGACGGGCGTAGGTGGAGGTGGGTCCTCTCCAGGAGGGGGGGGGGGAGGGATCAGGTGCGGGAGTATTCAAGTTCGGTTCGGGATCTGAGCCGGAGGTTGCAAGGACTGGAGATGCAGGCTGGCAGACGGTGGGGAGACGACGGACAGGAGGGCGACGAGGGACCCAGACTCAAGTCTTGGGTCGGACGGGACCTGGGTATTATGGGAATCGGTCATCGATAGGCACGGTGGATCCCCGTCGCCGAGGGGGAGGTACGGTGCGCACAGTGTCGGGATGGCAGCCAAAGGCGACGGCGGCTGAGAAGGCTAAGGGCATTGCTGTTGATGCCGGTAGACAATGCCCGGGACCTGCGAGCCCTCCCCCCAGGACTCACACAGCGGAGCAGAGGCCTCGGTGCTGGAAGGAGGTATGCACGCCAACGGAGACGAAGAGCCCGTTGTCGATGGAATTTGTTACACCGATGACGGTCGGAGGAGGGCTCCGGACATACTTCCCAGCAGAGGAGATAGCGGAGGTTACAGACTTCTGGAAGAACACATTAGTGCTGGATGTGTTAGGGAACAATCCATTTTATGGCCAAATCCGAGAATATGCGGAGAGAGTCTGGAGACCCAAAGGCAGCATGGAATTCTTCTCCCAGGAGAATGTGTTCTATTATGTTAAATTCGGGCCAGCGGAGGATGTGACCAGGATTTTGCAGGGAGGACCCTGGTCATTTGATGGGAGGCTCATCATATTGAAGGAGTGGACGCCGGAGCTGCGATGTGAGAAGGAGGTGCTGAATGCTATTCCCGTCTGGATCCGATTCCCAGAGTTCCCAGTGAAGTATTGGAGTATCCCGCTCCTCATGAGACTCGCCAGCCTAGTGGAAAAACCGATCAAGGCGGATGAGGCTACTGTTTTCCGCACCAGACTGATGTATGCCAGGGTCTTTGTGGAGATCAAGGCAGGCTCGGAACTGCCGAGTATGCTGGAATATCAGGTACCGTCCGGGAAGATTCTGACACAGTCGGTGGAGTATGACTGGGTTCCCCCCATGTGCTCCTACTGTGAGTGCTTTGGGCACGCTACTAGTACTTGCAAGTATAAGGGGAAGGAGGCCGTTAGGCTACCGGCGGCTCAGACGGAGGTATCCGGGATGGAGGCGGCTCGCAGCCACTTACCTGGGGAGACGGCGACAGGCAGACATATGGAGGAGGACACGGTGATGGAGGTTGACAGGAGGCTGGAGACAGAATCCCCACAGAGATAGGAGAGTACGCAGGGCACGATGGTCACCTTCAGGCCACAGAGGAACATGGTGACTAGGGGTATGAGTGCGACTGGCAGCAGTCAGATGGTGGTGGAAGACCAACCGACGATCATGGTATACAGTAGCAGGAAAAGACATGCTCCGGCCACGCGGGAGGATATCCCCCAGGCGAGGGATCTGGACGACCAGACTGAGGCCAATCCTGACTGGGCCCTTACCATTAGCAGGATTCAGGCACACCTTGCTCCTTCCTCCATGGTGGATGCAGACATTGATCAGACGGATGAGACACTTCCCTCGAGTGTCGATCCAGACGAATGTCAGGGGGACCCCCTCATTAATTAATTAATGTCGGTCCTAGCCTGGAACATTAGAGGGGGTGTTCCATTGGGCGCTGGAGAGAGATTGGAGGAGTTCTGAGGAGAGAGGCGTGTGACATTGCTATTTTGCTAGAGACGAAGATCAGAGGGGCCATGTTGCTTTCGTGTCGGACCCCGGCGAATTGGGACCACATTCACAACTTAGATCTTTGCGATATGGCAAGGATCTGGGTTAGGTGGAACCGAGATAGCTGGGAGGGGTGCAGATTCAAAAGTCGGAACAACTCATTAGCATGTCTTTTGAGAACAAAGACGGGTTTCGCTTCATCCTGGGTGTCGTATATGGACACAATGATCGGAGACTCCGCGAGTCCTTGTGGGAGGACATAGTCCACCTAGGTCATATGGCGGACCACATGCATCTTCCTCTGCTTATCATGGGGGACTTCAATGCTATACTGCTGCGGCAAGAGAAGGTGGAAGGTCGTCTTGTTCCGGATTCGATCTTATATGACTTCCAGAGGTGTTTGCTTATGTCTGGGATGAGGGAGTTGGAGAGAGCGGACCATATCTAGACCTGGCACAACAAGGCTACACACAACCAGATTGCATTCCAGTTGGATCGGGCCTTGGGCAATAGTGAATGGTTCAGGTGCTTCCCTAACTCGGTGGCGGAAGGTCTTGCGGCTGGGACTAGTGACGACTCTCCTATCCGGGTTGGCCTCTGTGAGAGATCTACTATGCGGTCGAGGCCGTTTCGGTACAACAATAGCTGGTACCTGTCAGCTGGATATGAGGAGGTGGTTACGGGGAAGATGCAGCACTTTCGGGAAGGCACGGCTCAGTTCCGCATGGTACATAAACTCAAGCAGATCAAGAGAGCGCTCAGGGGTTGGGTGAAGATGCGTCTGCGGTCTTCTCTGGCGAAAAAGGAAGCCGAGCTGCGGGACATTCAGGTGGCTCTACAAGCTGACATTCTGAGCGAAGAATTGGCGGCCAAGGAGAAGACCCTGATTGAGGAGGTTAGCATTATGAGACTGCAGGAGGAGATTAGTGCGGCACAGAGGGCAAAATGTTCATGGCTCAAAGATGGAGACCGTTGCACCAAATTCTTCTATGATGTGATCCGTACCCGGCAGCACCGGAACAGCATTCCCAGGCTTCTGAATGGCGAGGGACGTCTGGTAGGGGACCCGGTGGAGATTCAGGAGGAGGATGTCAGATTCTATTCTGACTTATACCAGCAGACGGATTACATTAGTACGTTCCCAGTCCTTGTTACGAAGAGGCTGGTGACACACCATGGTAATAGTCTGCTATTGGCACCTGTGAGATTGGAGGAGGTGGAGGACATTGTGATGAAGGCAAATCCAAACAAAGCACCTGGGCCTGATGGCTTCTCTTCAGGGTTCTTTAAGCGACACTGGGGTGTGCTTAAGTTCCCCGTTCTGGAGGCGGTTCAGGAGTTCTTCGCGAAGGGCAGACTTCTGAAGGAGATGAACCACACTTTCTTGACGCTGGTTCCTAAGAAAGAGGACGCGACTTCTCTAGCAGACTTTAGACCCATTGCTTGCTGTAACTTTCTGTATAAGATCATTACTCATCTTATGTGCAGGCGCATGGAGGAGATTATGCAGGGATTGGTGTCCCAGAACCAGGCAGCTTTCATCAAGGGCCGATCGATAGCGGAGCACAGTCTACTTGCACATGAGATGGTGCGAGAGTTCAGCAAACCTGGGGGGATGAAGGCTTGTGTGAAGCTAGACCTACGGAAAGCCTATGATACGGTCAACCGGGACTTCCTATGTCACTTGATGCTCGCCATGGGGTTCGACGAGAGGTGGGTTGCGAGGGTAAGGGAGTGCATTTGCTCACCTACTTTCTCTGTCCTCATCTAGGGCACTCCTCATGGCTACTTCAGGAGCAACAGAAGGTTGAGGCAGGGTGACCCCTTCTTACCGTACTTGTTTACCTTGGTGATGGAGTATTTCACATGCATGATTGACACGGCGGTACATAACAAGAGGATCGTCCCCCCTTTCTGGTTGGTGAGACCGGTGGTATCACATCTGATTTATGTCGACAACTTATTGGTGCTTCTCCAGCCTTCCATGCGGGGCATGAGAGCGCTCTCAGACATTATGGAGGAGTTCGGGAGGTTATCTGGACTGCAGTTAAATAGGGAGAAGAGCATAGTCTACTTCAGTTCCCGGTGCACGCTTAAGGAGGAGAGGGCTTTCGCTCTGGGAGTGGAAAAAGGCGAGCTCCCAGTGAAATACTTGGGGGTCCCACTGACGGTCAACTACGTCAGAGAGCAGGATTGTCACAGCTTGGTAGATTTTGCTCAGAGGAGAGTGGAGGGCTGGCAGGCTGCGTGTCTCTCATTTCGCGGACGGATTGAGTTGGTGAGATCGGTCATTTCTGGGATCACGATGTTCTGGCTCCAGTCTATCCAGATCCCGACGGCCACTATTCGAAAAGTGGAGTCCATCTGTGCTGACTTCATTTGGAGGTGAGGGATTCATGCGATCGCTTGGGACCAGCTATGTCGTCCTCGGGAGGAAGGTGGAGTGGGGCTGCGGCCTCTACATGCGGTAAGGAATGCAGCTGGTGTGAAGATGGCCTGGAGATTCATCAAGGGGGTCGCTTTGGGCGGAGTGGATGGCGAACAGATATCTAAGGCAGAATAACTTCTGGGCCTGCAGGATAGACAATAATTTCTCGGTCACTTTTAAGGCCATTCTGAGGTGTAGGCCGGTTCTTCAGACCGCTATCCGCAGGATCATAAAAGATGGAAAGAACACTGATCTCTGGCTTGATCCTTGGTTGGGATCCAGATCCTTACTGGAGATATTGGGAGGACAGCTGGATCGAGAGGCGGGCAGGGGGCTCACATGCAGTCGAATCATCAGAGATGGGATATGGAGGCCAGAAGGATATCCTTATACAGCTCAGCTAGCCGAGGAGATTCGCCAGATTACTATTGACGATAGCCAGCATGAGGACTCCTAGAGCTGGGCCGGCCCAGGTTCGGGTGGAGGGTCAGGACTATTCTGTTTTCGTAGCTGCTATGACATGGTACAGACTCACCACGACCAGGCGGAGGAGGTGGACTTCATTTGGGGTAAGGGGATCTCTCGAAAAATGCAACTGTGTGCCTACAGACTTCTGCGGGGCAGATTGATGACGAGAGACAGACTGCTTAGGTTTGGGATGCAGATACCAGATGCCAAGTGTGTGCTGTGTAATGGGGTGGACGAATCTATGGGACATCTCTTCTTTGAATGCCCGATGTCCTGGCACATTTGGGCTGAACAATGCGTGCAGTTGAGAGGGGGAGTTGGTATGGATAGAGACATCAGGAGCATTCTTAGCTGGATCCGAGATCACAGTAGCAGGGATCCGGGGTGGGCCAGAAGAGCCAGAGTCCGTCTCGCCGCCTCAGTTTGACACATCTGGAAGGAGCGGAACAGACGTATTTTCGAAGGCCTGACTACACCTCCTATTGGAATTCTACATAACATAGAATTCGATGTATCAGTAATAGCCCCATAAACAAGTTATTGGGGCATAAGAAGTTGTGATTTTAGTGTATTGTAATACCTTTACCGCTGTGTGCGAGGAATAAAATTTACCCTTATTCCAAATATATATATATATATATATATATATATATATATATATATATATATATTTTTACCCTTATTCCAAATATATATATATATATATATATATATATATATATATATATATATATATATATATATATATATATATATATATATAGCAAATGACCTCTAGCCTAGTGGTTAAGAGAGATGCATGCGGCCCGAGTGGTCAGGAGTTCGAATTCCAGTGGGAGCGATTCCAGAAATAATTTACCTGATATATATATATATATATATATATATATATATATATATATGTGTTAGTGGAGATTTGATTTTAACTCCTACCCGAGGAACATCGAAAGTTGAATCTGCAATATTTGATGATCAATATCAATTAAACAGCGTAAAAACTAGTTGGAACGGATTAGCCTGCCACAACGCCATCCAAAATTGACTCGAAGATATGCAATAAAGTATAAAAAAAAATGGTTTTTATACAAACTCAATTCATTTTACCTTATTTTTTATTACAAATTTGTTACTCTTTTCTTTACTCTTTAGTCTTCTCTAGCACATATATATATATATAAATATATATATATATATATATATATATATATATATATATATATATATAGAGAGAGAGAGAGAGGAAGGATCAAGATCCCCACACTTTTGCATCCCCAAGCATCCTCCCTATTTACACCGTTGGATGGTGCTTTAAGTCATCTAATCTTAATCGTTGATTTACCAATAGTTAAGATTAGATGACTTAAAGCACATCCAACAGATGTGAACATGGGGATGCATGGAGATGCAAAAAGTGTAGGGATGCCTATCCTTCCTCTCTCTCTCTCTCTCTCTCTCTCTCTCTCTCTATATATATATATATATATATATATATATATATATATATATATATGCAAAAAAAAAAAAAAATATATATATATATATATGCAATAAAGTTGCAGATGACCTCTAGCCTAGTGGTTAAGAGAGATGCATGCGGCCCGAGTAGTCAGGAGTTCGAATCCCAGTGGGAGCGATTCCAGAAACAATTTACTTGGTTCCAAAAAAATATATACAAAAAAGTAAAAAAAAATGGTTTTTATACAAACTCAATTCATTTTACCTTATTTTTTATTACAAATTTGTTACTCTTTTCTTTACTCTTTAGTCTTCTCTATGGGACATGGGCCCTCCCACTCAGGAGCCTAGCACAATTTAACCCCCACTAGCATGCCAAATCCATGCTATGGTCAGGTGGAGTGAGTCAAACATACCCATGCTATGGTCAGGTGGAGTGAGTCAAACATACCCATGCTATTTATGAGTAGTCTTTTTGACTACTGACCTCTCTTTCCTTCACAACACCAAAAAGCTCTATGCTCCTTTCCTTTTTTTCTTCATCCGTTCATTCAACAAAAGCAGCAGACAAAAAAAAATTCTAGCAAAGAAAAAACTGCAGCAAAAAAATGGCAGCGACCGGCAGCTTAGCGATCGTCGAAGATCACGTCAATCTTTCTTCTCTGAATTTTTTTCCTTCTCTTCTCTCCTTTGTCTTCTCTGAAATTTTTTCCTGTCGGCCGAATTTAGTTTTTTGAAAGAATTGGTGTGGGGTCGGGTTTTCTTCTCTTTCACCCATTTTTTTTGGAACTGTGACCTAGTCCACCGACTAGGCCCGGCTAGCCGCCTAGTGGCCGACTAGGGCCGATTACTGTGTTCTCCGATTTCTCCACCGCCTAGACCACTAATCGAGTCGCCGGCGGCCAACTGCCGACTAGTCCCCGACTAGTCGGCCGTCCAGCCCGTTTTTTGCAACACTGAGTGAGAGAAAGGTCTGCTTCTTCGACTTCCTCGATATAGCAGTACTACCCATGGATATGCTTATTCGACTTCCTCGATATAGCAGCAGTATCCATTTAGAAGATGTAACCTCTTCTTTCTCTCCTTCTGAGCACCAACTGGCATAACTGAAGCCTTCTACCCCTGCAGGATAACCGTTGTAGTACATCCTTCTGAGTCCCTGAGAGCTATCCCATTACTCTCTTTATAGCTTTCCAACAATCAACACTTGGATTGCTCGTGAACCGACTCGACATGCCTATAGCAAAAGCTATGTCAGACCAGGTGGTACTTGTAGCCTATATCAAACTCCAGATGATGCTCGAGCACACCAACTGTCTAACGCTTCTCCAGGATCTGGCTTCAGCTTTTGATCACACCTGTAAGGAGTATCGATCCCTGGAATATCCAGATATCCATAGCGTGTGAGCAACTTTCTACGTAGTGAGCTTGTGACAGAGCAAGCTCAACTCCCGTCCGGATTATTTAAATCTCCGGGATGACATCCGCATCTCCCATGTCTTTCATACATAATCTGAACATAAGGAACATCTTTGTTCTAGTGACACATTAGTATGTCGTCTACATAAAGACAAACGATGACTCATCTTTCACCAGCAAACTTCATGTAAGCACACATATAAGTCCCGCTGATCCTGAAACCATTTGACCTGTTGACTAGTTCAAACTTCTCATACCACAGATTGGGAGCTTGCATCAGGCCGTACATCGATTTCACCAATCCTGCAGATTTTTGTCTTCAAGACCATGAATGACAAATCCATCTGACTGTTGCGTGAGAATCCCTTATGTCATATCCCTATCAAGAAATACCGTCTTGACATTCATCTGATGAAGGATCAGCTTTATGAATAGGAGTCCCGGCCATCGTCATCCTGACAGTTGACACCTTAGCTACTAGAGCATATGTGTCAAACTCACCAATCTCCTGTTCTGAGCAAACCCTTCTGGCTACGAGGCCTAGCCTCGAACTTTTTTTTATCAACAGTTTCTTGAGCCTTCGTCTTCTTCTTCGTCTAGAAAATTCGATAGGTTTAACTCCTTCAGGCAGATTCACCAACACCCAACTATAATTGGATGTTATAGAGTCAATCTTATCATTGACTCTCTCCTCCAGAAGATCGCATCTCTGGACTTCATCGCCTCATCAGCCAACATGTGATAGGTGATAAAGTTATCTCCGAAGCCTTTTGACTTTCTCACTCGCTTTGCTCACTGCTTAACGAATACTGGTTCAAGTGTTGTCTCATCAACGACAACCAACTTCTGGACTACTCCTAACGAATACTGGTTCAAGTGTTGTTTCATCAACGACAACCAACTTCTGGACTACTCCTTCTTTGGGAGTACTTTGTTTCTTCAGTACCAACAATGTTCTCCAGAACATCAGCGAGAAAAATGTTCTTGTCCCTAGCAAGCTTGTCTTCAAAGAATTCCGTGTCGCAAGATTCAATGATATGAATGATACAATATCAAATGATCTCTAAGTGCAGCTTTCAACAGCTTATCCAGAAATACGGTCTTCTTGGTCTTCGTCCCTGCCTTCTGAATCTTGATATCCGAAAGCTTCACGTGCACCAGACACCCCCACACTCGAATGATATTCAAGTCAGGTTTGACCTTGAACCAGTGTTAACGAGAATCATAGTCAGATATGCGGTGTTAATGAGAATCATAGTCAGATATGCGAACGGTACTTTATTCAGCAATAAACGTAGTCGTACATGCAATCTATCCCCAGAAGTATATTGGAAGATCCGCAGTGTAGATATCACCATCTCTGACAGCGTTCTGATCTTCCTCTCTGAAACTCCTTTGGATTAGAGATACTACAGAGCAATCGTTTTATAGCCAATTCCATGTTCATAGCAGAACGATGTGAATCTAAGAATACGATACTCTCCGCCTTGATCAATCCTGAGTATATAACGAGACTATATAGCAGTCGTTTCATAGCCAATTACATGTTCATTGCAGAATGATGCGAATCCAAGAAAACGATATTCTCCGTATCAACCACTTCTGAGTCTCTTGAGTTGTCGACCGACTAAACGTTCAGCTTCAGCCCTGAAGTCCCTGAACTTCTTGAACGTTCCGTCCTTCGAGAAATACTTCAACCCGGCCTCAGTGGAGAATTGATAAAAGTCAAAGATATCTGAGTATACCAACTCCAGAAGATTTATACTTTGGTTCAATCGCCTGAGCAGCTTCCTGACAATCTGTGTCCCTGCACAGACTTCATAACCCTCCACCTCCTTACCCCCACATACTGGAGATAAGGCCTAGACTAGACATCTTGAGATTGCTATTACATAGCACAACTCTCAGTCCATTCTTTCACAACTCAATGAGAAAACTTTATTGACATAAGCAGAAGTTCGAACATCCCTTCAGTACTGAACACATATCTGAAGCATGTTCCTCGCCAAAAAATTACCATCTGACTAGTACAAATGTCCATATTCAAGTCTGTATCGCATAACAGACTTCCTGAAATCAGGCCCTAGAAAATCTCTGGAACATGCTACTCGCACTCCAGTGTCCTTGACACGCCGGTGGTCCCGAACCACTATCCTGATCCTCAAATCTTTTGCTAACAATATATTCACCATCGAGACCTTCATCACAGCTAGGCTTGTCCTAGGTGAACAGCTCCTTCTGGAGCACGTATGGCAAGATGTACCAGTGTCCACCCACTAGTCAGCTACAACGCTAGATGACTCAACATGTGCATACATAACAACCAAGTTTAGCTTTACCTTGCTATTTTGGTTTTGAATTGGATTTGTAATTCTCCTTCACAGCCGTAACTAACCCCACCAAGATGAAACTGCCTTCATGTAGGGTTATTATACTTTTGGAGAATCTTCGCGCTTATACATTTGGAACCATGCGCATATTGGAGCAAAACCTATGCACCAATCCATGCGCATCATCCAGGCTATCCCATGCGGCTCATCCGAACAGACCCATGCACCAAGATATGAAGCACCCTACGTGCATAAACATATAGCGCATATGCAGTCATGTGCAGACTCTACCATACGCATATGCAGTCATACGTCGAGATCCCCATGCATTGCCATGCTCATAGTTGGAGCAAAACCCATGCGCCAAGCCGAACAGAATCAATGTGCACACATACGCATGATCTGAATAAAACTTTATGTGCATCATCTGAGCAGACCCATATGCATACATACGCATAATCTGAACAGATCTTATGTGCATGATTGAGCCATGCGCACAAATACCTTGGTCTTCTTCTCATTTGTCTTTGAGATGCTCCTTGAGAGACTCCTCGTCTGCTCTAGCACAAGTTGTAATCTCCATGCACTATCGGCATAACCGATCTGTCATGTAACGTGCATCATCCTCCTTAGATAGTTAGGCCCAACACTCATCCAACCATTTAACAAAGAACTTTTTCTCATCCAAATATTGGAAGTGGTGCTCGTCAATCTTCTCAAGTTTGTCAAAACTTGTATCGAGAAGGATTGTCCGACAGTTCTCCATCTGATCTGGATCTTACTTTGAGATTATTGTTCCCGAAACAGATCTAGATGGAAGAAAGATCAGAATTTAAGAGACCTCTTGCAAAATAAATTTTGTCTCTATTCTGATATAGCAACTGTCAGACGCAGAGACCTCTTGCAAATAAATTTGCTCTCTGTTCTGACTTTGTAGGATTTCAGAGACCTCTTGTAAATAAATTAGCTCTCCTAATTTCCTTAAGCCAGTTTTAGGACTTCGGAGATTCCGACAAACGAGTTTGCTCTCCGAAAGCACCTGAACTGAGTTTTAGGACTTCGGAGATTCCGACAAACGAGTTTGGTTGTAGTGTTTATTATTATTATTATTATTATTATTATTATTATTATTATTATTATTATTAAGCCAAGTATAATGTCAATACAATAAGAGAAAGGTGGCTCGTTGCAACACTCATTTGCTGTCAAAAGGTATGGGGTATGTAAGGTATATGATGCGACAAGATAAGATGATAAAATAAAATTGGATGAAAATCCATAAAACATATAAAATAGGTATGTTGCATGTAAGGTATACGATGCCACAAGATAAGGAGATAAAATAACATTGGATGAAAGTAAGTGAGTTTCCCTCTTTTACACATTTCAAATTTAATAGTTATTTTTGACCTATAATTGGTAGGACTTCTCATCCAAATGGATATGATTCCCAAATAATGTTTATCTTAGACCAATTGTAATTGCTTCATAGCCAACATTTAAGTTTTTAATCCTAAGCAACCTTTTGTAAAGTTATCACATAATATCTCAATGTCGCATAGATATCACTAGTTGATTACTGTAGAAGCATGGAATTTCAGAACCAGAAAATCTATGCGCCAGACACTACATGCGCCAGAACTCGGACAAAGTACTTCACAGCAAAAACAACAAATATAGACATTGAAAGAGGACTTTTTATTTTACATATAAAAGTCTACTACATGTCTAGAAAAGATTGTACAAAGTAGAATTTATACAAAGAAAAGATCCTAAGTCTACAGCCAGCAGCCACCATGCGCCCTCAAATAGGCGCAGCAATCACCATGCGCCCTCAGTCAGGCGCGTCCCACCATGCGCCCTCAGCAGGGCGCATCCTTTTCAGCAGCTCAGTTATGTGCATCCTCAGTTATGTGCATCCTTCAGCAGCCCAGTTATGTGCCACTCTTCCAGCCAGGCTCACCGCCGTCGAAATGTTTCGACTAATGAAGCATTTATTGAGCAGAACGAGGGTGTCAACCCTCTAGCTGGAGGAAGTGCTCCCCGAACCGAGGAAGAGAAGAGCACCGCAAGCCAACCTGTGGCCAGGGGAGGCTTCGAAAGAGCCTCCAAAGGCCAAGGAAGACCGTAATCGAAACCGCGGCTAAAGGAGCAGCTTTCAACACAACCAGAGTGGGCAACACCCACTTTGAAGGAAGAAAGAGCCCCCAAAGCCGCAGCACCGCCATTCCGATCTGCGGCTCTTCCGGAATAACGGAGACGAGGCCCGAACATCCCAATCTTTGGATACAACAGGCACCTTCCACCTGCCTCGGAAGCCCTCGACTCCGACTTTTGGATGTAACAGTCACCTTCAAGTGCATCAATGAAGACATGGCGTTGCATCTTCACCCTCGGGAGCATCTCATCAACAGAATGCATCCGAGTAAACAAGTTCATGTCGGAAGAACGTGAGAGAACGAGAAGCAAACTCTCTCCATGCCACTATTTATAGGCCGGGCAAATCAAACCCATGCGCCAAGTGGATGGCTCTCCGAATTCCGTGCAATGAATTTGCATTAAATGGATGAACCGGACGCTTCGAATTCAGCCAAGTCAAAACGGCTATTTAAAGCACTCGAAGATCGTAACAGTCGCACCATTAAAGACGTGTCACGAAGCGGATGCGCCGGCCAGACCGCGCATCACACAGACGCGCCCTTCAACATCAAGCGTATCAACACAGACGCGCCCTTCAGCACCAAGCGCATCACAGGGGATGCGCCCCCATGCGTCCCCATGCGCCCAGTGGAACACCGATCGATGCGCCCACTCCAACAGTCCATCACCTGTCAAAAACATTAAATGCTGAAGTCTGACAGAGTTGGCAGCACGCCTTCCGAAGTCTGAACAGTGACAGCTTTTTCAGAAGACGAAGCGTCGCCAACGTCAGCATCATCATTACTTTTCCTCCGACGGCTACTGCCACGTGGCCACCCAATCATCTCGCATGCGCCTCCGCAGCCATGCGCCTCAAAAGATATGCGCCCCAGACTTCTCTCTGATCCCAAAAGACAGGAGTAAAGTCACTACTGAAGCCTCGCATGCGCCTCAAAAGCCATGCGCCCCGAATGGTTCGTGACTCCTAAAGGTTACGAGCCAAAGTCTCCTCATGCGCCTAATCCTAGGCGCATCCTACCAGATCATTCCCCATCAAATCCGAGATCTCCGAGCCATGGGTCGACGACACGTGTCCTTTGACTCAACTCACCCAAGATCTCAGCAACAGAAAGATCTTCTCCTCTGCTACGTGCCGGCTCACAACAGCAGCATGAAGAATTCAACCCCTCGATCAGGGCGCATCGTCCATGCGCCTCCATCAGCAATCACCACGTGGCGTCCCCACGTCCAAGCGTATCCTACATATGCGCGCATGAGCAGCCAGCCTGCAAAGCTAAAAATAGAAGGATCATTTCCTTCTCACCAAAGGGGACAAACGAACGAACACAAGAACGAACACACCACCAGAGAGGCAGATACAGACACTCAACGTCTTCCTCCTCTCAGCAAGCTCCAGCACCCAGAGCAATCCAAACCTTCAGAGAACCGATAACCGTCGTCAGATCGTCAACGGAGTCAACGCATTACCACTCACTCCATCGGCACAAGGGACCCAGATAAACAAAAGTGTACTCCTAGGACTACGTCTAAGTCCTATATTGTAACACTGTTCAGTTTGTATTAAAATTTGCAATAAAAGAATTTTAATGGCAAACAAGCTGGCGACTCTGCTTGGGACCTCTTTCTCCTCCACCGAGAAAGCTGTGTCGCAATCCGACGACGTGAAGGTGGGCTTCTCCCACAAGACGCTGGTCGTACGCCTCAATCAACAGGCGTATGAGGAGTTCATCTCTGAAAGCAGTGCGAGTCCTTCGAAGCGGCTGCCGAAGCCGAAGAAGACCCGCCGAGTCTGGGTGCGCAAGGTCGACGCCTCGGGCACCACCACCGAAGGGGATGCGCCGATCCAGCATTCCCTTCCTGCTGACGTCCTCAGCAACCAAGATGCGCCCACTGGTGCAGCGCATCTCTCGGGAAAACGTGCGGCTGACCACATTCCCCAGCCATCTCCCTCTCAGGCGAGGAAGATGCGTCGACGGAGCAGGGGCGCAGCCAATTCCCCGCGCATCACCGCTGATGCGCCACAGAAGGTCTATGTCTTTGACAGACTCACTCGCTGTAATGGCGAGGAGAATTTGGATTCTGAGTACTATGCGCCCCAGCGGACTGGTACGAAGAAATCCAAGGCGGCACGGGCCATGCGCCCCAAACGTGCTATGCCAGCAGCAAGCAAGAAGCATGCGCTCACAATCATGCGCGCTGCTGATGGTAAGCTGTACAAGGTCGACTCAGGTGCTTCTGCGCCAGAAACGAGCCGACCTTCAAAGTCCTTGTCTCACTTGGGCGCATCTATTGCGTGCACAACCAAGTCGAGTGAGGCAAATCCAGTGGTCTTGAACTCCCGCGCCTCCTCTGGTTGTGCGTCTGAGGTCCGTTCAAGTCACTTCAAATGTTGTTCCCCCACTACTGATCGGGACGCCTGTTTGGTGTTAGATCAGGGGGCGCAGCATTCACTTGACCACCCCGGCGCTTGGCCTTGCCATGCGCCTGAAGGGGGTGCGAAGGTGGCACTCTCCTCCAACGATCTGCGCAACGTGATCACTCACAAGCGCCGATCAGGAGAGTCGACTGACAAGCACGATGCGCCCCTCACAGGGCACACTTGTGATGTGGTCACCATCAACTGTTGTTGCAAGGCGGCAGTCCCACCAAGGCAGTCAGTGTTCCAGCGGCTGCAATCATCGACACCTCTACAACGTCGTCTCGGGAAGGTGTCAACAAAAGAAGAGCCAAGGGTTGCTTCATGCAACGTGATCTCCAACTCCTCGTCAGTCCGAAAGGCGACTGGCAATTCCTCGTCCTTGTCCAAGAGCCAGCCGAGGAAGACCAAGACAGCTGTCTCGTCCTCCAGAGTGTTCGAAGGCACTCGGGGGAGGAAGAAGATCTTGGAGGAAGCTGGGGGTAGTCAGACCCTTGTCGAGCCTCCTTCCGAAGACGAAGCTGTCTTCCAAAGCACAGCTGGGGTGGATCTTCATCCTCGAGGCGAAGTCAGCCTCCCGGATGTAACTGGGGTTCGTCTAGCCCCTGTGGATCTGCATCCCGAAGACGAAGAAGTCCTCCAAAACATAGCTGGGGGTGGCCTAGCCCCTGCGGATCTGAGTCTCAGAGACGAAGAAGTCCTTCAAGACGGAACTGAGGGTAATCAGGCCCTTGCAGATGCTCCCGTCGAGAATGATCACATAGCTGGGGGTGGCCAAGACGAAGCTCCAGGAGAGGCAACTCCCTTACAGGAGAGTGAGGCCGAGAGTGAAGCCTCAACCAATCCATCCACTTCCAACCGTGTCATAACAGTATACATGGCTGGGGGTGATTCCGAGTCTGATGCGCCGCCACCAAACCTCGTCCAGCGCATGGACACGTTAGAGGGAGGACTCAAAACCCTCTCTGCCTCTATACAAACACTGACTCAAGCAGTGTTTGAGATACGGTCAGCTTTGGCCAAGACACCTTCTACCGGTCCCGACCCAGGGGCCAATGGAGAATCGAGTGTACATCTTCAACGGGTATCCTCGGATACGGATCGCCGAGAAGCACTTCGGACATCGGAGCCCTCAAATGCTCAACTTCAGGTGGTACCACCTTCCCCGACTCCCAGCTCCACGGAAGACGTGGTCGAGATGATCAGGGACTTGCGCGAGCGCTTTGAGTCCAAGACGAGACAAGAGGAGCGCCAGAAGATGGGCATTCCCCAACCTTATCCCCTCGAATGGAACAAGGTGGTTTATCCTCCCAAATATAAACCACAAACCTTGACACCATACGACGGAAAGGACTCTCCGCGTCGCTATCTGACGTACTTCCAGTCCCAGACGGGACATCTTCCGAAGGAGGACGCGCTACTTACCAGCATATTTGTCGGGGCACTGAAGGGAGTGGCGTACGACTGATACTGCAGCCTCCCCGACAATTCCATAACTTCCTTCGACGACCTGACGCGCCTTTTTCTCGACCGTTTCTACGACGGCGGGAAGGACATGACAATGGCGTCCCTTATAGAGATACGCCAGAAGGAGAAGGAAACAGTTCGAGTGTTCATCGAACGCTTCCGACAGGCCTGCTTCAGACTGCCCCCGGGCATGCCAGAACATGCACTCCTCTCCTCCTGCAGCATGAACATGCTGCCTGCAGTCAAACTCTGGCTCAACTCTACTCCTCCTTCCGACTGGAGCTCCTTGATCATCGAAGCAGAAGCCGCGGAAAAGAAGGCAGCCAATGCTCGTCTTCTGGGAGTCAGTTTCCCTGCCTTTGAGGACAAGGAAAAACGGCCTGCAGCCAACAACCCCGGACGAGAGACGAAGGGGAAACAGGCGTTGACTGTCAATGCCTCAAAAGGTGCATCAGCGGCTACTCAGAAGCCTCCACTTGCACCAAGGCCAAAGGAGGTTTATTCGTTCAACGACGAAGACACCCTGCAACTCTTTGAGATACTGAAGCAGGGTGACAAGATCAAGCTGCCGGACCCGAAGCGTTCCGACGAGGTTGGAAAAGTGGACAACCCGAGGTACTGTCACTACATCGGTTTGTCGGACACCCAACCAAGGACTGCTACGTCCTCAAGAATTACATCCAGCGCATGATCAATGCGGATGTAATCTCCGTCGACTACGAGGAGAAGACCGTATCAGCCAACTTGGTGTCACTCCAGTTCGACACCTTGCCGCCAACTACAGCACAAGATGACGTCGTCCCCATCCCTAAGGCGACAATGGAGGTGGTTAACTTACCACCTACTCGTGACAACGTGAGTGGACTCATCCCACTCACCACATCTCGGGAAGAGATCCTATGGGTTCACCCTGATCTTGTCTCCGAGGTGACTCAACCGGAGGTACGCCCTACCTCCAAATCCAAAGGCAGGAAGATCAAGTCTTGCCGCATGGTCTCTTCCTCAGTGGAAGAGGCACTTCCTGTACAGACGCGTTCACAACAGAACGCCCAACCCGACGAAGCTGCCGCCGAGGTGATGCCTCCTTGCACCGTCCCTGCTGTCCAGGAGGAGGGCCCGTCTAAGCCCCCAGCAGCCAATAAGCAGAAGCAGATAGAGGCCCGCTTCGATAGGCCTCTGCGAAAGGAGAATGCTTCGGGGCTAGCCAAGCCCCACAAATTCGACATACTGGCACAACTGGCCAGTACTCCTGCTCGCCTATCTCTGTTCGAGCTCCTTCGTCTTTCCAAGGACACTCGTGAAGCTCTCTGCGAAGCCCTGAAGGATGCTGAGTCCTTCATCAGTCAGGTCAAGCAGCCTGAAGATCTCCCGACTGCATGTGCGCACTGTCATTGTGCGGATGAAGTTATCCCCAACATAACTTTCACCCAACAAGACATGCTGCTCAAGCACAACCGACATAACAGACCGCTGTATTATACAGGGTATATCGGTTCAGTCAAGGTGAAGCGGATTCAGATCGATCCGGGGTCTTCCCTCAGCATCATCCCGAAGACGCTGCTCTCAACACTGGGGATCCCAATGTACCGGTTGGCGCATTCCAATACAACTATCAGTGGCTTCAACGCTAGCAAAAGCGAGCCGCTGGGCAAAATACGACTAAAGTGCCATATCGGTAACCTCAGAACCGAGGTCACTTGCTATGTCGTGGACGCTGAAGTCAACTACAACCTTCTGTTGGGTCGCCTATGGCTGCATGAGTACATGGTGGTGCCAACACGCTCCACCAATGTATGAAGTACGTGTCCACCAACAACGTTATCCGGACGGAGTTCGCGGACATTGACCCTTTTAAAGGGATTGAAGCCTACTTCACCGATGCCGACTTGTACAAGTCACCTGACGGGGAGGAAGCCAATGATGCTAATGACGAGGCAGAAACGGCAGCAGAGCCGGACATGGAGCCTGAGACAACTCCCGACGCTCCTTTGAAGATCCGACTCAAAGGCAAACCGCCTCAGAAGTTGCCTCCCATGAACATCAAGCTACCCGGGAAAGCACCAACTGCTCCTGAAGCTCCTTTGAAGATACGCCTCAAGGGAAAGCCGCCTCAGACATCGGCTCCCCTCGTGGCAAAACTACAAGGGAAGGCACCAATCACCGGAGGCACGGTGGAGGCACCTCTGAAGGTGCGTCTTAAAGGCAAGCCGCCGCAATCCAAGCTGCCAGAGAAGGCCCACATAGCCCTCTCGGACCCCAAGACCAACGCTGTGGTGGGCTCTCCCGATCCTACTCCAGTACTCACAGATGAAGAGCTAGGGGAATATATCTCTGCTGATGTAGATGCACCCTCTCTGGACAATGTAATCCCGCGGGATAAAATCCCGTATTTCATCAATAATAGAGTGTCTTTTAATTATTTTAGTCTTCCACATTGGAATGCCATGTATACATTAGATAACGCTCTACGGTCGTTGCAAACACAAATAACGACCGTCCACCATGTAAATCGAGTAGTCCCGTCCCAAGGGGTATGTTACATAGTCCCGCCACGGAGTCGAGACGAAGAATCCATCATCTTCGGCAAAGTTGAGCATCATCAAAACCTCCCGCCACTCGAGCCAGAACCAGATACCGGCAGAATACAAGTCTATCGGTACACGGATACGGCAAAGTACCTCATCCAAAAGATGGGTTACGACCTCAAAAGCAACAAAGGCCTGAACTACGGCAAGGGTCGACGTCTCCATCTCCGGCTTCCGACACCTAAAGGAAAGCCGCAGGACTACTACAATAAAACTCGACGGGGGGTAGGCTATCTCACGCCACCGTCAACTCCAGAGAGTTCAGACGCAGAAGAAGTAAAGCATTCTCACTCGTCCGAAGCATCGGCTTGGGATTCCGATACCAGCATCGGATCAGTCTTCAAGAAAGTGCTGTCAGCCAACATGACATCAGCACAACCTCAAGAAGATAAAGGCGAAGACCAAGCGCCGGAATTCTTCGAAGAAGAACCCTGGGCTCAACGCCTAAGAGAACAATGGGAGTCTCGTTTTGAATTACGTGAACCTCCCACCGAAGACGAAGTCGAGCAGATCGACCTTGGGGACGGATCTTCTTCCAAACCTATCTTCATCAGCAAAAGCCTAAAAGGAGAAGACCGAGAATCTTTAATCCAGCTGGCTAAAGAGTATCTCGACGTCTTCGCCTGGAGCTACGAAGATATGCCGGGACTTGATCCCCAGATCGCGATGCATAGGTTGAACATCTTACCTGATGCCAAGCCTATCAAACAACAACAGCGGCGCTTCCGTCCGGACATCATAAACGCCATCGATCAGGAAGTGGACAAACTCTTGACCAGCGGCTTCATCCGTGAAGAACAACACCCAGATTGGGTAGCCAACGTCGTCCCTGTCACCAAGAAGAATGGGAAGATACGAGTTTGTATCGACTTCAGGGACCTCAACTCTGCTTGCCCGAAGGACGAATTTCCGCTTCCAATCACCGACGTGATGATCGACAACACATGTGGCTTCGAGTGCATGTCTTTCATGGACGGGTATTCGGGCTACAACCAGATCAAGATGTTCCCCGATGACGCAAAACACACGTCATTCAGGACTCCAAAGGGCGTTTTCTGCTACACAGTGATGCCCTTCGGCTTGAAGAACGCTGGTGCGACATATCAACGAGCTATGAGCACCATTTTCCGTCAGCATCTTCACAAGACAGTCGAATGCTATGTTGACGACATCGCAGTCAAGAGCCGTCTCAAAGGAGATCACCTGCAAGACCTCAAGACAGTCTTCGATCTCATGCGGGCGCACCAACTCAAGATGAACCCCGCTAAATCCTTCCTAGGGGTTTCTAGCGGAAAGTTCTTGGGCTTCATCATCACGGCGAAAGGCATTCATGTCGATCCCGAGAAGACCAAAGCCATCCTCGATATGGACCCTCCGAAGAACCTTCGAGAACTTCGAGGCCTACAGGGACGTCTGGCATACATCCGAAGGTTCATAGCCAACCTTTCCGGCAAATGTCAACCCTTTACTCAGCTCATAAAGAAGGGAGTCTCTTACGTCTGGACAGAGGAGTGCCAAAAGGCTTTCGACGACATCAAGGCTTATCTGACAAGCCCGCCAGTCCTGGTGGCACCAGTCGCCGGCAAACCATTTCTCCTCTATGTCCGTGCCATGGATCATTCCCTCGGCGCTTTGCTAGCTCAGAACAGCGATACAGGTTATGAGCAAGCAATCTACTACCTCAGTCGAACACTCATCGGGGCCGAACACCGGTACAACCCCGTTGAAAAGGAGTGCTTGGCTTTAGTGTTTGCCATCCAAAAGACTCGTCATTATGCCTCGGGCCAGACAATTCATGTCATTTTCCGAGTCAATCCGCTCAGAGTCCTCATGACGAAGCCAGGATCATTAAACTCCCGGCTTGCCACATGGGCGATCTTGCTAACGCCATACAACATGGTGTTCGTTCCACAAAAAGCTGTTAAGGGTCAAGCTCTGGCCGACTTTTTAGCTGCACACCCCATCCCAGAGTCCTCAAGACTCTACGAAGACATCCCGGATGAGGTCCAAGAATCAAACGTCACCGAAGAAGGCTCCGTCTGGCGGATGTTTTTCGATGGCGCTTCAAGAACAGGCCCCAAAGGCCAAATCATCGCAGGAGTGGGGGTAGTATTAGTCTCCCCCGATCAGCTGGTCGTCCAACGTGCTTACTCCCTTTCAAAGCCGTGCTCCAACAATGTTGCCGAGTACAACGCACTCATCATGGGACTCCAGTTGGCACAACAACTGGGGGTAAATCATCTGGAAGCTTACGGCGACTCAAAACTCGTCGTTAACCAGGTCAGAGGGCAATACGAGGTTCGCCATGAAGATCTGATCCCTTACCATGAAGTTGCATTAAACATCATTTCAACCTTCACCGAGTTCTTCATCGAACACGTACCTCGTCTACAAAATCTGGAAGCTGATGCTCTGGCTGGCCTCGCAGCCTCATTGGCAGCACCCCTCGGGACTCAACACTATGTCACGGTAGTCGGTAGAGACTTGGTCTGTCCTAAAAACAACCTATGCTTACACATGGCCCACGCCATGCCGACAAGCACTGTTGTTAATGTCCGAGACTGGAGATTTCCATTCATCGACTTTGCCGTCTACAAAATCCTCCCAGAGGACCCGAAAGAAGCCGTCTCAGTCAGGAGACGCTCTCTTCGATTCTACTACGATACAGCTACAAAAATACTGTATCGACGCTCGTACGACGGACTTCTCCTTCGATGTTTGTCTAACGAAGAAGCAGCCGAAGCCCTTCAAGAAGCTCACGATGGAACCTGCGGGGCCCATCAACCTGGCCCTAAGTTGCAGGACCGACTGCGACACATGGGCTACTACTGGCCAACCATGGCCGCTGACGATGTCGACTATGCAAAGAAGTGCCATGCGTGCCAGCTTCACGCAGACTTCATTCATACACCGTCAGAACCACTACATCCTACAGTCGCCTCCTGGCCCTTCGAAGTTTGGGGCATGGACATTGTGGGACCGATCACCCCTCCTTCATCAAGAGGACACCGCTTCATCCTAGCCATCACTGACTACTTCTCCAAGTGGGCAGAAGCAGTTCCACTGGCAGAAGTGAAAAGCTCCAGGGTGATCAGCTTCATCAAACACCACGTCATCTACCGTTTCGGAGTACCCCGGAGGATCATCCACGACAATGGTCCTCAGTTCATCAGCCATGTTTTCAGCAGATTCTGTGACAAGAATCGCATTCAAAACGTGACATCAACCGCCTACAATCCGGCAGCAAACAGATTGGCCGAGGCGTTCAACAAGACTATCGTCAGGCTACTCAAAAAGGTCGTGTCATCCAACAAACGCGACTGGGACGAAAAGCTCGGCGAATGCCATTGGGCCTACCGCACGACGGTACGGACACCAACAGGCAACACACCATTCTCCCTGGTCTACGGGAGCGAAGCGGTACTGCCTCTCGAGATCCAGATACCCTCTCTCCGTGTAGCGATCACAAACCAACTCATAGAAGAGGACAATCAACGTCGTCGTCTGCGGGAACGGGAGGCACTTGACGAAAAGCGTCTCCTAGCTCAACAACGCATCGAACTCTACCAAGCCCGTATATCACAGGCTTTCAACAAGAAGGTCAAGCAGAGGACTTTCCAAGTAGGCGACCTGGTTCTGGCAGTCAGGAGGCCGATGGTGTTGACTCACAAGACACCAGGAAAGTTCGAGCCCAAGTGGAAAGGACCTTTTATCATAGAGACGGTATACTCAAACGGTGCTTACCGCCTCGCCAAACCCAATGGGGACTTATTCATGATGCCCATCAACGGCAAGTTCCTAAAGAAGTACTACTCTTGACATCTTTCAGACATGTGCTTCCACCAGGGGATCTGTGGACCCAATTATCAGGGCTCACAGACAATTCCCTTCTACAAAATCATACGCTACCGGAACCCAGCTGTTCCGTAGCATCCTCCAGTAGAAGGACAACCACGTCCACATCACCTCTGAGTTGTTCCCCTACGCCCTACAAAGCGGAATCTTACACCCCGTAAGACTACGCTATCCTTCATGTTTACCACATCCACATTACCTCTGAGTAAACATCCCGTACAGACAATCCCTGCGTTGTCGTACATTGATCGCAGAACTTCCACGTCCACATTACCTCTGAGTAGTTCCGCGCATCCCCCAGGATCATTCCTACTACGTCCATAACACCTCTGAGTAGGGAGATTCCACCACTTGAATTCCATATTTGCCATGTCCACACCACCTCTGAGCAAACATGTGGGTTCTCTCAAACTTATTATCTGTACCTAAAAACCAATGTGCGCAAAAGATAATAGGTCCACACAAATCATCAAGTTCATGACAGCAAAAATGAACACACTACAAAAACTTTGTATTCTTTATTTTCAAATAGAGAGTAAAAGTTTACATCCCCAGCAAGAGTTGCAAAAATACAAAAAGAAGAGACTGCAATCCCTAAACATTCCCAGGGTTGGCCGAAAGCTCTTCAATCCGACGCCTCAAGTCTGCCGCCCGAGTCTCCACAGTCGCCAAGACTCGATGTTCAGCTTCTTGACGCATCGCTTCAATAGCCTCAGGAGAAGTATCATTCTCATGCTTCTCATCCAGCTGCTGCCGCTGCTGAGCCAGAGCAAGAGCCCGGTGGGTAAAAGCTGCCTCCTCCTTCTTGAATGCTACGTGTTCAGCCTGGACACGTTCGGCGTCTAATAGTAGTCGGGCCCGCTGGTCCTTAAGACGGCGGATCTGGGCATCAATCTCCGCGATACTAGCGTCCAACGCAGCTCGCGCCTCCACTGTCTCCCGCGTAGACTGAGATAACCGCTCCACTGCAGCTTCAGTCTCAGCCACTTCGCGTTCCCAGACACTCACAGTGGCCTGGTAAGAAGACTCAGTCTCGGCGATCAGCTTCTCCTTCTCCGCATCTATCAGGACGGAGAGGTCGTTTCGCTGGATGCGTTGTAATTCGGAAAGCCGCTGGTCCAACTCAACCACTGAGGCTTCTAGAATGTCGGCCATATGATCATGGCCCTGATGAAGACGGATCAGGTTGATATGAGGCATTGCCAGAGTTCTTGCCGTCACAAAACTCCCATTGGCGTCCATCACGGCCGATACACCCCTCTGCAGCATCTTATACACCGCCTCGATGATGAATTTCACATATTCATCTGCATCCGCCAGCACCTGCGGCGTCATAGCAGGAGTTGGAGGAGCTGCTCTAGTTAGCGGACCGGAAGAAGGCCCGCCGACCTCAACCTGCGAGGCTGGAACCTCGGCATCAACTGGCTCTTCATCAACAGGGGCCTGACTACTAGTCCGAGGAGCCGAAAGAACGGAGGGAGCCGAGATAGGCGTCGATATAGTGCCCCAAGTAGAAGGAGCAACAGAGGGTTCTACCAAGCCCTTACCCTTTTCAGGCTCAGAAGAACCACCGACGTCAGCGGCTACCTCATCAGCCCCCAACGTGCTGTCAGCAGCCAGTACGGGACATTCCCTCTCTGGCAGAACGGGGAGATCAACACTTGTCTCCTGACTCGCCCCTGGAGTCAGGACCGGCAGACGAGTCTCATTCTTCTCATCAAATCCCTCTACAGGGACAGGATCTGTCGCTACTTCCTGATCGGCAGCCACCTCAGCCTCCGCTGCTGAGTCTGGGGTAGGGCTCGGCAACGCTACAGCCGACCTCCCCTCGTCATGACAAGGAGGGGAATCAACCCTCTCCTCTGTTTCAACCACATCTGTTGCCCCCCCAACAGACTCTTGCAACTCTGGAGCTACCTCATCTGAAGACGACGAACTCCACTCCATTTCATCAACAGGAAGCCCCGTGTCTGCTGGACCCTCGGCATCCAAGGCCCCCGCTGCGGCCTTCATCATCTCGGAAGCTGCTGCATCCTCGGCTTCCCTTCTGACATAATCTGGGGATGCTGGAATCTCCACGACAACAACATCATCCGGGTTCTCCTCCGTGGGAGACATCATAATCGGCGGGATGCGCACTTCAGACGAGCCCGCCATCTCCTTCGGCCTGCTCCCACCAGATTTTGGAGTACGGGGCCTCCTTTTTAGCGGCTCCTACAAAAAGGAAGCATTGGTCACATCAAATGATTGAACCTAAACCAGACTATGTAGGACACCCTTACCTCTGCAGATGCTGAGTCCGATGACACCGTCGGTGACGACGCTTTCTTCTGCCTCTTCGACGCAGGGGAGCCAGCCTCTGTATCTGCACGTCTTTTCGATTGATCGACTGAGGGTTCTGTCCGAGCCCCGGTGGACACGGCAGGGACACCTCGATAACCCGTCTCTGGCGGACGGTACGATCGAGCTTTCGCCAACATGTTCCCAGCCACCGCTAACTGGGTGCCTGCGATAAGACTGGTCTCCCTATCATATCTGGGAGGCGCGGCAGCCATAACACAGTAAAATTTGGCGGCCGAGTAAAGAATGGGCGGCCGCGGATCGTGGACGGGCAGTGTAAAGCGAGCTCCGGTACATCCGACATTGTAGTAATGCCAAGCTCGCGCACCATCCAACAAACTTCCAGCATACCCCAGGGTGATACTGGGATTATCCAACATCAGCTGAGCATAGCCGAATTGTCGTGCAAAACGACTCGGCAAATACGGTTCCAGGTAACACTGGTTTCTGTTCTGGTATACCAGATGGGACGGCCAGATACTTTGCAACCAGCGGAATTCCCATTGAGGCAGAGTGGTGGCATCTTCACCCGAATCCCTTAAGTCTTCGTTGGTCTCAAAACCCAAGAAGATTGGACCAACTTTGGTGATCTCCCATCCCTGAAGATGGGATAAAACTTTCCTGCAAACAGGGACGCCAGTGTGCGACCAGCTCCTCTGGTAGAAACGGCAAAGGAATGCATCTCCGGCCCTGTAGTCTTCTTCCTAACCCGGACTCATCACATTGGGATGGTGTAAAATTAACCACCCCATCAAATAATGAAACGGCAGTTCGGCGCGTGGGAAGTTATTATTTCTACCTCGGTCATGAACCACATTTCCCGCAAACTCTCGTAAACCTCACAGCAGGTTACACACCATTGCGGGGAGTAGAGCCAGGCGCCGGCCAAAGACCAACTTCACAGCTGGCAGGATTAAGTTCAGGGTCACCCTCTCTACAGAGCCGGATCCGCCCGAGAAGACATAATCCCGAAGCCAAACCATAAGATACGCGACTAATACTGCTTTCGACGACATCCGATGAGTAAGGTGCCAGAAACAGCTGTAGGAGCGTTCATCCGATTGCTGGTCCTCGTTCTCCCGGGGATTCTTCTCACCTAACATGCTCATTTCAGAGAGCACCTCGCTACGAGAGAGCGCTGGCGGAGTGGAAAACTGCGAGGGATCCTCCTTGTCTTGCTTAAAGACGTAATCTCTCCAAGCGGTCACATGAGGCTGCGACCCGCTCTTATCCCTCTTCTGCATATAGTAATGATGACTCGCCACTTCCTTAAAGACGGCCATCATCTCCTCAGCTTTGTCCCCCAGGACTTGGAACTCCTTGTTGGTTGGAAAGTACTCCTCATAGGGTTATGATCCCCAAGGGAGTTTTGATACCTCGTACATCTCATGAAGTGCGAGCCCTAGCTCCCCCACCGGAGTAAAGAAGGTCCCGGTACGGGTTTCAAACATCTCCAGGAGCGCGAGGAACATATGCCTGTTAATGTCAACACCTGCCTGAGTAGAGCACGGATCGCGGCAGTCAGCCCAATCTCTCGGAGCTCAGTCTGAAACCGCGATAAGATCCAGAGTGTCAGTTTATCCCATTTGGAAACGTAATGACACCAACCCTCTACCTGAAATTCTCCTTTCGGGTATGATCGCTCCATCAACAGCATACGATTTGCAAAAGTCGAGGCACTAAAGGCAAATGTATCGATGGGAACATCACTGTAAATGCTCCCAGGACGTAGAGTCCGCCAAGTGAAAGAAGGTCCAGACCGCACGGCGGTCAAAGTAGTCTTCCTTGACCTTCAACACCTTTGCTTCAATAGAGGTAAGGCGGTCCCCAAACATTCAAGAAGGTCACTTTATCAGATGTGGCAGATTTCAAAACACCACGCTCCATCATCCGTTTGAGGAACCCATACGGTTGTTCCCGGATTTGAGTCATTCTTTCGGGATGCTGATCTAGCATAATAGCAGCTTGAGCAGGGTTTATCACTTCTTCATCATAATCTACTCCCATCTGGCAGAGGGCAGCGTCCAGAAGCACTTCATTCAAGAGTGGGACACAATCTTTTCACCAACCACCGCCGGCCGAACGTCGACAGGCGGACGGGGAACGTCAGCCGCGGCAGCCTCTACAGTCCTTTGCCTCTTCCCTTGCCAGCACCGCTGCGAGGAGTCTTGGGAGCCATTCTTTGAGAGAAGAAAGAGAACTCTCTCTCTCTCCATCTCACGCCTATTTATAGGCTTGGTCGCACGCGTGAACCAACGAAGTGTGACCTCAGCCGTCGCCTCGGGTTCTGTGAAGAGATAACCACAAATAAAACCAAAAAGATCATCATTAATATTTTTCGGTTATCGAGGCGTTATCATTTGCATTAACTGAGAGGAGTATGCGCCCCTTCACTGATGCGCGGATGCACCCGAACAGTCATGCTCCCCGACAGTCATGCGCCTCTACTACCATGCTTCTTATTCAAAGTATTCCAAAACTTATCCAAAAGTTTTGAAAACTTTGAAGGGGGTCTTGTAGAAGCATGGAATTTCAGAACCAGAAAATCTATGCGCCAGACACTACATGCGCCAGAACTCGGACAAAGTACTTCACAGCAAAAACAATAAATATAGACATTGAAAGAGGACTTTTTATTTTACATATAAAAATCTATTACATGTCTAGAAAAGATTGTACAAAGGAGAATTTCTACAAAGAAAAGATCCTAAGTCTACAGCCAGCAGCCACCATGCGCCCTCAAATAGGCGCAGCAATCACCATGCGCCCTCAGTCAGGCGCGTCCCACCATGCGCCCTCAGCAGGGCGCATCCTTTTCAGCAGCTCAGTTATGTGCATCCCTTCAGCAGCCCAGTTATGTGCCACTCTTCCAGCCAGGCTCACCGTCGTCAAAATGCTTCGACTAATGAAGCATTTATTAAGCAGAACGAGGGTGTCAACCCTCTAGCTGGAGGAAGTGCTCCCCAAACCGAGGAAGAGAAGAGCACCGCAAGCCAACCTGTGGCCAGGGGAGGCTTCGAAAGAGCCTCCAAAGGCCAAGGAAGACCGTAATCGAAACCGCGGCTAAAGGAGCAGCTTTCAACACAACCAGAGTGGGCAACACCCACTTTGAAGGAAGAAAGAGCCCCCAAAGCCGCAGCACCGCCATTCCGATCTGCGGCTCTTCCGGAATAACTGAGACGAGGCCCGAACATCCCGATCTTTGGATGCAACAGGCACCTTCCGCCTGCCTCGGAAGCCCTCGACTCCGACTTTTGGATGTAACAGTCACCTTCAAGTACATCAATGAAGACATGGCGTTGCATCTTCACCCTCGGGAGCATCTCATCAACAGAATGCATCCGAGTAAACAAGTTCATGTCGGAAGAACGTGAGAGAACGAGAAGCAAACTCTCTCCATGCCACTATTTATAGGCCGGGCAAATCAAACCCATGCGCCAAGTGGATGGCTCTCCGAATTCCGTGCAATGAATTTACATTAAATGGATGAACCGGACGCTTCGAATTCAGCCAAGTCAAAACGACTATTTAAAGCACTCGAAGATCGTAACAGTCGCACCATTAAAGACGTGTCACGAAGCGAATACGCCGGCCAGACCGCGCATCACACAGACGCGCCCTTCAGCATCAAGCGCATCAACACAGACGCGCCCTTCAGCACCAAGCGCATTACAGGGGATGCGCCCCCATGCGTCCCCATGCGCCCAGTGGAACGCCGATCGATGCGCCCACTCCAACAGTCCATCACCTGTCAAAAACATTAAATGCTGAAGTCTGGCAGAGTTGGCAGCACGCCTTCCGAAGTCTGAACAGTGACAGCTTTTTCAGAAGACGAAGCGTCGCCAACGTCAGCATCATCATTACTTTTCCTCCGACGGCTACTGCCACGTGGCCACCCAATCATCTCGCATGCGCCTCCGCAGCCATGCGCCCAAATCTGCATGCGCCTCAAAAGCCATGCGCCCCAAACTTCTCTCTGATCCCAAAAGACAGGAGTAAAGTCACTACTGAAGCCTCGCATGCGCCTCAAAAGCCATGCGCCCCGAATGGTTCGTGACTCCTAAAGGTTACGAGCCAAAGTCTCCTCATGCGCCTAATCCTAGGCGCATCCTACCAGATCATTCCCCATCAAATCCGAGATCTCCGAGTCATGGGTCGACGACACGTGTCCTTTGACTCAACTCACCCAAGATCTCAGCAACAGAAAGATCTTCTCCTCTGCTACGTGCCGGCTCACAACAGCAGCATGAAGAATTCAACCCCTCGATCAGGGCGCATCGTCCATGCGCCTCCATCAGCAATCACCACGTGGCGTCCCCACGTCCAAGCATATCCTATATATGCGCGCATAAGCAGCCAGCCTGCAAAGCTATAAATAGAAGGATCATTTCCTTCTCACCAAAGGGGACAAACGAACGAACACAGAAACGAACACACCACCAGAGAGGCAGATACAGACACTCAACGTCTTCCTCCTCTCAGCAAGCTCCAGCACCCAGAGCAATCCAAACCTTCAGAGAACCGATAACCGTCGTCAGATCGTCAACGGAGTCAACGCATTACCACTCACTCCATCGGCACAAGGGACCCAGATAAACAAAAGTGTACTCCTAGGACTACGTCTAAGTCCTATATTGTAACACTGTTCTGTTTGTATTGAAATTTGCAATAAAAGAATTTTAATGGCAAACAATTACCAAATCAGGAACGTTAAGTAATATTCAAGAAAATACAGTGTACTATATTTTAGTATGTGCGTCTGTCTTGTATTGATCTTGTGTTAATATAGTTTGGTTCCCACTTTATAGCTAGATCACCGCTACCACTATTTAGAACACTAAAGATAACATGAAGAATACAAGACCCATTAGGTTCCTACTACACATTATGTAATAAATACCAATAAAATAAATAACCAAAGGAAGGTACAAAGAATTTGGCTGCCAACTGAATAACTCCAAGCAAGTCAATAAGCTTTTGTAATAAAGCATAGCATAATTGATGGTAAACCACAAACTTCATCCTAGATTTGAAACTTATTGAAGACATTACGTTGAAGGATCTCGAAGGTGGTTGAAAACATATTCCTTATTCTCTCTTTCTTTGAATTACTCGATCTTATTGACTATTCAAATCACTCTTTTCTTTATCCGTTCAAGAAAGCTCATTCGGGATGCTTTGATCCTTCATAATCCTTAGCATAAGTCCTTGTAACATTAGACAATACGATAAAAACATCGTATCACAAATTTCAATTTGGAATGACCCCAAATAGAAGTGGCAAGGAAGTGAAGTAATCACAACGAAACACAAAGTTACCAAACTAGAAATCAATTCAACACAACCTTGTTTAATCCTGGCAGAAATTTAATGTAAAAGAGCTACATATTATGCTTAACACAATGATACTTCTAAAACCATCATTTCACATGTCAATTAATGTACCATTTACTGGGTGGGGGATGGAGGATTCAAGGAAATCTTAACCTAACCGGCCCTCAGGAAACATAGACCCTCCAAATGATGCCGTATCGGGTCAACGCGATACAGAACAAAATACATATTGACAAACCAAGATAAGTTCCTTATCCGTGTCCCCATGTCCCTACAGTAAATCAGTAATCATGTCATATTCCTATCTTCCAGCCTAGTCTACACTGGGTCCAAACGGTCGAAACTGTAACCAACATTAGCTAATTTATGGAACACTAAGCAATCTAAACTAATAAATTTAGCATGAGCTTTTCTGAAGCACAAAACATTCATCCAATTCCAGGAGACATCAAACTCCAAATCACTCGAAAACCCAAAGTACAGTGATTCCTAACCTCTCCTGAGATCATTGCAAGTGGCTTCAACAGCTTCGCGCCTCCTAATTTCAGAACCGTAGTTCAACTTTAAAGATTGGGCCTCAGAAATTGCATCTTTATATCCCTGAAAGAAAAAAAAATAAGTATGGAAAATTCATTAATTTATTGCAAAATTAGAGCAGTAACCATTACTAAGAAAACATTATTTATAAATAGTACGCTAAGAAAAATGTGAAGCACATTTTCCAAAAGCCCTAAACCCTTGAAGCTACAAAATGAGCAAAAGAAACGATGCTATAAAAAAATAAAAATAATAAAAAAGATTAGTTGGTAAATTTTGCAATGTATGTAAATATAAGAGAGCTGAAACAGTGGTAATTTGGTCATGGTGACTGAACAATACTTGGTATATCTGATCCAAGTTTAGGAGAAGGGATTCCAAGCTCTCCTCGCTCGTTGCCGCCATTTCCATTCTTTCCTCTCTGCCCGCAGTTTGGGATTGCGCTGCTGCTTCTCGACAAGCAGCCTGCACCTGTTTGTGTTTCAAAAATTGAACTTTCTTTTCCAAAAGGAGAAAAGAAATTTGTTTTTACCAAACAGCTTGAGCAGAAGTGACAAGCGAGCCCGATCGGAACACAGCCAAAAAGGCTTGGGTTGGTATAATTTATTACATTTCTTATTATCTTTTACATTTCTTATTTCTATCTTTTAAGACGAATGTGTGTTGGGCTCTATTTTTGCTTTGTTTTTGTTTTTGTTTTTGTTTTTGTTTTTGTTTTTATTTCTTTTTGGATTATTTACACTGACACTCTCTATATTTTGTTTATTATGTAGACATATTCTAGTTTAAAAATAAATACACTGGCACCCCTATATTTGGTTTTAAATACACGAACCATTCCTAAGTTTTATAATTTATGTAAGGGTGCGTTTGGTACGCGGTATTTTTTTTTATTCCCGGAAAAATTTAAGATGGGAATCTATTACCACGTTTGTTTGGTTTATAAAAAATTTATTTCCGGAAATTATAAATATCCGGGTAAATAGTTTACCCACAAAACATGGGAATTCTATCCCTTGAGAATAGGTGGATATTTTTTTTTTGCCCGGGTAAAAAAAAAAATTGTCTAAATTTTTTTCTTCTTTATTAATCAATTTTGATTAGTTTTGAACATTTTTTTTGGTCATTTTTATCGTTTTTTTTTGTCATTTTTTGTTGTTTTTACCAATTTTTTGTCGTTTTAAGCGATTTTTTGTCATTTTTACCCATTTTTTTCTTTTTTTGTCATTTTTTGATTTTTTTTGTCGTTTTTATCGTTTTTTTTTTTTGTCTTTTTACCAATTTTTTGTCGTTTTAAGCAATTTTTTGTCGTTTCTACCCATTTTTTGTCTTTTTTGTCACTTTTTGATTATTTTTATCGTTTTTACCCTATTTTTGTCCTTTTTGTCGCTTTTTTGTCAATTTTTGTCGTTTTAAGTGATTTTTTGTCATTTTTGTAGTTTTTTTTGTTTTTTACCGATTTTTAGTCGTTTTTTTGTCGTTTTTGTCGCTTTTTGGTCATTTTTACTGATTTTATGGCATTTTTGTCATTTTTTTTGTCGCTTTTACCGATTTTTTGTCGCTTTTTGTCGCTTTTTGGTTATTTTTTGTCATTTTAACCGATTTTTTGTCGTTTTTATCGATTATTTTTCGTTTTTGTCGCTTTTTTGGTTTTTTTTTGTCGTTTTAACCGATTTTTTGATGTTTTAACCCTTTTTTATCGTTTTTAACCGATTTTTTGTCGTTTTAACCGATTTTTTGTCGTTTTTATCGATTATTTTTCGTTTTTGTCGCTTTTTGGTTTTTTTTTTGTCGTTTTTAACCGATTTTTTTGTTGTTTTTAACCGATTTTTTTGTCGTTTTTAACCTATTTTTTGTCGTTTTAACCGATTTTTTGTTATTTTTTGTCGTTTTTGCCGCATTTTGGTTTTTTTGTCGTTTTTACCGATTTTATGTCGTTTTTGTCGTGTTTTGGTTATTTTTGTCGTTTTTACCCTTTTTTTTGTTATTTTTGTCGTGTATACATTTTTTGTCGTTTTTTGGTCATTTTTGTCGTTTTAACCGATTTTTTTTTCGTTTTTCATCGTTTTTGTCGGTTTTTTTATTTTGTCGTTTTTACCATTTTTTTCGTTTTTACTGATTTTTTGTCGTTTTTACCGATTTTTTTATATTAGTTCATTTTTTTCGTTATTATTATTTTTTATTTTTTCCCGGGAATATTTATATTGTCACCAAACATTGGAATGTAATTTTCCAGGGAATTTAATTCCTTGGAATTTGATTCCCGGAAATATAGAACTCCCAGCTATATAGTATTCCGCATATCAAACGCCCCCTAAAGGATACACTAACCACTCCTACTTCAAAAAATATATATAAAGGACAGGGGGTATCAGTGTATTTATTTTTAAACTAGGAAATGTCCGCTTAATAAACACAATACATAGGAAGTGTTAGTGTAAATAACCCTTACTTTTTTGATAAGCTAGTGATGTGGAACAGGGGTGCAACTCGGACGGGTTGGGTCAGGTTTGAGTTCAACCCACGTCCAACCCGATGAATCATAAGTCCAGTCCAAGTCCAACCAAACCTCGGGTTCAACATATGAAACCCAAGACCGAGCCTGGAGGAATAGAAAAGGAATCCATGTTCCTCGATTTGGGCTCGAGTTGAGTCGGGTCTATCGGGTTTATCGGACTCTAATATGATATTTAAATTAACTTTAAACAAGATTAATATTAAACACATTATCAAGTAGAAATCAAGCCTCAATTACTATAAAATACAAACAGAAATGAGATTTAGGGTAAGGTGTTTGAGGATTTTGGACGAAAAAATTTAACATTTAAACTATTTATTTAAGAAGTATGAAATATTGTATATATGATATGTGTAAATTGTATGTCTATTGGGTTTCGGGTTCTTTGGGTAACCCTACACATGAACCTGAGCCCAACTTGATTTTCTATCGAATTTAAATATTTTAACCCGAATTCGAGTATCTTTGACCCAAACCCAACCTATTAACGGGATTGCCCGACCGGGCTCGGGTTTAGCCCGTCCGAGTTACACCCCTAATGTGGCATGCCCACGGACCGGCCACAAGGACCTGCCCAAGTATTTTAGACCTAGGACCTCCATTGGGCATTTGTAGGACATAAAGGGGCATGATGGTAATTCCACTAGTCCTATACGATCATAAATACTCCCATTTTATGTTGAGAAGATAAGCAATCCATTTGTTATTTTTATCTTTAGTTCCTCGTTATTTCGTTGTTAATTTAGTGATTGGAGGAACGTATAACCAAGCATCATAGTATAGTCATTGCTGGACCGAACGAGGCGACGTTAAGGGAGCATCTGCCAAAAAAAACTCAAACAATCGAAGGCACTGACTGCATCAATCGTCGCTCAGTGAGCTATTAATTCCTACCAATAGCATTTCGTTTGCATACAAGGCGACAAACCAGATAGATGCGCGTGGGCGAAGGAGATGCATTTTGAATACTGGTGGTACTGGACAAGCTCTAGGGGAATAATATCTTTCTTATTTCACAATGATACAACTGTTATTCTTGAAACATAGCTAAATGGAAGAACAATCAGAAAATAGAGATCTCCCACAAACAAGTTTGCTCTATGTTATGATTAGAACGATCAAAAGCAGAGACTTCTCGCAAACAAGTTTGCTCTTTATTCTGAGTAGAACGATCAGAAGTAGAGACTTCTTGCAAACAAGTTTGCTCTCTGTTCTGAGTTGTAAGCCCTCTGAATTTTATATATATTTTAAATTTTAATTTTAATTTTAATTAATTTATTAGTTATTATATATTTTTTTACTATTATTTATGATCATAATATATATTTTTTCGTAGCTTTGATTTTTGGAGCACAAGAAATACCAATCCCTAGAAACGTCCTTTATAAATTTTACTTAGACAAGTCTTCATTTTGATATATCATGTCTCATTATTCTCTTGTATTCTATTTTTGTAGCACAACTTTTAGGTCAATTTTGACCAACTTACTATCTATCGTAAAACTTGACCTACTTTCCAATTTAATTTCGAAACTCGACATCGATCCAACCCATTTGATCCAATATATAATTTTGACACATTTTGAGCATACTACACATATGCCAATGGTGTCCCATTCAATTGAGTTCACATGTGCTATTTATTTTCAAATGGCACATAAGACCCATTTATTATATTTCTAGAATCTATTTCGGTTCAATTAAATTACCCGAACCAAAACTTGTCCAACAAGTTGTAGAATGACTAATTAGGGTTACCCTAACCCAGAGGGATAATCCTAGGACAAATCCCTAGATTTATTGGAGTTATAATGGATCAAATCCTAAGAAGGAAACACCTATAAATAAATCTTTCCTAATTTGGATTCCAAAGATTTCCCTATGATTCGGTGCATCATATCTTTTGAATTAGGACTTCAAAACCGACCAAACCACACCCGAAATCACCCTTACTCAACACCTAACCGACCATCTTACATAACCCTACATATATATACACTATAATGGCCAATCCGAAAACCCTAACCCTCTAAACATGAGCCCTCCCCAAGTTGCTGTTGCTCATGTATATTGCTATTGTCGCTGATGTTTCCCTCCATTACTGACCACCCTAAGGCCAATCACCTCATCCTCGACCCTCCCAAGACACCCCACATAATCCCAAGGTATTACTTGGCCTTGTACAACCCTTCGCGAAACCAAAACAGCCTCCCAAGCCAAGCCGAACCCTATTTGGGATGTTCCAAAAATTTTGGCAGGTACATATCTTTTCTTGCTGTATTTTCTCGAGTTTCCAACAACCAAACTTCGAAAACCCTGACTCTAATGTGTACTACTACGTGTCCCCTAACTCTCTACAAAATTTTAGGACACAGTTTTGTAGAACCCTAGAGGGGGGTGAATAGGGTAATAAAAAATTACTTAACACAAGTAAGCTATTTTACTGAAGTAAATGAGAGAGAGAAAGAGACTCAAACACTCGATGTATCCTGGTCTCCTCCCTAGAGGCAATCCAGTCCCGGAACTCTCTCCGGCTTAAATCCACTATTGAGTAAATAGTTACACACGAGTTTGGATCTGAAGAACTCGCCAATAACACGAGTTTGGATCCGAAGAACTCGCCAACTTCTTACACACGAGTTTTCTTACGAAGGCTCGTCAACTTCAAAGGGAATAGAAAGGAAGCGGTTGATCTTCTACAATGCTTGAAGATCGAAAGTTACAACTCTTAAATACTCTAGCACTTTTGGATTGGATGACAATTAAAAGCTTGGATAGAGTAGTAATGGTGGAGCTCTTGGTTGTTGAGAAATTTATGGCTTAAGTGGATAAAGCCTTCAATGAGAAAAAGAAATCCATTTATATAGAAAACCAAGAAAGAATAGCATTTAATGCTCCTGAACATAATATGGACGGCATGCCATCGGTATGGACCGGCATACCGTTCGGAACAGTAACGATAATAAATCTATCCGTTGGGAGCATTTAATGCTAGTATCTTGTCCATTCAAAAATCAAATCTGATAAAGTCGATATAAAGCGGTATGTCGTCGGTATACCGATTTTCGTCACAGAATATTTTGTGGCTCACAAAACGGTATACCACCGGTGTACTGTAGTATGTCGTCGGTATGCCGAGTTTCGTCACAGAACATTTTGTGGCTCACAAAACGGTATACCGCCGGTATACTGTAGTATGCCGTCGGTATGCTGAGTTTCGTCACAGAATATTTTGTGGCTCACAAAATTGTATACCGCCGGTATACTGTAGTTTGTCGTCGGTATGCCGAGTTTCGTCACAGAACATTTTGTGGCTCAGAAACGATATTACGTCGGTACACAGCGGTATACCGTCGGTATGCCGTTTCTTTAGACATTGATTTTTGACTTAAAAAAGAAAAAGCTTTATGTTTGTCATCCAACCTTAGGTGTTATACAGAAAGACCTAGACCTTGTACAGACTCGAAATCTTGAATCTTTTGAGAGCTGTCTTTGAGGTGCGCTGGTCTTTTCTTCAGTCTTCTTTTAAGGACTTCCATAAGGCTTTGATGACTCGGCTTGAATGGACAGATCTTTTTGTAGGAGAGCTTGAGAGATTATTTGTTAGCTGAAATATAGAGAAAACTAAATCACGAAGATGCTGTTAACGTTATCAAAATAAATGTGCCAACAATCTCCCCCATTTTGATAATTGACAAAACAGAGAGATAGCATCTTCAGGGAGTGACTCCCCCGTAGGTAGACTACTCCCCCTCAATACATTTTCTCCCCCTTTGTCACTTAATCAAAATGGAAAATCAAGTATTTATTAAGAAAACAAGAGAGCTGAAGAGTAAACGAAAGCATGCATATATTTGATTATCAAATTTGGAAAGTACATGCTTGATAGTTCATAAACAAAAAGACAAATAAACTCTCCCTAACGAGAGTAAAGCAAGACATAAAACGGTCCCCGTAGGACCACACAAGACAACAAAACATAACCATTGGTCCCCTCAGGACCTAACCATTGGTCCCCTCAGGACCTCAAAAGACACACACTAGATACTGACACCAGTTCTTTATTCGACCATCCACAAAAGGAGACCGCAGCTACTGATCTGCTGGATCATCGTCCTCACCACCCGGAGTCTCGTGAAAGCCACCGAAGGGATCCACACAATCGGGGTACATGAACCCGTAAGCATTGGGGTCAGAGAATCGGGAGCCTTGGAATTGATGATCCTGAAGGTTAAGATCCAGATAAAGATTACGGTCCTGAAGTGTTCGTTGGATGAAGTAGGCTTGGTCATGGAAGCGACTCTGAATGAGATTCCCGAGGCCGCGGGTATTGGCCCGCATCTGCTCATCTGCCTGAGCCATACGCATATCAAAATGCTGCTGGGTTAGCGATATAAAACGGCCAGATGGAGGAGGCGCAGAAGGCATAGCTGCAGGAGAAGTAGGCTGGGGTTCTTAGGAGGATGAAGCACGAGACGTGGAGGCACTAGGGGTTGAGCGGAAGACAACGAGAAAGGAAGGAACACCATCCGATTGGCAGAGAGAGGTCCACGCCTTTGGCCTCAAGAATTAGGGTGATGAAGGCGCCATAGTTAAGTATTGTTTCTCCACAGGAAGGACAGAGAAGAAGGCGTTGAGGAGAGTTTTGGGGAATGACCAAGTCTTCTTCGAGTGCAAATAATATATGCAAACTAGAGCGTCATTTGTGATAGCATCGTAGTTGTCGGACTTGGGGTAAAGAGTGTGGCAGATGATCTGATGGAGCTCGTAGTAGAAGGGCTCCAACTGCTTCGAGATGGCCGGAATGGCAGGAGGATTCGGTCCCTTGCAGATAATGCCGCAGAACTCATCGAAGGAGACTTCGGCGGTAGGATAGAGACCGGCCAAGGTCGGAAGAGCATCCCTGCGATTTGGTATCTCGAGAATCTCCGTAATGTCGCAATCCGTGAGGCAAAAGTGGCTATCATTGACTATGGTTTCGATGGCGTTGTTGGCCAGATTAGGAATAAGGTTGCAGTAGAAGAGTCGTACCGCCGCCGGATAGACAGGCACTTGCTGACGCAGAAGAAAGAAGAGGTCGACAGTTCAAAAAGTGACAGATGGCCAGAGAAGACATTCCAATTTATAGCCTTTCATTTGTAGACGGTGTGGTTTACAAAGTGATGGAACCACGCATCGGCAGCAAGGGCGGAGTTGAAGATCTTGGGATCATAGGCTCCATTGGGTAGGGGCACCAGAGTGAATGGGTTGGAAACAGAGGTGGAGCGAGGTCGTTTGAGACTTGCCATGGATGTTGATGGTAAGAGGAAGATAGGGTGTGAAGGATGGTGGAGAGGAAGAAGAAGGAGTTGTGGTTATAAAGAGAAGAGAAGAGAGATGGTATTAAATATGGGGGGTTTTAAAAAGAGAGAGGGATGTGAAAGGATGGGATGAAAGTAATAAATGAAGAGGAGTTTTGAAAAGAAAGAGGGATGTGAAAGGATGGGATTGAAGAGATGGGTATTTAACGAAGGGAGGGGAATTAAATGAAGGGATTTAAAAAGATGTGAAAAAAATGAATAGAAGAGTTTGGTGGGGCCCGATAGCTGTCATTACTGGCTGTCTCTGCCGCAGGCGGTATGCCGTCGGCATGCCGGTAGATGCCGACAGTATACCGATTATGCGCACAGAAAGTTATTGTGAAAGCGAATCGGTATGCCGTCGAAATGCCGCCGGTGTGCCGTCTGAGTAAAGCTAGATGTCAAGATTAATGATGCCTAATTCTCGACAAAGAAAACGAAACGATCCTCCGGAAGCGGTTTGGTGAAGATGTCGGCCAATTGATAAGTAGTGTCAATAAAATCTAGGCGAATATCCCCCTTTTGTTGATGGTCACGAAAAAAATGGTGTCTAATCTCAATGTGCTTCGTGCATGAGTGACAAATCGGATTTTTCGTGAGATTTATAGAGCTAGTATTATCACATTTAATGGAAGTGCAAGTAGAAGAGATGCCATAATCTACAAATGTTTGTGACATCCAAAGAATTTGTGCCCAACAGCAGCCGGTCGCTATATACTCGACATCAGTGGTTGAAAGAGCAACAGAATAAAATATTTGCATCCAAAAACTTTAAAAAGCTCAATAGAAGGAATTTTGTCAAACCAGAGCTCATATGGAGTCTTTTTAGAAATAGGTCTAATTAAAACCCTATTTATAACATGACATGCCGTGTTAACGGCTTCCGTCCAAAAGTATTGGGGGAGCTTATATTGGTTTAACATAACCCGGGCCATATCGCCAAGGATTTTATTCTTTCTTTCCACAACACCATTTTGTTGTGGAGTTCGAGGGCAAGCAAAATCATGACCAAAACTATTATTTTCGTAAAATCTTTTAAAATCGGCATTGTCAAATTCTTCTCCATGATCACTTGTAATTTTGTTAATAGTAATGCCTTTCTCATTTTGAACACGTTTACAAAAGGCAACAAATTCACGAAAAGTATCACTTTTATTTGCAAGAAAAATAACCCAAGTATATCTTAAAAAATCATCAACCAAAACAAAAGCATAAAGTTTACCTCCAAGACTAGCTACTCTACTAGGACCAAATAAATCCATATGAATAAGTTGAAGTGGTCTAGTGGTACTCACAAAGTTGATGAATTTGAAGGATAACTTGGTCAACTTACTTTTCTTACATTCTTCACATACCATATCCTTTTTGAAGGAGATACTTGGAAGCCCTCTTACAAGCTTCATGGTGGCAAGACGGGAGATATTATCCATGTTAGCGTGTCTAAGCCTCATGTGCCAGAGCCAACTTTCATCATTCTTTGCAACTAAGCACCTGTCATTGTTAGTACCTTCAACAAGATAGAGAATATATATATTGTTTTCTCTAATGCCTTCATACACCGTAGATCCACTAGTGCTATCGGTAATGAAGCATTTGAGTTTAACAAACTTAATATCATAACCATTATCTGTAAGATGACTGATACTAAGAAGGTTGTGTTTGAGATTTGTAACAAGACAAACATTCTTAATACACGGATAAGGAGGGGAGTCGATATTACCATTTTCTATGATGTGGCCTTTTAGATTGTTACCAAAGGATACATGTCCTTCTTTCTTCATCGATAGCGTTGTAAAAAGTGAAGCATCACCGGTCATGTGCCATGAGCAACCGCTATCGAGGATCCACTTGCTTCTAGCATGAGAAGAATTCTTCACCTACAACATAAGTTGAAGATGAACATTTTGGTACCCAAGATTGTTTGGGTCCTTGATTGTTAGTCTTAGGAACCCATTTAAAAACTTTCATATCAACCTGTTTCCTTGTTTGACAATAATTAGAAGTATGTCCAAGTAGACCACAATAGTTGCACATCATGGAAGATTTAGAAGAGAATGTGTGAGTGTTATGCATATGTGGAGCTTTAGTGCGAGGAGTTCTATTATGAGTGTTATGGTAATGATAAAAAGCATGATGTGAGGTATTCTTCTTAACAAAGGGTCCTTTTCTTGTGTTAGGATATGACCTATGTGTAGTGTTCTTGTTCATGTAAGAATTGTGACTAGTATTGTGATGAGTGTAGGAGTGTCTTGGAGCATGTGTGCGAGCTGTGTTTTTATCAACATGTTTCTCACCATGCATAAGAAGATCATTATACTTAGTAGAGGTATCATATTCTCTTCTATTAGCAGCTTGAACTTTATGCATAGCTGTTTGCAAAGAACAAAAGGTTTATTACAAACTAAGAAAAAGAGTACAGAAGTACACTTGATTTTTGGGAAAGTACAACTATAGAAATCTGATCAGAAGACGATTACTTTATCCCTTGGACGATGTGATATCGAAGACACGAGCCTCTGGAGAATGCAGCAGCACTTTAGCAGAAGATTATGATCACTCTTGATGATTTGTGATTGATCTAAAATCCTATTTATAGAGTTATTAAAATAATTATTTAGTAGTTATTCTGGATTGTGCATATTTCAGGTTGCGTGCCTCATGTTCACTTGCGCGAATGGTTGCACTAACTGTTGTAGACGCATGACATCATTTGATTAAGATGTGCATGGTCGTGGGCAGTGTAGTGGACACATTCTGTAAAGTTAGTAGCTTGTGCGCTACGTCACTCTGTCCTGAACATCATTTGATCACCTTGCGCGTGCTTCATCAGGTTGCGCGTGGGCGCAACGTAACAACCTGCACGAGCGGTTTGCACCAACTACTGTGGACGCATGGAATCGTTTGATTGAGATGCGCGTGGTCGTGGGCAGTGTAGTGGGCACACTCTGCGAAGTTGATGGCTTGTGCGCCACGTCACCCTATTTTTAAAATAAGAGTTGATCAAGTGGCGCCAATTTGTCAGGCTGCGCATAGGCGTAACTCAATGACTGGCGCCTTTAACTAGGTCTTCTGTGATGTACTGATTAATCCTCGTACCATTCAGTGACTTGCACGAACCAGCTGTCAGCATTAATTACATGCTGACAAAAACTCCTCGAGCGCCGCGTTGCACGGGATTCGAATAGGTTTTCTTTAATCTCTGTGCTGTCACTTGTCAGATAATGATGACACCGTTACAGCTTGTCGAGGAAGTATGCCACGTGTCGTTCTACGCACCCTGACTCCAGCGCAACCTGGCGTTGGCGCAACCTGATGTTGCGCAACTTGATTTTTTGGCGCAATATAATGTTTTGGCGCCATCTGGTGATCGAATATTTTAATGGGTGGCGCATCTTATTTTTTAGGCTCTACAAGACCCCCTTCAAAGTTTTCGAAACTTGAAAATACTTCAGAGTTTTGAAATACTTTGAATTATGCTAGTTTTGTTTGGATTGTGCCAGTCAATGCTAAACCGTCATAATACATTTCTTCTCGAAAACATTCGATCTTCTCTTCGTCTTTTCGAGTTTCATTGATGATGTTCGGTTTCCCATGGGGAATATAAAGCGTTGGTTGATTAGATATATAGGGAGAGGTCCTTGTACTCATTCTTCACTTTTGTACTTCCATGGCACCTAAGAAGAAGGAGATGGCGACCGACGTTAATACCGAAGTGAAAGCTCAGGAGACAAGGCCTGACACTGCGCCTACGGTTCTGTCTGAGGCTGACCGATCACTGCGAGCAAATAATTTCTTAGAATGCTTTGGATTTACCCCATCAGTCTTTGATCGTCTGAACAGTGGTCCTTCGTCCTCTTCCGAAGAGCGCGGTGACGCAGAAGGATTTCTTCGTCTGATGCGTCGTTCAGGGATTCGTGATATGCGCGAGTTACGTGCTTCTCTTCGCCAAGCTGGTGAAGAAGACGAGAAGAAGTAACGGTTTCTGTAGGGCGCCAATTTTTCTTTTGTCTTTTGCGCAACTCATTTTGTAGGGACTTGTTTTCCCTTTTCTTTTATAAGAAAAGAATGAAAAATCATTTCTGGCGCCCTTTTGCAAACCTTTTCGTGTGATCTGTTTAGTGGTGCGTGCCAATGCACCATTTTGACCAACTCAAATGTTTGCTATTTTTTACGAAGAACACGTGGCATTTTTCATGTGGTTTGAACACCTTTCGTTTAGGTCCTTCCCGAGATAGGCTCCTAAAATGATGCGCCCATTCTCATCTTTTAAACTCTTTGAATAGCTGATAGGAGAAATAAAAAAGAAATGTCCCTAAACTCTTTCTTTTTATTTCTTCTTTTTGTTTATGGCGATGGTTCTTTGCAGAATCCCCTCGGCGGTCAAGAGTTCAATGTTCGTGAGCCTTTCTGCGCCACCAAATCCGATGCTGTTCTTCTGCATACCGCGTCTTCGGATGTTGGTTTGCCATGCTCTATATCATCGACGATCTTCAGCACAAACATAGTTGATTTTGATGGTAAGTCCCAATAAAGAACCAGTGGTTTCTATACATGAGCGCTATTCATGAATTGTGTTTAACTTGCACCACTTTTTATTGAGACTGTTTTGAAGACATGCGCTGATTTGTAGAAATAAGGCGCATGTTGTAGACGTGCGCCTGAAATCCTGAGAAAAGGCGCACACTGCAATCCAGTGCCTGACTTCGATCAAAGGTGCATGTTTTATCATAGGCGTCTATAGGCTGACTCTGATGATGTGCGTCTGTTGATCAAAGGTGCACAGTTTGATAGATTTTGCTAACTTTTCTTTCTTTGTTGATATTTGCAGAAGTCTGGTTGGCAAGCTTCTTCAGAACTGGCATCGACGACTTGGATAATGTGGGGAGCATTCTTCTAACACTCACATCAAACAGCTCATGTGATTCTGACGCTCAAATCAGACAGCTCAGGACTCTCCATGTTCCAGAAGGGTCTTTCTCAGATAGTAGGAAGGGCCTTTATACATGAGAGTTGGACGGTGGAGAGACATAATTAGGAATCGTATCATGAGGGTGATCTCATTCCTAGTTCTCATGATGGGTCGTCTCTTCTCCACCAGTTGTATTGACAGCAGCTTATCTTTGAGCTGCTGTACTCTGGGGTTCTCCTCTCGTCTTTCTGAGAGAGAAGACCAGAGTTGATTCCGTTGCCTTGCTCGCTGCTTCAGGTCGAGACGACAAGGAACTGGCTCCAACAAGAAGATCCAAAGATGTAATAGACCTTCATTTATTAGATTTGGAATGAAAATTCGAGATGTAATAGATTTCCATCAAGATGTATCTATGTTTTTTTTAAAAGAAAGAATAAAGAATGATTTTATCTTCTTTATGATTTGATTTTGATGTGATGATATAGAAAATAGAATCCAGAGGAAATGTGGACGTGAATTCATTTTTCTATAAATGATCTTCAAGTCCGCTGGGACTTTTAAGGACAGAATATCGTGTCTAAAAAGACAATATCTGCGATAATACGGACTTATCGTAAAGAAAAGACATCTTTCAAAATAGCTGGGTTTCAAAAGACGGAATTGATGATTTGGATAAGCTCCACGGGGAATTTTGAGTATTTATCTTGTGACTTTATTTACGAAAGAGTAAATAAAATGAAATAGAAATGAAAAGACTAATGAATAAGCATGCCTTTTCAAGGAAATATTGCTTCGATTCTCGAGACAAATAGTGAATGAAGATCTTTTAATGAACATGCCTTTTCGAGGAAAGGTGGTTTCGATTCGCGAGACAGAACGTTTGGCTTTCATCTGCCTTTAAATAATGTGGAACTTTTCTGAAAGCATCATTTATTCTTTTTCTCTCATTTGCAAATGTCTTCAGAAGATTTGCCTGAGGCGACAGGAGTAATCCCGAAGATCGAAGCCGCCCTCGACACTCCTTCTGATGAGCCTCTACTGCCTACTCAGCCATAAGTCGGAGAAAGCTCGACTGTCATTGGACAGAAGCAGGACATTCTTGTCGAACTAGTAGAGCCTGGGAGTACTGCCGAGGAAGAAGCTTTGAGGAAGGCTGCTTGTGAACTGCTAGTGTCATCGGACAATAATGTCTTCGAGCTTCTTGCGAAATATATTTTCAATCAAGAGGGCTCCGGTCCTCGTTAATTTTATGTATTTCCCTCTATTTTAAATTTATGCAAATAAAAAGAAATTTTATTTACATTATGAGTCTCTGTGTTGATATATATATTTTTTCAAACATAATATTTCTTAAGAAATTTGCCATTAATGGGCATCATGGCGACTCGACCATCCATACCAGTTAATTGATAAGCTCCGTTGGAGAAAACTTTACTTACAACATAAGGTCCTTCCCACTTTGTTTCGAATTTGTCTTCGCTCATGTGCGTCTAGTCATAGGACGTCTGACGGTTAGAACTAGTTCTCCTTTTTGAAATGTTCGGGCTTTGACTTTACAGTTGAAGGCTTTTGATAGACGAGCTTGGTAGAACTCAATATATTGTTGAGCAAGGAGCCGTTTCTCGTCAAGCGCTTCAAGCTTCTGAAGTCTCAGGCGATCATTATTTTCGGTTGTGAGTTTATTGGCAATGGCAATCCTTAGGGAAGGGATCTGGATTTCCAATGGTAAGACAACCTCGCATCTATATACCAAAAAGAAAGGTGTGCAGCCTGTAGGAGTACGTATAGTAGTACGGTAAGCCCATAAAAATTCTCTAAGCTTCTCATTCTAGTTTTATTTGTTGGTAGAAACAAACTTCTTGAGGAATTTGATGATAGTTTTGTTAAATGCTTCTGCCAACCCGTTAGCTGCAGGATTGTAAGCTGTAGGAGCAATATTATTGATCTTGTTGTCATCGCAGAATCGAGTGAATTTCTGACTGATGAATTGTGGCCCATTATCATGAATGATTTACCGAGGAACACCGAATCTATAAATCACATGATGCTTGATAAAGTTGATGACACTGCTTGTCTTGACCTCAGCTAGTGTAGGAACGAAATCGTAAAGCAGAATACTCCAGAGGGGGGTGAATAGAGTAGGCAGCGGAATATTGCTAATTAAAAACTTGTTAGCAGTTAGATCACAGATATAATAATAATCACAAAAAGTAAATGACATAATTTAAAAGTGATCAGAAGGCAAACGCAAATACCGAGATTTATACTGGTTTCTCTCTGGTGAGGACTAGTCCAGTCGGAAGAACTCTAGCTTCCAGTTGAATCCACTATTGGAAAATCCCGCAAGTTTTCACACGAAGTCCTTGCAACTTCTATAGACGCGAGCTTTGATACAAAGAACTCGTCCAACTTCAATTGTGAAGAGTTGAATCTTCTATCAAGCCTTTGATTACAATCGCTCTTGAAATTTCTAGACCGTACCGCACTGCCAAATCGACTAGAGGACTGTAACTGGCTTGGGATTTGAAAATGAAAGCTTTTAAGAACTCATTGGAAGACTGTAAGCTTTAAGAAGAGAGAAGATTGAAAGTGAATTGGTGTTCTGAAATGATCGAAATGCTTCTCTATTTATAGCTTTTCCAAAGACAGAACTCTGACAGAATTCGGGCAGAACTCTTTGTAACAATCCGTAACTGAAGGATGACCAAGTTCAAAAATCCAACGTTCACTAACGTTCCAAATGGCCGAACTCTGGCCGAACTCGGGCCGAGTTCTCCTGAGGTTCTGCCAATTCATTTTTTGGAGAAAATAAATTTTGGCTTTTTGAACAATCCTTCAGAAGCTTTTTGTAAAAAGAATATTTTTCAAAAACATGGGTCATTTGTAAAAGAATAGGATGGTTTTGAAAAACATTTTTGGATAGCCTATTTGCCAGTACGATTCGGTATACAATGTATTCCTAGACTCAATAAAATGAAAATTACATTGCTTAGCAGGAAATACATTCTGAATGGCGAACGGCTTCAGTCTTGAACATTATTGATAACCATTGTTGAGCAGTGTCCAAAACGATATAGGTAAACATCTGAGTTGACTTGTATTTATATCGAGACAGAGTTTGATCAATTATTAAAATCAGGTTTGACCATGACCAATGGGCCAACAATCTCCCCCATTTTGATAATTGACAAACCTTGCCGATATAACATCTAAGCTTGGAATCAAATCAAAATAGTAAAAAAAATTGTTCATAACCTATATTTCATTATAAACATGTTAGATCCTTATTTCTCCCCCGTTGTCACTTAGGAAAATAATTGCAAAAGAGAAAGCTCCCCCGCAATCAATGCATAAGTAACAATCAGTGAAGAAACACAATAAAAAATAAATAATCATGACAAGCATGGTAAAAACAGTAAAAGAAATAGATAGAATATAGAACAACAACACAGGCATGTATTTGTCTCAGGCGGTTAATAAAGAATGAAGCAACAAAAGATAGATAGTGCTACTATAAACTGAAACAAATAAAGTGCTGAATAATAGACTAAGATGCCAAAACTGAGGCATAATAAAAAATAACCATGTCCATGAATAATCACATAATAGAAAAAGTACTAATAATAACTAAAAAGAGTACTGATAAAATCTTGGAATGTCGGAGCATTTCCAAGTAAACATAAGACAAAAAGAAACAGTCTCAATAATCTAACATCTCAAAACTCATCAACATCATCATCATCAGCTGCAGCTCCAGCATGTCCAGAAGGACCAGCTCTAGAAGTACCAACGCCAGAAGTGCGAGGAGTGGCGCCAGCGTAAAACTCACCGACATAGTTACGAGGAGGGGCACGAGCAGTACGATACCAATCATATCGTTCCCTGGCTGGAACAGAGAGTGTACCGCCTCATCGTCAATGCGGTAGCCAGAAACAGAAGGGTCTCGAGGCAGAGAGTGTTTGCAAAAACAAAAGTATAGAACTTTATTGATACAAACTGTAATAAAGATTACAAGAATTCTGGGAAAATTACAACTATAGGAGTCCAATCTTGATGACGATTGCTTTATCCCTTGGACGATGTGAACTGTGAAGACGAAGCCTTTGAAGTTGAAAACAACTCTGGAAACTGAAGGCAAAAGCCTCTGAAGTTGAAGACAAAAGTCTCGGAAGAATGCAGCAACACTTTGGCAAGAACTCCTGAACTCTCTGATTTCTGATCTCTGATCTTGATCCCCTTAAAATGAAGACTTGAAACTCTATTTATAGAGTTCTGAAAATAACTAACTTTCAGTTATTTTTGGACTGCGCAGGATGATTTGCGCAGCATTGGTTTGCGCAACATTGATTTGCGCAGACAGTTACTGGATCGTGGGCCAACTATCATGGACACATGGCATCATTTGATAGAAATGCGCATGATCGTGCATAAACAGTTGCCACGTAATGAGCAATCGATGGCATGAATGCCACGTGTAACTTAACAATTATATTGATGGAGTGCGCAGAGTTGAATTGCGCATACATGGTTTGCGCAGACTCAAACTGTGCAGGATTGGTTTGCGCTGCCAGCTGTCAACCGCCCTCGAGCACTGTGCGGCGCAGGAAACGAACAGATTCCTTGTTATTCGTGCTGTCAGTTGTCAGAAAAGATTTGATTCGATTTGGTAATGATGACTTCTGCCACGTCAGTCTGCGCAGTTGGAAGTGTGCGCAAAGCAGTATGCGCAATCGGATTGCTGCACAATCTATTGTCTGCGCAATTCATCCAAATGATGGGTTTCTTGATTTCTTGACTTTGTTGATTGATGCAACTTGATTTTTTTAGGACCTACAAGACCCCCTTCAAAGTTTTCGAAAGTTGATTTGATTCAAAGTTTCGAAATACTTTGAATTTTTGAATTTTGAATCAAGTTGCGCATGATGATGAGCTGTCTGCGCAAAGTGAAGTGCCCCCAAATTTTAGGCGCAATCCAAGGCAGCCGTTTCGTATTTCAAAGGCTATAAATAGCCCACTTCTTCATTTCATTTTTTTACTTTGCCTCCTTCGTGCTTTTGAGAGAAAAATCCCCGAACCCTTTCTGTCTTCTTTCTCCGACGACTTCCATGGCGCCCCGACGATCTAATGTTACCGCCGCCGCCGCTGCGAAGGGAAAAGCTCCAGCCGAATCTTCTGACAGAGTTGCTCGACGAGCATCTCGACATGAGTCTGCATACCCTGCTCTGATAGGTAGTAAAACCGATCGAAAACCCCTTTTTAGGGTGTTTTGACTTCCTTCGATCTTCGAAACTCATTTCTTTTTAGAGATGAGTTCAAATTGCGCCACCCCTTTTTAGGATTTTTTGGTTGCATAAACAGTCAGTCTTCATTTTTATGAAGACTGTAATCCTGCGCAATCTATCGAATTGTGCTGACAGAAAGTCAGCGCAATCGATTGATTTGCGCTGAATGTCAGCGCAATCGTTTGGTTTGCGCACCCTATTATGATGCGCAAACTAATGTTGCGCAATTCATGTTAGCGCAATCTGAGGATTGTGTACTCTTCTGTTTTGCTTGTCTGAAAATAGAGTTTTTGACTTGTACTGATCTTCATCTGTTTTTGATGCAGTTGAAACCAATGAAGATCCAAACTATGAACATTTTGTGGGAACTTTGTCTGAATCTGAATATAAAGAAGATTTGTCTCACGTCCATTATCCTCAGTACGATCTGCCGACTTCTTGTCAGGCAATATTGATTTCTCAGGACAACGAAACTTTAATGTGTCTGATGAATGGACAGCCTCTGGAATCAGCAGATGCTGTTATCCACAAGAAACCCTTATTCTTGTTTGGTGACGCCTTTGAAAAAGTCTCCCAGCCTAGGCCAAGGATGGAGGAGATGGTAGTCCACCGGGAAGACAGATCATTCTTCATTCCTGACATTGCTCGATGCCTTCCTTTGTCACGGTACGCTCATGCGAGCTACCCAAGGAAAATGGATTGGAACATCACCCTTCTCCAGGATGCTCGTGCAGGGAAGATCTTTGTAAAGAAGGTTAACGGGAAAGATATGTTTTACAGCTCTTCTGACAGATACAGTGTTATGTTGAGAGGTTTGAGACCCAGCTGCATTCCACCGGAAAACTCCTCTATGCTGATGCCCGTCAGAACCCCTATATTCGCAAATGAATTTGCAAAGGAAGAAGGAAGATACCCTGAACAGGATATCAGAATGACTGGATTAGTGAATCCAGATTACAAACGATGGAATTGCATTGCAAATTGGGTTCTGACAACCTTCCAAGACAAACTTCAACAAATTAACCTGTTTCAAGCAGTGCATGCCACTGTATACGGGTTTGCTCCTAACCCTCATATGTTTTTGGCCTTGGCTGAGCGATACAATTACAGAACAGGAACCTTCATGACCCCGGGTGGAGAGATGGGGTTTGCACTCTACGAGATGAAGTACATCTCATACTTGCCTATGGCGGATGCTCCGTATGAGGAGTTTGTTCCCACAAATGATGAGTTAGAGAAACTCAGAAAAGAAAATGCTGAAATGGTAGCAGTGTTTGAGGAACTGCTATGCCATTACAAGATTTGCTCTTTGTACTATAAAAGTGCTACGGCCAACACTTGCTATTCTTCGAAGTGGCTTCCATACTTGTTTCTCAACCATTTAGAGGAAAAGAAAACTAAGGAGAACGACAAGTGTTACCCTAATTTTTTTCAAACCCTTAAATAGCACAGAAGTCATGAAGATGATGGAAGAAAGTAAACATTATGATAAGGAAATGAAGGATGATCATCAATGTCCACCTTTAAAGAAAGGTGACATTTTGGAGAGTTTTTTGAGAATGGGTTACAGACCCATGTCGAAAGAAGCTCAGTTAGCAGGGTTTCTGACACACTGGCTCAGACGATTCGTGGTCCCGGGATCTAGTGCAGTGGACCGTTTTCATCGCGGTGTACTTTTTGCTGCCGTCAAGCTAGTCTTCGGTTATAAGGTTGACTTGTTATCGGCAATGACCTGCAGATTGAATGCGAGTCTTCGCTTGTATGTTAACTCGATGCTGAAGGCAAAGGGAGAGAAAGAATTCCCCCGTCTCGAACTGCCGTACACTTATCTCTTTGGATGGTTACTCCTCCACTATCCAACTTTAATGGACCCTGGTATGGGACCAGTAGATGGCAGCTTCTTACGCAGATATTCTCAGGGTAAATGGAAGTACACCTCTCTGAGTGAGTGTAGATTTGTTTTAAATTTGAACAGAGGATGGAACTTCTGTTGCGCCCCTCTCCCGGCTGGTCATGACCAGATGCCACCCAACATGGTAGATTCAAAGCTGCAGCCCTTAAACCGTGTGGCCTTTGAATGGTTGAAGACAATTCGATCATCTCATTTAGTATACCGCTTTGAAGAAGAATGCTTTTTGGAACCATACCTCCCTAGCTGTTTTGCTAGACAATTTGGGTATGATCAGTTCCACGTAGGAAACGCAATCACCTGCCTTCAGGGCAAGGGTTTCTTGATTGACGGGGCCCGAGCTTGGGCCTACTACAATGCCCGTGACACAAAGGCTACCTTCTCGATGCCACCAAAGAGCACTCCTCAAGGGCCTCGGATGCTCTTTACATACTCGGTATTTTACACATCTGTAAATACTTTTGCCGAAAACTTTAATCTCGCCGATAGTTTTGCTTCTGCGATAAGATTAAGGAAAGGGAGGATAGCTTTATCAATCCCTGCCAATGATGAGGCAAACGAGCCGGCGGATGAACCCCTAGAAACTTCAAGAGAAATGATGTTCCAACAAGAAGTAAACGCAGCAATGCGTATCTCTCTGAGAGTGGGAAAGTCTCCTGCCAAGAAAAGAAGAAGAGAGGAGCCTCCTGCTCCTGCAGCAAAGAAGAAATTGGTCTTGGAGCATTCTTCTGATAAAGTGACTACAAGATCCCAATCTCGACAGCTAGCCGAGACAAATCATGAAGTTGCTACTACACCAACTTCTGTACAGAAGCAAACAGCACCAATAAATATAGAGAGTCCCGACAGACCTCTACACAGAAAGAAGAAGAAGTTGGTCACCAGGAGAAATTTAGAAGCCTCTTCTTCCAAACAACTCCTGACTTCAGTAGATGCTGCAGCAGGATTTATAATGCCATCTCCCACCCCTGTTTCTGAAACATGGAGTAAAATCCTTGAAGAGACTGAACAAAGGGGAGATCTTGACCCCAGAATTGAAGTTGAAATACTCAGAGAAAACATCATTGAAGAAGAGCTAAATATTATACGACCCCTTTCTTCTGTCGCGGAGACGACTCAGCTTCCTCCTACTCCAAAGACTCTTCGTGAAGAAGAAGAGCGTGAAATGATCGAAGCTTTAGAAGATTGTTATAGCCTGCAGGAGGATCTAACCGCAACTGACAGTGGGAATGCAGCCCAAGAAGAAGAAGAAGATAAGGATGAAGAAAGCTCTTCGTCTGGAAATGTTGATAAGTATATACAGAATCCTGAAGGGGACAACGAAGAACACATATCTCCTGATACCGCCGACGATGCTTCGGATCCTAAAAAGGATATTGAAGTAGAGGCGTCCGTAGAAAAGCTTGTTAACCCTGATGAAGACGTCGAGATAGAAATATCTCCTGAAGAAGTGGCTGGTGAAGATGTTCAGCAAGAGAATCCCGCCACCGAACCCCAAGGTATAAAATGAGATTTAACAATCTTCTTTCTTTAAAATAGATTGATATCTAATATCTTCATTTGTAGTTCTTGCAGGTCTTGATACTCTACCAACACCTCCGATGGACCTGGCTATGGTGCCTATTCCAACGGTAGTTGTTAGTAGTAGCCATCACTTATCTTGCGGCTCTGAAGCGGGCAGCAGCCAAGCTGTCGTAATTGAAGCTACTTCCGTTCAACGGGGGTCTATTCCAGCAGAAAATGTAGTTGTTGTTAGATCCAATCAAGGTAAGACTGCTTTTTAATTTGATCTTTTTGTTTATTGGCAAATTAGTAAAATAATAATTTTACTTTTTGCAGAAGAACAAACAGGAGGAGCAGCTAGTTCCACTCTGGCTCCTTTGTTTAAAGAGCCTATCATTCAGCAGCAAAGGATTGAGCAACCGACTACCCCATCCTCAACAGGGGTAGCTTCGACTCCTGGAACTATAGCCATCAATCAGCAAGTTGTACAATCATTTACCAAGTGCTTTTTTGAATCGTTGGGATCTCTTGCCCATAAGATGATAGAGAAGGAAGGAGCTGACTTTATTATGGTTAGGAAGCCAACTTCTTTTTTAATAAGAGCCATAAGGGATCAAGGAGATGAGGCTCAAGCCATTCTTCTTGAACATATATTGGATGAGTTGGAAGTATCCATCAAGAAATATAAAGAGCTCAAGAAGAAGAATATAGATTCTCTGGTGCAAGCCGAATATGAGCGACTAGCCCAAGAAGCTGATATTGAAAGGATAAACCTTCAGAACCTTTTAGAAGCTCATTCTGCAAAGTCCGCTGAATTCAACTCAAAGATAGAATCAGTTACTTTGGCAGCTGAGAACAAAGGACAGAGGCTTACTGGATTGAAAGCGGAAATCATTCGCCTTCAGAAAGAATTTGAAGAAGAAACTGCCAATCAACGACTTATGATTGAACAACTCAATACCCTAATTCAAGAGAAGAATGAGTATGAAGAGACTCATAGTGCTGAAATTACCCGCAGGACCATAGATATGCCTGTTTTTGATGAAGAAAAAGGGATGGAAGAAGCAAGAATGAGAGTAACAACTAGTCATGAAGAAGAGTTGTAGACCTTGAAGCAACAGATCAACAATTTGATTGTTCCTCCTTCCTGATTGAAACTCTTTTGTATCTTTGTTTTTGTTGCTGTGGAAGCATTTTTGTACTGTCTTATATTCTGATTAAATAAAAGACATTTTGTTGCGGCTCCATTATTTATTGCATATCTTATTCAGATATAAATAATAGATAGATATTTATTGACAACTTAATCGAAAACGACAAGTTGCTGATGTAGAAGATGAACGATGATGAATCGTCAATGTATATGAAAAAAATGAGTGAACGGGAATACCGTCAGATAACAATGAAAGAACGAGTAAATCGTCAAATGATGTTGAAATGAACGAATTAACCATCAAATGATAATAAATGAACGGGTTAACCGTCACAAATAGATGAACGGATGAACCGTCAGAGATTAACGAACGGACGAATCGTCGGATGAGTGTAAATAAATGAACGGATGAACCGTCAAGTGAATGTGATAAATGAACGCATGAACCGTCGAATGAATGTGATAAATGAACGGATGAACCGTCGGAAGTTAATGAACGGATGAACCGTCGGATGAATTTAATAAATGAACGGATGAACCTTCGGAAGTTAATGAACGGATGAACCGTCGGATGAATGAAATAAATGAACGGATGAACCGTCGGATGAATGAAATAAATGAACGGATGAACCGTCGTTTCATTATTTGAGGAACTTCTGTCTATATAAATATAGCAGAAATCTGACAGGAATAAACACTTCTGCTCTTCAACATAAAAATGTCATCCGGAGAAGCATCTAAGAAGGCCGAAATCGCCTCGAAGGTTGAGAAGGGCACTGAAGAACGCCCTGCCGATCCAATCCAGCCGAAGGAGGCAAAAGCGGGCGAAGGTTCGTCTACACCTCAGCCACCACGAGACATTCTGGACTTCCTGCTTGAACCTGGAAGGACTAAAGAAGAAGAAGCCATGAGGATGGCTGCCTGCAAGTTTCTTGTGGGATCCAGCAAGGAAGTTCTCGACTCTTTTGCTGACCGTATTTTTAAGAAGGACGGCAGTGGCCCTCGTCCAAATATAGAGAAAGATGATAGTGACCTTTAATATTATGTACTATCATATGATGAAATAAAATTTGCATTTTATTTATGAACTTGATTTTGACTGATAATTTACAAATATTTACATTTATACATAATACTTCTTTAAGAATTTGCCATTGATAGGCATCATAGCAACTCGACCATCAAGTTCTGAAAGTTGATAAGCACCATTTGAGAAGACTTTGCTCACAACATAGGGACCTTCCCATTTTGTATCGAATTTCCCTTTGCTCATATGAGTCATAGTCATAGGACGTCTGACCGTTAGAACAAGTTCTCCTTGCTGAAAGGCTCTGACCTTCACTTTACGATTAAATGTCTTTGAGATGCGGGCTTGGTATAACTCAATATGCTGTTGAGCCATTAACCGCTTTTCATCCAATGCTTCCAACTCTTGGAGTCGAAGAAGGTCATTATTTTTTGTGGTAAGCTCATTGGCAATAGCGATCCTTAAAGAAGGAATTTGTAACTCCAAAGGAAGGACAGCTTCACAGCCATACACTAAAGAGAAAGGTGCAAAGCCTGTGGGATTGCGGACTGTAGTTCGATAGGCCCAAAGACATTCGCCAAGTTTCTCGCTCCAATTTCGTTTGTTAGTGGATACAAACTTTTTAAGAAGCTTAATAATGGTTTTGTTAAAGGCTTCAGCTAAACCATTAGCGGCAGGATTGTACGCCGTCGAAGCAACATTGTTAATCCGATGATCATCGCAGAATCTAGCGAACTTCTGACTAATAAATTGAGGTCCATTGTCATGAATGATTCTGCGAGGTACACCGAATCTATAGATGACATGGTGTTTAACGAAATTGATGACACTGCTAGTCTTGACTTCAGCCAGAGGTATAGCTTCGGCCCACTTGGAGAAGTAATCGGTTATCGCCAATATGAACCGATGTCCTCTAGAAGAAGAAGGATTAATAGGACCTATGATGTCCATACCCCAAGCTTCAAAAGGCCATGAAGCAGCAGTTGGGTGTAAGAATTCCGAGGGTTGATGAATGAAGTCTGCATGGATTTGACAAGCACGATATTTTCTTCCATATTCAATGGCATCTGATACCATAGAGGGCCAATAATAACCCATACGTCTAATACGATCCTGTAATTTAGGACCAGGTTGATGTGCTCCACAAACGCCATCATGAGCTTCACGTAACACTTGTTTGGCTTCATCACCAGCTAAACAGCGTAGAAGAAGACCATCATAAGTTCGCCGATAGAGGGTCTTGGTAGTTTGATTGTAATAGAATCGGAGAGATCGTCGACGAACGCTTGTAGCCTCCTTAGGATCTTCGGGGAGTATGTCATGAACCACAAAGTCAATGAAAGGAGTTCTCCAATCTTCATCAATAACATCGACTTCAGCAAAATTACTGAATTCAATATTACGATTGTTTTCGATGCAGAACAGTTCTCGGTTGGAGATAACCACGACCTGCTGTCTTTTGATAGGGATGGCTAAGACAGCTGCAAGATTGGCCAAAGCATCGGCTTCAGTATTGCAAGCTCGTCGAACATAGTCAATGAAGAAGGCTTTGAATGATGTAGCTATATTGATTGCCGCCTCATGATAAGGTACTAGGTCTTGATGACGGACTTCATAGGTTCCTCTAACCTGATTTACAACCAATTTAGAGTCACCATAGACTTCCAGATATTCAACATTCAGTTGTTTAGCTAACTGAAGGCCGACAAGTAAGGCATTGTACTCTGCCACATTGTTAGAGCAAGGTTCATCTAAAGAGTAGGCTCTTTGGATAGTTAATCCGTCTGGAGAAACGAGGACAACTCCAACACCTGCCACTATAGCACCATTTGGTTCAATTCTTGATGCACCATCAAAGAATAAATGCCAGGTTGGAAACTCTTCGGAGATCATGTTGACTTCTAACGTCTCGTCAGGAATTTCGTCATAGAGTTTAGATGTTTCAGGCACAGGATGAGCCGCTAAGAAGTCCGCCAGCGCTTGACCTTTGACAGACTTTTGTGGAACATACACCATGTCATATTGAGCTAGCAGGATTGCCCATGTAGCCAACCGAGAATTAAGTGTACTTGGTTTCTTCATGAGTACCCGGAGAGGGTTAACTCGAGATATAACATGAATAGTTTGACCAATGATATAATGTCTCGTCTTTTGTACAACAAACATGAGAGCCAAGCATTCTTTCTCGACAGGACTATAACGGTGTTCAGCACCAATCATAGTTCGGCTAAGATAGTATATAGCTTGTTCATGGCCTTCTTTGTTCTTTTGGGCAAGTAAGGCACCCAATGAATGGTCCATAGCACGGACATACATCAAGAATGGAATGCCAGAGATAGGTGGCACCAAAACTGGTGGGTTCATAAGATATTGTTTGATATCGTCGAATGCTCGTTGACATTCTTCAGTCCAAACAAAAGATACACCCTTCTTCATTAATTGAGTGAATGGTCTGCAGCGTCCAGACAAGTTCGAAATGAATCGCCTGATGTACGCAAGTCGGCCTTGGAATCCTCGTAGCTCTTTTAGGTTGCGTGGAGGATGCATCTCTTGGATGGCTTTGATCTTCTCGGGATCCACGTGTATACCCTTAGAGGTAATGACGAAGCCGAGAAACTTGCCACTAGAGACACCTAAGAATGACTTGGTGGGATTCATCTTGAGCTGATGTTGACGCATGAGATTAAATATTGTTCTCAAATCTTGGAGGTGATCTTCTTTTAGACGACTTTTAACAGCAATATCGTCCACGTAACATTCGACTGTTTTACGAAGATGATCTTTGAAAATAGTACTCATAGCACGTTGGTAAGTTGCACCAGCGTTTTTAAGACCAAATGGCATCACTGTATAACAATAAACACCACGAGGAGTGCGGAAAGATGTATGCTTTTCATCTTCAGGATGTATTTTGATCTGATTATACCCGGAAAATCCATCCATAAAAGATATCCTTTCGAACCCACAAGTATTGTCAATCATGACATCTGTGATAGGAAGAGGAAATTCATCTTTTGGACATGCTTCATTGAGATCTCGGAAGTCAATGCAGACTCAAACTTTTCCAATTTTCTTCAGAACTGGGACGACATTGGCTACCCAATCAGGATGCTGCTCTTCTCGAATAAAGCCACAAGCGATGAGCTTCTTGACTTCATCATCAATTGCATCCATCATTTCAGGCTTAAATCGCCTTTGTTGCTGTTTGACTGGTTTAGCATTAGGAAGAATGTTCAGTTTGTGAGTCGCAATCTTAGGATCTAAACCTGGCATGTCTTCATAACTCCAGGCAAAGACGTCGATATATTCTTTAATAAGAAGAATCAACTCTTGTTTGTCTGCTTTTGGAAGATTCTTGCTAATAAAAATTGGCCGAGGTGAATCTCTTTCTCCTACATCAATTTGAAGTAGTTGATCTTCAGTAGGGGGTTCACGTTGTTCAAATCGAAGTACCCATTGGTTATCCATATGTTGAGCCCAAGGATCTGTTTCCGGACTTTCTTCAACATCTTCATCACAGTCTTCTGGTAGTTCGACAGAGACCATGTTAGAAGATACAATTATACGATGGACTTCACCGATGCTGGTATCGGAATCCCATGATCTGGAATCAGAAGAGTTAGAACGTTCTTCACTATCTGATTCAGAAGCTGCTGGGGATAACAGTGGAGGAGAAGTATATCCGAGACCTTTCTTGGTCCTGTCATAGTACATTTGTGATTTTCCGTTTGGAACTGTTGTACGAATGGGAGTTCGTCTACCTTTACCGTAGTTAAGGCCGCTCTTAAAGTCGTAACCCATCTTTCGGAGGATGTCTTTTGATTGTTGACTATAACGATGAAACTGGAGACGTCCCGTATCGTTAATTTTGCTATCATCCGTATAGTTAATCTTTGTTTCTGGTCTTTTATATAAAAAAGCTGAACTTTCACCTTTCTTTAAAGAAGGATGAATACGGTAAGAATCATCTGGATCTTCAAGCGAGACTTCTGTCTGAAGAGATTGTACGACTCCCAGTGTAATTGATTGGAAGTTATCTAACATATCCAAATAACTTTTAGTATAATAAATAACATCAGTATACTGGAAAGTAGATGCTTTTTCATTGATTTGTGCATCAGTATTTACAACAGGACCTTTAACCTTAGCAGATTTGGTCAAATTGATTACAAGAGGGGAAGAAGAAGAACGTGGAGGAGGCTTGTTACGACGGAGGTCAATAACAAGTGGCTCAGAAGAGGTGAGCTCCCTTTTTTCCTTGTTGTGATTTAGATCAACAACAAGTGGCTCAGAAGGAATGAGCTGCTTTTTGTCTTTGTTGCGACGTAAGTCGATAACAAGTGGCTCAGAAGAGGTGAGCTCCCTTTGATTTTCATCAGCATCAACTGATTTCTTTTGAACTGGTAAGTGAATAACCAGTGGCTTGGAAGATTGAGGATGAGAGACTCGCCCCTTAACAGGTATGATAAGAGTGTCTTGAGGTACTGCTTTTTGATCTTCTTCAGTATCCATAGCCAATACTACCTTCATAAATTCATCCTTGTACATACGAGCATCGTTGCAATAAGCTTCAATACCCTTGAAAGGATAAAGGTCCGCAACTTTCTTATGAACTTGTCCTTTGTCATCAACGTATTTAAAACATTGATGAAGAGTTGATGGAACAACATTGTGTTCATGGAGGAATGGCCTTCCCAGGAGAGCATTATAAGAACAACCATGATTGTCAATGATATAAAAGGTCACCTTTGTGCGAAGATTGCCTATTTGGAGTTTTAGACGAATCTTGCCCAAAGGTTCACTCTTCCCTTGATTAAATCCCAGAATAGTAGTGATCGTGGTTGAAAGACTATGCACTGGTATCTTCAATGCATCTAGCATTGTCTTTGGCATAATACTAAGTGTAGACCCTGGATCTATCAGGATGCGATCAACCTTCATTGAATCTACATATCCCGTATAATAAAGAGGACGATCATGTCTATTATCTTCCATTAGCATATCATCCTGAGTGAAGGTAATATTTGGGATCAGTTCCAAGACGCTATGACTGTGATGACAAGAGACCGATTCTGATTCTGGCTTCTTGAGAAGAGTTAAGCAAGTTTCAGCCTGCATCAGAGCTTCACTTAGAGTTTCTCGTGTCTCTTTGGAAAGACGCAAGAGTTCAAAGATTGACAACCTGGCTGGTGTATTGGCTAATTGAGCCAATATATCAAAATTGTAAGGCTTTTCAAGCCCAGTAGGAGATGACTTCTTTAGAGGTTTGTCAAATCGAACTTGTTGTTTGCCTTTGTCAGCCGTTGTTGGCTTAGGAGGAATTGATACTACAACTGGTGAAGATGTAGAAGGGACCTCTTCAGCAGTTGCAGGTTGTGCCGGAGTAGGTTCGGAAGAAGAAGCAAGATCCATTTGACCTTCAGAATGATCTTTCAAATAAGTTTTTCCTGATCTGGTGCCTAACAGAATTTCTTCGTCAACAATGGGATCAAAAGATACCATGTTGTAGATTTTGGTTTTGCCTTTAGAACGAGTTTTCTTCTTGGAAGATATCTCAAATTCTGGAGCAAGATCAGGATGAATCCACATAATTTCACCATTGTCAAGAGACAAGGGAACAAAACCTTCATTGGATGGAAACGGGAGATTCTCAATCTCAAGGGTTGCTTTAGGAATCAGAATAACACCATGCTGTACCCTCTGCAGAGGGAAATCTCCAAATTGAACTGAAACCATATTTGCCGTAACAGTCTTCTCATCTTGTTGCAAAGTGACTACACCTGCATTGACAAGCTCTTGAATCTTACCTTTGAGCACATAGCATGCTCGAGTAGGATGTCCAATGAATCGGTGATAGACACAATACTTGGGATGATCAGTCTTATTGACTTCATCAGGTTTCTTTGGATCAGGGAGTTGAATTTTGTTACTTTTGAGTAAACACTCAAAGATACTTGCAGTGTCATTTTCATCAAAAGAATATTCTACCTTCGGACGAGGTTCCCTCGGTGGAGGTGCAGAAGGAGTAGGAGTAGATGTAGGTGGGGCCACATTGACAGCCAAAGATTCTTTATTTTTGTTCAAGTTAATGTTTAAAGTCTCTTTCGCTTTGCGATTGTTCTGGCGATTGCCACCACCTGAATTCTGATGCTCATCGCGATCAGGATTAGACATTTGTACCCCCAATTGTTTAAACTTGTCGGCACTTACTTCAGCGGCTTTGGCGTTGACGATGAATGAGGGCCAATCTTGGAATTGGGTAGATCCCGTCCACATACTGATAATAGGTAAAAGATTTGCCTTACAAGTATCAATAGTGACAGCAGCTGGAGTCCCTGGAGGCATTTTCAAAGCTTCACGGCGGAACCGTTCAATAAAGCTCTCAGCAGTTTCATTATGTTTTTGTTTGATTTTGTTGAGAGCTGACATCGTCATATCATTAAATCCTTCATAGAACCGTTCCAGAAAGATTTGTTTGAGACCTGAAAAAGAAGTAATGCAACCATCGGGCAAACTTCTATACCAGTCGTATGCTACGCCGGCTAAACAACCGACGAACACTCTGGTAAGAAGAGCGTCATTTGGTTGAAGTTGAACAGTCATTACCTCAAAATGATTGATGAATTGACTCGGGGAAGTACTGCCATCGAACAGAGAGATTGTAGGGATTTTGTACTTTGGGGGAAACGGGACATCCTTCCATTCAACCGGATAGGGCTGTTTAATCCCCAACCTTTGTAGATTGTCTTTCTCTTTAAATGCTTCAAACTGGGTTCGTAAGAGTTTGACAGCTTCATTGGCGTCTTCTGATGAAGAAGAAGGAGCAGGTTGAATTGTAGTGGTAGGAGGAGGAACAGCGTTGTAAGCACTACCCCCAGCTCCTGAATGGCTAGGCGTAGTTTGTACTTGCACTTGTACAGGAGGCATTTGGGGAGGCACTACCCCCAGCCCAGTATTGACAGGTATTGAAGATGCTATGATCTCTGGACTAGTAATAGGTGCTGTTGGTGGTGTAACATGCTGTGCTACAATGATGGAATGCATACTAGCGACCATTTCAGCCATGGTCTTTAGCTTATCTTCAAGTGCAGCAATTCGCTGTTCTTGATTTGCGGAGGTTGAAGCATCTGGATCATCAGTGACAGCATAAGCCGTCACTTCTCTTGGCACAGTGGAAGATACTGTTTGTTCAGAACTTTCACTGTATGCATCATAATCAGAAAACGAATCATCTCCTGACTGAGAAACAGGGAGATGACTTGAAGGATTTTGAGGGAGATTCCTTTGACCGATTGTATCTCGGCTTCGGGAACGGGTATGTTGAAATACTCCTTCTGAAGATTCTTGAAGTAATTCCAAATACCGTTGGCTTGGCTTGCGGAGTCTACCATGCTTAGAGCATCTTTTATCCCCAGTGTCTCGGAAAGTCATATTAACAGAAGCATACAAAACTTCATCTTCTTCTGACATAGGTTCAGATTTAGCAAAAGTTAAACGATCGAAGACAGATCGTTTTGTCGTTTGACAACAGCATTGGATGATGACTTTATGATTACAGTGATGATCAGATGCTTGAACTGGAGGAGTTGAGGCATTATCCCGTTTTTGTCTGAGATGTTCTCGGAGATCAGAAACCATGCCAGAACGAGGAAAGGTTCGAGGAATATGTTCTTTAACAATATTCGGAACATGGTTCCGATTCTTCAAATGTTTAGTCCCTTGAGTATACAGGGAAGTACTCACTTCATTGGCATAGGTATCAGGATTTTTGTTCCTGGAGGTTTGTCTTTGAGGCTTGACCTTCGGCATAGGTTGCTTACGTTTTGCCGAAGTTGGCCTGTTAAGATATATTCTTAGATCTGCAAATTTACCCCCAGGAGTTTCTGTTTGAGACACTAATAGTTTTCCCTGTCTGGAACGAGAAATTTGTAGAGTCGGGAGGTCCTGAAATTCTGCTATCGGAGTAGGCAGAATACCTCTTTGATTAGTACAAGTACTCTTGTTATAAAGGAAAGAAGAATCCTTGTTTGCCAGAGTTCTTGAATTGATTGGAGCCGAGACACATTGAGATGGATCTTCTTCAGTAAAGACTGAAGAAGACTGAGAAAAGACTAAAGGGCCTTTTCCTTTGTTTTGAGATGAAGGGTTAGCTAAAGAGCGTTTCCCTCTGTTATTTTCCAAGTCATGAGACAAGGAAGTTTGAGAAAAGACCAATGGACCTTTTCCTTTGCTTTGAAGAGAAGGAGGAATAGTCAAAGGACTACCTTCAATGAATTGTGCAGGGGCAATAGGGTGTTTGGGAAGAGGAGTAGAATCTCTTCTTTTATTGTGAGAAGCCGGAAATTTAGCCAAAAGGCTATTTTTCTTGAATTGCGCAGACTTGGTTTGCGCATGGGTGGAAGGTGCACTAGTCATTTGTGCATTAGAAGCTTTGGTAGGAAGTGCATTAGGAGTTCTTGTCTTAGAGTGCTTGGGAAGCACTTTAGTTACTGGAGTGCTATTTTGCGCAGGAAAAGCCACTGCCAATTGCGCCAGAGTCATAGGAGTCTTATGTTTTGACAAGGCAGCATATGAAGTAGCTTGCGCAACATTTGCAACAGATTGCGCAGTCTTGACTGCAACAGATTGTGCAGCAGTTGCTGAGACAGACTGTGCAACAGTTGGCACAGCAGTTTGTGCAGCAGTCTGACTAGCAGATTGTGCAACAGTTGGTACAGCATCCTTGGTGGCAAAAATGCCAGATTGTGCATACTTGGAGACCCAAACTGAGCGTACTTTGCTCTTAGCAGAAGTGGCTACAGTACGGGGAGTGGTCTTGGAGTTGAGCATCGCCTCGTAGGCTGTCTGGTTGACCTTAACAACCAGCGTCTTCTGCGTCTTCCCGATAGACGCTACATCACATTTAGTTGCTACTTCCTCGTCGGAGGAAAAAGTTGTCCCCAGCAGAGTCGCCATTTTGTTTGCAAAAACAAAAGTATAGAACTTTATTGATACAAACTGTAATAAAGATTACAAGAATTCTGGGAAAATTACAACTATAGGAGTCCAATCTTGATGACGATTGCTTCATCCCTTGGACGATGTGAACTGTGAAGACGAAGCCTTTGAAGTTGAAAACAACTCTGGAAACTGAAGGCAAAAGCCTCTGAAGTTGAAGACAAAAGTCTCGGAAGAATGCAGCAACACTTTGGCAAGAACTCCTGAACTCTATGATTTCTGATCTCTGATCTTGATCCCCTTAAAATGAAGACTTGAAACTCTATTTATAGAGTTCTGAAAATAACTAACTTTCAGTTATTTTTGGACTGCGCAGGATGATTTGCGCAGCATTGGTTTGCGCAACATTGATTTGCGCAGACAGTTACTGGATCGTGGGCCAACTATCATGGACACATGGCATCATTTGATAGAAATGCGCATGATCGTGCATAAACAGTTGTCACGTAATGAGCAATCGATGGCATGAATGCCACGTGTAACTTAACAATTATATTGATGGAGTGCGCAGAGTTGAATTGCGCATACATGGTTTGCGCAGACTCAAACTGCGCAGGATTGGTTTGCGCTGCCAGCTGTCAGTCGCCCTCGAGCACTGTACGGCGCAGGAAACGAACAGATTCCTTGTTATTCGTGCTGTCAGTTGTCAGAAAAGATTTGATTCGATTTGGTAATGATGACTTCTGCCACGTCAGTCTGCGCAGTTGGAAGTGTGCGCAAAGCAGTATGCACAATCGGATTGCTGCGCAATCTATTGTCTGTGCAATTCATCCAAATGATGGGTTTCTTGATTTCTTGACTTTGTTGATTGATGCAACTTAATTTTTTTAGGACCTACAGAGAGCTAGCAGAATGACCCGTCTGCGTAAACCTCAGATCGGCGAAGGAGTTGGCAATCGTTTGGAACCGAGTCACATCACGGAACTCGTGTTTCCTAGAGGTCTTAACATAAAAAGACTGCAGATCCGATAAGTGCTGATGGATACCCTCAAATGCCATAGGGTAAGAATGAGAAGGAACAGGTGCTGTGGGATCAGTGGGAGTAGGTGCAGGAGGGTAGGTGCAGCGGATGGAGGAACAGGTACAATGATGCGACGTGAAAGTTTGAGAAACTTGGGCTCGGGGTCGACAGCACAAGTAGATAAATCAATATCAAATCTCTGAAAAATGCGAGGAATGAGCATCGCATAAGATAGGTTGCGGTCTCTCCCGCGACATCTACCCATCATCTGAATGATAGTCTTAGGGGCAGAAAAAGGAATTCCCTTAAGAATATGATAAAGAGCAGAAAGCTCAAGTGCAGTGACATCATCTTTAGAAGTGAATTTTGGAAGTAAGATGGAATAGATGATGCGATGTAATTCGTAGTTAAACAAGTTCAAGTTATTAGCCTTGAACTTTTCAGGAAGAACGCGTGCGGGCGCATAAAGTTCATTCTTGAAACTAACGAGTATCGTGCCATCGGGGAAATCAAAATCAGTGATGTCATCTAGCGGGGCACCTTCGTTTAGCATAGCAAGGATTTTCGCTAACGTGTCATCAGTGAATTCGATATCAATTCCTTCGACACGTGTTCTCGCTGTAAAAGTGTCTAACACAAAATTACAATAGAATAATCTAATGGCATTAGTGGCAATGGAGAATTGTAAGGTGACAAAATATTATAACCCTAATGCCTCAAAATAAGGGCGGTGATCCGGAAAGACAGTCCACTTAATCGATGATCCGGTGCAAATAATATGCATGTTGAAATCAGCGTACCACAATAATGCTTGATCAGAATTTTATAATAAAACGCATCCGACGCACCATCGTCCGGTTGGACCGGAGAAAAGAGGCAATCCGTATGCGGATCAGAAGACGATGTCTCTTCACTGGCATTGGTCTTCTTCCTCTTGAAGGGATTGAACTTAGGCATTCTTTCCTAAAATTTCTATAAACCCTAAGTATTGAAAAGTGGTGGAAAGAAGGGATTATACCTTCCAAGAATCGGATATGTTGTAGAGGATGACGATCTCCGTACGAATCCAAAGATTTGACGAGAAACTCCACACGGATTAGAAGAACAATGATGGAGAAGAACTAGGGTTTTGGAGGGGCGGAGCTGCTGTTATGAGGATGTGGGGAAGTATGAAGAAGAAGGAGGCCTCGGGTTGGTGCTGGTATATATAAACACCCAGCCAAACTCTGGCCGAATTCGGACCGAACTCGGGCCGAATTCGCCAAGGGTTGCCTGGCTATATATATATATATATATATATATATATATATATATATATATATATATATATATATATATATATAAAATCAAATTAGACCACATTCTTTTTCATTAATTCGTTTCAAATGCTTAATTCAAAGTTTAGTAATTTTAAATCTCAAAATAATATAATTAATATTATTTTATAAATTAATATTCTTTACTCAGTATCTATCTCAGATTAGCTGTAGGAGTACTGTCCCAGCTAACGGAGGTTCACCGGGGAACTCTTAAATACCGCTTTGCTTCGACCGTAGTCGTGGTGACAGACAGACTCTTTTTAGGCTTGTCTCGGAAACAGTTTATGAGTATCAAATAAATAATTAATAAAAGAAAATTAATTAATATTATTGATATCTAAGATTCCTAATTCTCGACGTAAATAATTGAAACGATCTTCCGCTAAAGGTTTTGTGAGTATGTCAGCTAATTGATTCTGTGTGTCTATGTATACAAGGTCTATATCTCCATTTTGTTGATGATCTCTAAGAAAATGATGTCGAATCTCGATATATTTAGTACGAGAATAAGATACTGGATTCTTAGTCAAATTAATAGAACTAGTATTATCACAAAAAATGGGTATATGTGTAAAATGCAGTCCATAATCTTCTAAGGTTTGTTTCATCCACAAAATTTGTGCACAACAACGTCCTGCGACGATATACTCAGCCTCAGTTGTTGATAATGCAACAGAATTTTGCTTTTTACCAAACCAAGTGACTAGAGCTTTTTCTAAGAAATGACAAGTGCCGCTAGTGCTTTTTCTATCAACCTTGCATCCGGCAAAATCAACATCAAAATAACCGGTTAGGTCAAATGACGTGGTTTTGGGATACCATAAGCCGACAGAAGAAGCGCCTTTAAGGTATCGAAAGATACGCTTAACTGCGCACAAATGTGATTCCTTAGGATTAGCTTGAAAACGTGCACATAAGCAAACACTAAACATAATGTCTGGTCGACTAGCAGTTAAATATAGTAAGCTACCGATCATACCTCGATATTTACGTATGTCGACAGATTTGCCTTGTTCATCAATGTCAAGCTTGGTTGAAGTCGCCATTGGAGTGCTAAGGGGCTTTGCTGCTTCCATGTCGAACTTCTTTAGTAGATATTTTGTGTACTTAGCTTGATTTATGAACGTCCCATTATTGGTTTGTTTGATTTGCAGTCCGAGAAAAAACTTTATCTCTCCCATCATGCTCATCCCAAACTCATTCTGCATACACTTTGAGAATTCTTGACAAAGAGATTCACCAGTAGATCTAAAGATAATATCATCTACATAGATTTGAATCAAAAGAATATTATTATTCAAAGACTTTATAAACAAAGTAGTGTCAACCTTTCCCTTAGAAAAACCACTATCAAGTAGAAAAGAGCTTAGACGATCGTACCAAGCACGAAGGGCTTGTTTCAAACCGTATAAAGCTTTCTTCAACTTGAAAACATATTCAAGAAATTTAAAATCAGTAAAACCGGGTGGTTGAGCTACATAAACCTCTTCTTTTATAAAACCATTTAAAAATACGCTTTTGACATCCATTTGAAATAATTTAAAATTATGAAAACATGCAAATGCACATAACATGCAAATGGATTCTAATCTCGCAACTGGGGCATAAGTCTCATCGTAGTCGATACCTTCTTCTTGATTGTATCCTTGAGCTACGAGTCGAGCCTTATTATGAGTCACTAAACCATTCTCATTTAGTTTATTTTGGAATACCCATCGGGTGCCAATGATCAGATGATCAATAGGCTTGGGAACAAGTTCCCAAACTTGATTTCGTTCAAATTGGTTTAATTCCTCTTGCATAGCATCTATCCAAAAATTATCACTACATGCTTCATCAATACTTTTGGGTTCAAATTGCGAGACAAAAGCAACATAAGAAGCTATATCTTTATTAGAGGAGCGAGTACTTACACCCTTGGTAATCTCACCAATTACCAAGTCCTTTGGATGATCAGTCATGAACTTCAATCTTTTTGGCAGACTCCGAAGGTAGCTGGTTCCTGGATCTTCTTTAGGAGGATCAGCTGGTGCTTTGCTGGGTACATTGAGATCTTCGTCATTGTCATCTATTATCGTTTGATTTAGTTTATCAAAGGTGACATTGATTGACTCTTCGATGATCATGGTTCTTTTGTTGAAGACTCTGTATCCTTTACTTTTGCCTGTATAACCTAAAAATATACCTTCATCGGCCTTTTCGTCAAACTTTTCCAAATTATCTTTTGTATTAAGAATAAAGCATTTACAACCAAATATTCTAAAATATGAAACAGATGGAATTCTATCAAACCATAACTCAAATGGAGTCTTCTTCGATTTAGGTCGAATTAGAACTCTATTGAGAATAAAATAAGCTGTATTGACAGCTTCAGCCCAGAAATACTTGGGTAGACTAAACTGGTTTAACATTACTCTGGCCATTTCGGATAGAGTTCTGTTCTTACGTTCCACAACTCCATTTTGTTGTGGAGTCCTAGGACAGGAGAATTTTTGCACAAAATCGTGTGTGTCACAAAATTGTTCAAACTCTGCATTCTCGAATTTGCCTCCATGATCGCTTCTAATACGAGTGATCATGTAACCTTTTTTATTTTGTACTTTCTTGCAAAAAGTGACAAATTCTGATAATGCATCGTTTTTGCGTGTCAGAAAATATACCCACGTGTATCAAGAATAATCATCTACAATTACAAAAGCATATAGCTTACCTCCGAGGCTAGCAACTCTGCTAGGACCAAATAAGTCCATATATAGTAATTGTAGAGGTCTAGTAGTACATACAACATTTACTGACTTGAAAGTGGATCGAGTAGCTTTGTTCTTCTCACATTGACTGCATACCGAATCCTTCTTGAATGTAATGTTCGGTAAACCGCGTACTAGCTTCTTCGTGGATAATCTGAAAATAGTATCCATATTTGTATGACCGAGTCTCATATGCCACAGATGACTCTCATCGCTTTTAGCCATTAAACATCTACCTGAAATGTTAGTATCTTCTAACAAATAGAAAACATATATATTGTCTTCTCTAATACCTTCAAAAATAGTATTACTAGTTGAACTATCAATAATAGTACATTTATCTTTTACGAAGTTAATACCATAACGTTATCAGCTAAATGGCTTATGCTGAGCAGATTATGTTTTAACTCAGTAACAAGACAAACATCTTTAATCACTGGATAGGGAGCTTTACCAATATTACCAATACCGATTATATACCCTTTTAAATTATTGCCGAAGGAGACGTATCCTTCTTTATTCATCTTCGACAGTGTTGCGAATAATGAAGCGTCACCGGTCATGTGCCGTGAGCAACCGCTGTCGAGGATCCATTTGCTCCTAGCATGTGAAGGGTGTCCCACCTACAAAACAATTTGCAGATGAAACTCTTGGTACCCATTTCTTGTAGGGTCCTGACTGGTTAGTTTTCGGTATCCATGCATAAATATTTAGATCTACTAACTTTCTGATTCTACATGCAGAAGATATATGACCAATGAGGCCACAATAATGACATTTAGCATGTTGAGTGTTGAAAGCTGAGTGGTGTGCATGGTTGGTAGGTTTCGGTTTTCTAGTATAGAAGAAAGCATACCTATTATCCTGTTTGGGCATAACCTTTTTAGGCAAAGGTTTGATAGGGTTAGGTCTGACAGTATTAGGTTTGGGAATGTTCCAATTTTTTGGTAAGTAACACGTATTAGGGTAGGAAGCAGCAGTCTCAGGCTGTTTTCCTAACCTAATTTCCAATCTTTTGGAAGTGTCATATAACTTAGTATAGTCAGAAGTGAGTGCTTCCATTCTGACTTGTGCACTTTGAAGACTTTTCTTCTCTTTAGAAAGTTCTTCTTTCAGTTGGTTAATAACCTTGTCTTTTTCTTCGGATGACTTGGTAGTCTCGTGTAATAAGATCTTAATAGAAGAAATCTCACCAGACTCACTAACATTATCTTTAACCTCAGCTAGTAGGTCGGTAAGTCTTCCTATTTTACCTTTGTACTCTTTGAGTACCTTCTTAGAGGTCTGATATTTGCTACGCAGTTTCCTGTAATCACTTAACAGTTTACTGAAGGCTTCTCCTAATTACTCAAAGGTGAAGTCATCATATGTATCAACTATAGGTTCAGAGAGTACCTGATCGGATGCCATAAAGCATACATTTGCAGCGTCTTCTGATTGTTCATCTTCTGAGTCGCTGGCTTCACTTTCATACCATATGCTGGTGTTGGCATACTTCCGAGATGTTGATCTCTTCAGTTTCCCTTTCTCGTATCTGTTGCTCTTCTTGCTTGTTGATGAGTTTGTAGGACAGTCCTTCTTCATGTGTCCTTTCTTCTTGCAGCCGTAGCAGACAGCGTCATCTTGATACCAGCTGTTGTCGCTATTGTTTTTTTTGTCTTCTTCTCATATCTCAAGAATCTTTTGAATTTTCTTGCAAGGAGTGCTTGATCTTCAGTATCAGATTCACTGTTGTCTGAATCATCTTCGACAGATCTTTTGTGCTGAGCCTTGAAAGCGATCGTCTTCTCCTTTGGTACAGGCTCTTCAAAGTCTTATAACTCTAGCTCATGGGTGACTAGCTTACCCATGAGTACTTCAAGTGTCATAGTAGTGAGGTCGTTTCCTTCAATGATTGCAGTAGCCTTCGAAATCCAGCTCTTTGTAAGTGCTCGCAGGAGTTTGCGAATCTTTTTATGGTTACTGTAATCTTTGCCTAGGGAGGACAAAGGATTTATAATATCCAAGAATCTCTCGAACATCTCAGTAACTGTTTCGTTGGGCTTCATCTTGAACGCCTCATACTCTTGAGTAAGTCTGCTGACCTTTGATTCTTTGACTTGAGTTGTGCCCTCATGTGTGACTTTAAGAAGTTTTCACACTTCATTTACAGTTGTACAGATAGATACCCTGTTAAATTTAGTTCTGTCTAAAGCACAAAATAAAAGCGTTAATAGCACGTGCGTCAAGACTAGCCTTTTTCTTTTCTTCCTCTGTATATTTGTCATGGGTTTTTTTAGTTAAAACTCCATCAACATTTATACAAGGTGGCTTTTTATAGCCATCAATAACCACAAACCATAAATCAAAATCAAGAGATTTCAGAAAGAAACTCATACGTGTTTTCCAATAGGTGTAGTTTGTGCCGTCAAACAGTGGAGGTCTGTTTGTGGCTTGGCCTTCACTTGTGAATTTCACAGTTGTCATGTGTAATACTGTGATCTATATAAAAATTGAATATAACTGATGTTTTACTTTGCTTTACCTGTATAACCCGCTCTGATACCAATTGTAGGAACGAAATCGTAAAGCAGAATACTCTAGATGGGGGGCGAATAGAGTAGGCAGCGGAATATTGCTAATTAAAAACTTGTTAGCAGTTAGATCACAGATATAATAATAATCACAAAAAGTAAATGACAGAATTTAAAAGTGATTAGAAGGCAAACGTAAACACCGAGATTTATACTGGTTTTCCTCTGGTGAGGACTAGTCCAGTCGGAAGAACTCTAGCTTCCAGTTGAATCCACTATTGAAAAATCCTGCAAGTTTTCATACGAAGTCCTTGCAACTTCTATAGATGCGAGCTTTGATACGAAGAACTCGTCCAACTTCAATTGTGAAGAGTTGAATCTTCTATCAAGCCTCTGATTACAATCGCTCTTGAAATTTCTAGACCGTACCGCACTGGCAAATCGACTAGAGGATTGTAACTGGCTTGGGATTTAAAAATGAAAGCTTTTAAGAACTCTTTGGAAGAATGTAAGCTTTAAGAAGAGAGAAGATTGAAAGTGAATTGGTGTTCTGAAATGATCGAAATGCTTATCTATTTATATCTTTTCCAAAGACAGAACTCTGACAGAATTCGGGCAGAATTCGGACAAAACTCTTTGTAACAACCCGTAACTGAAGGATGACCAAGTTTAAAAATTCAACGTTCACTAACGTTCCAAATGGCCGAACTCTGGCCGAACTTGGGCCGAGTTCTCCTGAGGTTCTGCCAGTTCATTTTTTGGAGAAAATAAATTTTGGCTTTTTAAACAATCCTTCAGAAGCTTTTTGTAAAAGAATATTTTTCAAAAACATGGATTATTTGTAAAAGAATAGGATGGTTTTGAAAAACATTTTCGGATAGCCTATTTGCCAGTACGATTCGGTGTACAATGTATTCCTAGACTCAATAAAATAAAAATTATATTACTTAGCAGAAAATACATTCTGAATGGCAAACGGCTTCAGTCTTGAACATTGTTGATAACCATTGTTGAGCAGTGTCCAAAACGTCGTAGGTAAACATCTGAGTTGACTTGTATTTATATCGAGACAGAGTTTGATCAATTATTAAAATCAGGTTTGACCATGACCAATGGGCCAACAGCTAGAGGTATAGCTTCAGCCCATTTTGAGAAGTAATCAGTTATGGCTAATATGAACCGATGTCCTCTAGACGAGGGAGGGTTGATAGGATCGATAACATCCATTCCCCAAGCTTCAAAGGGACAAGATGCTGCCATCGGGTGAAAGAATTCTGACGATTGATGAATGAAGTCAGCGTGGATTTGACATGCTCGGCACTTTCTTGCATACTCGATTGCATCAGATACCATTGAGGGCCAATAATAGCCCATACGGCGAATACGATCCTATAATTTATGACCAGGTTGATGTGTACCACAAATACCGTCATGAGCTTCACGAAGTATTTGTTTTGCTTCTTCCTCCGCAAGATAACGTAGGAGTAAGCCGTCGAACGTTTGTCGGTAGAGTATCTTTGTAGTATGATTATAGTAAAATCTGAGTGATCGTCGTCGAATTGTTGTTGCCTCCTTGGGATCTTCGGTAGGATATCATGGACTACAAAGTCTGTGAAAGGAGTCCTCCAATCTTCATTAATGGCACAAATTTCAATTGAATTGTTGAATTCTATGTTTGGGTTGTTAACTTCCATATTTAAGTTATTTTGGACACAAAATAACTCTCTATTACTGATGATGACAATTTGTTGCCTTCTGACGAGAATTGCTAATACTGCTGTAAGATTAGCGAGTGCATCAGCTTCCGTGTTACATGCTCGGCGTACATGCTCGATGAAGAAACCTTTGAATGAAGTAGCCATCCTGATTGCCGTATCATGATATGGAACCAAATCTTGATGTCGAACTTCGTTTGTGCCTCTAACTTGATTGACAATCAGTTGGAGTCTCCATAAACTTCAAGATACTCAATATCTAATTATTGAGCCAATTGGAGACCAATGAGTAGAGCGTTGTATTCAGCCACATTGTTGGAACACGACTCATCTAAAGAATAAGCTCTTTGGATAGCTAACCCTTCTGGTGAGACGAGAATGACTCCAACTCCAGCAATAATAGCACCTTTTGGTCCAATTCTGGATGCACCATCGAAGAATAAATGCCAAATAAGAATTTTTTCTGAAATCATGTTGGACTCCAAGGTTTCATCTGGAATCTCATCGTAGAGTTTAGATGTTTCGGGAACTGGATGAGCTGCTAGAAAGTCAGCAAGGGATTGACCTTTAACAGACTTTTAAGGAACATAAACCATATCATATTGTGTTAACAATATGGCCCATATTGCAAGCCTTAAATTGAGTGTACTAGACTTCTTCATCAGGACCCTGAGAGGGTTAACTCTAGAAATAATATGAATAGTTTGGCCAGTGATATAATGTCTCGTCTTTTGAACAACAAACATCAAAGCTCGACATTCTTTTTCTACTGGAGTGTATCGATGCTCAGCTCCAATTATCATGCGGCTAAGGTAGTATATAGCCTGTTCATGACCTTCGTTATTCTTCTGAGCTAATAAAGCACCTAAGGAGTGGTCCATTGCTCGAACATACATCAGGAAAGGTATTCCTGACACTGGAGGCACTAGTACTGGAGGGTTCATCAAATACCGCTTTATGTCTTCAAATGCTTGTTGACATTCTTCAGTCAAAGTAAAAGACACGCCTTTCTTCATGAGTTGAGTGAACGGCCTATATCGTCCAGAGAGATTTGAGATGAATCTCCTGATGTACGCAAGCCGTCCCTGGAATCCTTGTAGCTCTTTTAGGTTGTGTGGAGGATGCATCTCTTGAATGGCTTTAATTTTCTCAGGGTCAACATGTATACCTTTAGAGGTAATAACGAATCTTAGAAATTTGCCACTAGAGACTCCCAGGAATGACTTGGTGGAATTCATCTTGAGTTGATGCTGGCGCATTAGATCGAAAATAGTTCTCAAATCTTGAATATGGTCTTCTTTTAGATGACTTTTGACATCAATATCGTCAACATAACATTCAACAGTATTTCGTAAATGATCATGAAAGATGATACTTATGGCCCGCTGATAAGTTGTACCAGCATTCTTAAGACCGAATGGCATGACAGTGTAGTAATAGACTCCAAGAGGAGTGCGGAAAGATGTATGTTTCACATCTTCTGGATGCATCTTGATCTAATTGTATCCTAAAAATCCATCCATAAAGGACATATGTTTAAATCCGTAAGTATTGTCAATCATGACATCAGTGATTGGGAGAGGGAATTCGTCTTTGGGACATGCTTCATTAAGGTCTCTGAAGTAGATACAAACCCGGACTTTTCGTCTTATTCAAAACTGGGACAACATTAGCCACCCAATCCGGATTTTGTTCTTCTTTGATGAAACCGCATGCGATGAGTTTCTTGACTTCAGCTTCTATGGGATCCATCATGTCAGGTCGAAACCGACGTTGTTGCTGTTTGACTGGCCTTGCATTTGGCAGAATGTTGAGCTTGTGGGTAGCGATCTGAGGATCCAACCCCGACATATCTTCATAGCTCCAAGCGAATACATCAATGTATTCCCTAATTAGTTAGATTAGTTCTTGTTTATCCGCTTTAGGGAGGCTTTTGCTGATAAATATCGGTTTTAGGGCAATTTCATCTCCAATATTGACTTGAACCAGCTGATCTTCAGTAGGTGGCTCACGTTGCTCAAAGCGAAGCTCCTATTGAGTATCCATCCTTTGTGCCCAAGGATCAGATTCAGAAGTTTAGGCAAAGTCTTCGTCATCTTTCGAGAACTCGGCAGTCACCATATTGAAAGATAGAGTCACGCAATGGACGTGCCCTATACTGGTATCTGAATCCCATGAGATAGAATCAAAAGAGTTAGATCGTTCTTCTTTCTCGGATTTAGAAGCTTCTGGAGTCGGAGTTGGTGAAGTATAACCTAATTTCCGCTTTGTTTTGCTGTAATATTGTTGTGATTTTTCTTTCGGAGCAGGAATACAAATAGGAGTTCGCCTTCCTTTGCCGCCATTGAGACCAGCTTTAAAATTATAGCCCATCTTTTGAATAATATCTTTTGATTGCTGACTATAATGACATAATTGAAGTCTTCCGTTATCGTGATTTTCTTCCTCGCTATCGGGCGTGATCTTTTGTTCTGTTCCTTTACTAAAAAGTATATGAAGTTCATCTTTCTTCCTAGAAGGAACTAAGAAGAAGGTGTCCTGCATTGGGTCGAGTAATACTTCGTTTCGGGAAGCTTCGACTGCTCCTATGGCAAGTGGTTCAAAGTTATCTAACATTTTTAAATAACATCGAGTATAATAAAAGACATCAGTATACTGTAAAGGAGATGCTACATTATTGATTTGTACATCATCATTTATAATATGATTCTTAGCCTTCACAGAAGGCTTAGTAAGGTTGATAACCAGAAGAGGAGAAGGAGAAGGAGAAGGAGAAGGTTTGTTTCGACGAAGGTCGATAACAAGAGGCTCAGAAGAGGTGAGCTCCATTTGTTCCTTTTCTACAGCAGGAGGCTGTTTGTTATGAGAGGAAAGATGTATGATCAATGTCTGCGAGGAAGAAGGACAAATAGCATGTCCTTTGACGGGAATCATGAGAACATCTTTTGAAGTATGTTTCTGATCTTCCTCGCTATCCATTGCCAATACAACTTTCATGAACTTCTCTTTGTACATCCGAGAGTCCGTAAAATATGCTTCATTACCCATGAAAGGGTTTAAATCAGCTACTTCCTTTTGGACTTCTCCATTGACGTCCACATATTTGAAGTATTGATGTAAAGTAGATGGTACAATGTTATGCTCATGCAGAAAGGGCTTCCCAGCAAATCATTGTAAGAACCGTGATTATCGATTACGTAGAAAGTAACCTTCGTACGAAGATTGCCTATTTGAACTTTCAGGCAAATCTTTCCCAAAGGTTCACTTCTCCCAGAATTGAATCCCAGGATTGTCGTGATTGTTGTTGAAAGATTATGTACAGAAATCTTCAATACATCTAGTAGAGTCTTTGGCATGATGCTGAGCGCAGACCTAGGATCGATCAGGATACGATCAACCTTCATGGTATCAACATATCACGTAAAGTAGAGGGGTCGATCATGACGATTATCTTCTAACAGCATATCGTCTTGTGTAAATGTGATGTTTTGCATCAGCTCCATCACACTATGACAATGAAGGCATATTATAGGCTCATCCTCTGGTTTCTTGAGAAGTGCTATACAAGTATCAGCTTGCGTTAAAGCTCCACTTAACATTTCTCGAGTTTCCTTCGAAAGATGGAGTAGCTCAAATATTGACAATCTTGCCAGAGTATTAGCCAGCTGAGCCATTATATCAAAGTTATACGACTTCTCAAGTTCCAAAGTTGGAGTCTTCTTCAATACTTTGTCGAAATGGATAGACTATTTTCCTTTGTCAGCTGTCGACGATTTAGAAAGAGTTGGCTCTATCGGGGGTGATAAAGCTGATGGAACATTAACAGCAGGAGAAGACGATGCTTGAGGAGCCTCCAGAGCTGGAGCAGAGCTTTCTCGATCTTCTAAATAGTCCCTTAGGTAAGGTTTCTCCGATCTGGTACCAGTTAGGACTTCTTCTTCGAATACAGGCTCAAAGGACACCTTATTGTAATTCTTTGCCTGGATCTTATTTCTGGAAGATTTCTTTCGGCAAGATGGAGAGTTTGTCCAGTAGCCCAAACCAACCTGAGATTGGTTATGAAAAAGACATAGAGAAAGAGGTACAAGCGATCCCTTTCCATGATTTAAACCAGAGGCCTCTTGTAGATCATATCCCATCTTTGTCATGAGTTCACGAGATTGTGGACTGTACAGATGGAAAGCTGGTTGGTATTTGGCTTCTGATTTTGACAATATCGTCTTATCAGTGGAAGGAGAAGAAGGATTATCTGCTGTCGGGATAAAATTAGCAGTTAGAGGTCGAAGACAATGCTCACCAAATGAAATCATATGACATAATTTATTTTTTGTGGCCTTTTTGAACTTGGTGGAAGAAGATGGTGTTTCAAAGTCCGCCACTAAATCTGGATGGATCCATATGATCACCATTTTATCAGTAGATAGAGGAACAAGACCATCTGTCCGTGCAGGTGGAAGATTAACAATCTCCAGAGTAGTTCTTAGGATGGGGATGACACCGTCCTGTACAAGTTGAGCTGGAAAATCTTCAAACTGTAAGGAGACGACATTAGCCGTTACAGTTTTCTCGTATTGCTGGAGAGTGATTGTACTGGAATTGACCATCTCTTGAATTTTACCCTTGAGCACATAGCACGCTCGAGTTGGATGTCCAATAAACCAGTGGTAAACATAATATTTTGGATGGTCAGTCTTACCAACTTTATCTGGTCGTTTAAGTTCTGGCAGTTGGAGTTTATTACTCTTGATGAGGCAATCAAAGATATTCATGATGTCATCTTCATCGAAAGAGTATTCTTCTTTTGGACGAGGTGCCCATTGTGGTGGTGCTGTAGGGGTGACGTTGGCTGATTTACATTGATGGCTAGGGCTTCTTTACCTTTGAGGTTAATGGCCAAAGTTTTCTTGCTCTTGTGATTGTTCTGACGGTCATTATTATTTGGTGTAGCACGTTCATCTTTGTCAAGATTAGGCATTTGAATGCCTTATTGCTTGAATTTGTCAATGCTTTCTTCTGCGGCTTTGGCGTTCATTATGAAAGAAGGCAAATCCTGGAACTGTATTGATCCTGTCCACATGCTGATTATAGGCAACAAGTTTGATTTGCAGGTGTCTATAGTTAAAGCATCTGGAGTTCCGAGAGGCATTTTGAGTACTTCTCAACGGAACCGTTCAATGAAACGTTCAGTCATTTTATTATGTCATTGTTTGATTTTGATGAGAGCAGACATAGTCATATCGTTGGTTCCCTCATAAATCGTTCTAAGGATATTTGTTTGAAGCCAGCGAAAGAGGTTATACCCCCATCTGGTAAACTACGATACCAGTCATATGCTGCACCAGCTAAACAACCAACAAATACTCTAGTAAGAAGAGCATCATTTGGTTGAAGTTGATCAGTCATTACTTTAAAGTGGTTGAGGTATTGACTTGGAGACGTGCTGCCATCAAACAGCATAATAGTAGGGGGTTTGTATTTAGGAGAAAATTGGACCTCTTTCCATTCTATGGGATATGGATGTTTGATCCCAAGCTTCTGCAGGCCCTCCTTCTGTTTAAAAGCTTCAAACTAAGTACATAGAAGTTTTACTGCCTTATTGGTATCTCCTGTTGATTACGGAGTAGTGGATTGATTCAATATATTAGGAGGGGGTACGTATGATAAGTACCACCCCTGTACCGGATTGACTTGGAATAGCCTACGCAGAAATGAAAGCAGTGTGAGGAAATTGTACCCCCAGATCAATATTGGTAGGAACTGATGTTGTCACAGGTTCTTGAGTCGGAATCAAATTTATGACTAGTAGAACTGTATGTTGTGCCATGATCATAGCATGCATGCCTGCCATCATCTCAGCTATGTTCTTCAAGCTAGCCTCCAAAGCAGCAATTCTCTGCTCTTGATTGGAAGAAGTGGAGGTGTCTTGATCTTCAGTGACGGCATAAGTAGTCACTTCTCTAGCCCTTGAAGACGAGCTAGTGGAAAGAATGGTCTTTTCAGAACTTTCACTGTCAGCATCAAAGTCACATAAAAAACTACCCCCAGAATAAGTGATAGGGATATCTTTTTGACTGAAGGAATCTTGGTTTGAATTAAGAAGATTCCTTTAACCGATTGTGTCTCGGCTTCTTGATCTAGTATATTGGTATACTCCTTCATCGGATTCATGAATCCGATCTAAGTATTATTTATTGGGATTACGGGATGCATTACGTCTTGGACATTTTCTACCCCCAGTGCTTCGAGATGCCATGTTGACAAAAGCATAGAGTAGTTCATCTTCGTCCACTAAGATTGGTTCAGGAGTCTGAACATAATTCAAACGGTCAAAGATGGACCGCTTGGCTGACTGACAGCAGTATTTGATGACAACTTCATGATGGTGGTTGCAATGATGTTCTTGTTGCTGGACCACCACTGGACGGGATGGATTTACAACCTTCTGCTTCTGTATTAAGAGTTCACGGAGGTCACTAACATGACGAGAAGAAGTTGCAGGAACGTAGTTCTTGATGATATTCGGGACATGGTTCCTATTCCTGAGGTGTCCTGTACCTTGGGTGTACAAGGACGTGCTAAGCTGGTTAGCATAAGTCATAGGATCTTTCACCTCAGCATTCTTCTTCGGGTGCAAGTTAGCAACTGGTACAGATTGCGCTTGATATATCTTATGATTTTCTGAGGTTGAGCCTAATTGGCACCTGTTGATATAGGTGTGCAAGTCTGACAGAGGAGCTGCTTGTGCATCTACTTGAGATACTAGTAGTTTGCCTCGTCGGGATCTTGAAATACATAAGGTTGGTAAATCCTGCCCTGATCTTTTTGGAGTGGGCATAATGCCCTTTTGCTTGGAAGGTTTGTTCTGAACAGAACTCATCTTCCTGACAGAGATTTGGTTGTCTCTGTTAAGGAGAGCAGTACTTTCCACCTAGTCAACGACTCGAGCAGAATGAGGAAAAGTTAAAGAGCGTTTATCTTGATTTAGTGATTTCTCACTAAACTTCTGATTTGGTGGCAAAGAGTGCTTCTCTTTACATTGTGCTAGTACAGAAGTACATGCGGGTTGCGCTAAGGCATAAACCTGTGCAAGTTGCGCCGGAGCAGAAATATGCGCAAGTTGCACTGAAGCAGGAACATGCACAATTTGTACCGGAGAAGAAAAGGCCAAAGGCCACTTTCCTTTGTTTTGGACAGCAGTGTGTCAAGACAGAGTCTCCTTCGATTTCAGAGTCGAAAAAGTAGAGGGATTAGCCAAAAGGCTATTTTCCTTAGGTTATGCCGAAGTAGTGATGGGCGGAAGTTGCGCAGAAGCAAGAACAAGTACAGGTTGCGCCTGAGATGAGAAGGCCAAAGGGCACTTTCTTTTGTTTTGGACAGCAGTGTGTCAAGACGAGTTTTCTTTGATTTTAGAATCGAAGAAGTAGAGGGATTAGCCAAAAGGCTGTTTTCCTTAGGTTGCGGCGAAGCAGTGATGGACGCAAGTTGTACAGAGGCAGGAGATTGTGCCACCGCGGACTTCGAAATCCAAACAGAGCGCGTCTTGCTCTTAACAGCGGCAGGAGATTGCGCCACCGAGGACTTAGGAGTACAAACAAAGCGCGTCTTGCTCTTAACAGCGGCAGCAGTGCGCTTGGCACCCCCAGCATTGATTATGGTCTCGTAGGCTTTCTGGTCGACTTGAACGACCAGGGTCTTCTGCATCTTGCCGATTGACGCGGTATCACATTGAGTTGTCACTTTCTCGTCGGAGGAGAAAGTCGTCCCCAGCAGAGTTGCTATTTTGTTTGTAAAGAACAAAAAGTTTTATTACAAACTAAGAAAAAGAGTACAAGAGTATAATTGATTTATGGAGAAGTACAACTATAGGAATCTGATCAGAAGACGATCACTTTATCCCTTGGATGATGTGATATCGAAGACACGAGCCTCTGGAGAATGTAGCAACACTTTAGCAGAAGATTATGATCACTCTTGATAATTTGTGATTGATTTGAAACCCTATTTATAGAGTTCTTGAAATAACTGTTTAGTAGTTATTTTGGATTACATGCATTTCAGGTTGCATGCCTCATGTTCACTTGTGCAAATGGTTGCACTAACTGTTGTGGATGCGTGGCATCATTTGATTGAGATGCACGTGGTCGTGGGCAGTGTAGTGGGCACGTTCTGCAAAGTTAGTGGCTTGCACGCCACGTCACTCTGTCCTGAACACCATTTGATCACCTTGTGCGTGCTTCATCAGGTTACGCATGGGCGCAACGTAACAACCTGTGCAAGCGGTTTGCACCAACTGCTGTAGATGCGTGGCATCGTTTGATTAAGATGTACGTGGTCGTGGGCAGTGTGGTGGGCACACTCTGCGAAGTTGATGGCTTGCGTGCCACGTCACCCTATTTTTAAAATAAGAGTTGATCAAGTAGCACCAATTTGTCAGGCTGCACATAGGCGCAACTCAACGACTTGCGCCTTTGACTAGGTCTTATGTGCTGTACTGATTAATCCTCGCGCCATTCAGTGACTTGCGCGAACCAGCTATCAGCATTAATTACATGCTGACAAAATCTCCTCGAGCGCCGCGTTGCACAGGATTCGAATGGATTTTCCTTAATCTCCGTGCTGTCAGTTGTCAGATAATGATGATGCTGTTACAGCTTCTCGAGGAAGTGCACCACATGTCGCTCCATGCACCCTGACTCCAGCACAACCTGGCGTTGGCGCAACCTGATGTTACGCAACTTGATTGTTTGGCACAATATAATGTTTTGGCGCCATCTGATGATCGAATATTTTAATGGGTGGCGTATCTTATTTTTTAGGTTTTACAATAGCAAAATCATAAGCCCTTCTGAGGGATTGAATCTTATCATCCTTTTTTTTATCAATGATGACTTGAGATTCTTGTAACTTGAGTCGTAAAGACTCTATCTCATCCGTGTCAAAGACGGGAGATTTCCTTTTTACATCAATAATGATGTTGGAAAGTCTCTTTACTTCTAGTTTGTATGCCTCAACCTCATTTAGAGATTTTTTGTACTTATTTCTGATACCTTTGTGTTCCTCGTGTAATTCAAGAATGGCATTTTCCAAATCATCATAAGAGAGAGTGTTCAAAGAGAGGTCATCAAGTACCTCATCGGTTGCCATGAGGCAAATATTTGCATTGTGTTTGCATTCTTTGTCGTTGTTTGAATCGCTAGCATCACTTTCACACCAGATGCTGGTGTTGGCGTATTTTCTAGAGGAAGAGCTTCCTTTGTTAGACTTCTCGTACTTACTGGAGTCTCTTCTTGTCATAGGGCAATCTCTCTTGATGTGTCCGGTTCTCCTGTATTGGTAGCAAGCATGATCTTCATCGTTGTCCCGTCTAGAGCGGTTGGCTTTGTTGAACTTGAGAAACTTTCGGAAATGCTTTGCGGTAAGAGCTATTTCTTTATCATCATCCGACTCGTTATCGTCGGAGCTATCCTTTGAGTGGGATTTTGTAACCTTGAGAGCCAGAGACTTCTCCTTTTCTTTGGCCTTCTCCTTTTCTTGTATGGATGACTCCTCTTGATCTTTCATGTCAAGTTCATGAGTCATAAGCTCCCCCATGAGGGTCTCAAGGTTCATGGTTGTCAAGTCATTCCCCTCAATGATGGCGGTAGCTTTAGGATTCCATCCTTTAGTTAATCCTCTGAGAATTTTCTTGATCTTTTCATGAGCAGGATATTCCTTACCAAGAGAAGAAAGAGGGTTAATGATATTACCGAAAAGAGTAAACATGCAAGTAATAGACTCATCTTGTTTCATTTTAAAAGATTCATATTCTTGTGTGAGTCTACTAATCTTTGATTCCTTTACTTGTGATGTTCCCTCGTGAGTGATTTCTAGCAATTTCCAAATTTAATTTGAAGTCTTGCAAGTAGAAATTCTATTGAACTCATTGCTATCGAGAGCACAGTAAAGAGCGTTCATAGCCTTAGCATATCGACTAGCAAGCTTTTGACATTCTCAGTAAGTTTATCCCTAAGGGTGTCAGAAGCAACATCCTCAATAACTCCGGAAGGAGTAGGGAAACCATTTATCACACAATCACATAAATCAAAATCTATGGACTTCAGATAAATGCTCATCCTAATTTTTTAATAGTTATAGTTGGTTCCATCAAATAGAGGGGGTCTATTTGTGGAGTGTCCCTCATTGTGGAATGTTTTGATACTAGGGTTAGTGGCCATGGATCACTCTTAGGATGTAAATCCAAATCAAGAGAACAAAGCTCTGATACCAATTGTAGAACCCTAGAGGGGGGGTAAATAGGGTAGTAAAAAATTATTTAATACAAGTAAGCTATTTTACTGAAGTAAATGAGAGAGAGAAAGAGAATCAAACACTCGATGTATCCTGGTCTCCTCCCTAGAGGCAATCCAGTCCCAGAACTCTCTCCGGTTTAAATCCACTATTGAGTAAATAGTTACACATGAGTTTGGATCCGAAGAACTCGCCAACTTCTTACACACGAGTTTCTTACGAAGGCTCGTCAACTTCAAAGGAAAAAGAAAGGAAGCGATTGATCTTCTACAATGCTTGAAGATCGAAAGTTACAACTCTTAAATACTCTAACACTTTTGGATTGGATGACAATTAAAAGCTTGGGTAGAGTAGTAATGATGGAGCTCTTGGTTGTTGAGAAATTTATGGCTTAAGTGGATAAAGCCCTCAATGAGAAGAAGGAATCCATTTATATAGAAAACCAAGAAAGAATAGAATTTAATGCTTCTGAACATAATACAGACGATATACCGTCGGTATGGACTGGCATACCGTCAGCATACCGTTCGGAACAGTGATGGTAATAAATCTATCCGTTGGGAGCATTTAATGCTTGTATCTTGTCCATTCAAAAATCAAATCTGATGAAGTCGGTATATCTTCGGTATAAAGTGGTATGCCATCGGTATACTGATTTTCGTCACAGAATATTTTGTGGCTCATAAAACGGTATACCGCCGGTGTACTGTAGTTTGCCGTCGGTATGCCGAGTTTCGTCACAGAACATTTTGTGGTTCACAAAACGGTATACCGTCGGTATACTGTAGTATGCCGTCAGTATGCCGAGTTTCGTCACAGAATATTTTGTAGCTCACAAAACGGTATACCATCGGTATACTGTAGTATGTCGTCGGTATGCCGAGTTTTGTCACAAAACATTTTGTGGCTCAGAAACGGTATTCCGTCGGTACACAGCGGTATACCGTCGGTATGCCGTCTCTTTAGACATTGATTTTTTACTTAAAAAAGAAAGAGCTTTATGTTTGTCATCAACCTTAGGTGCTATACAGAAAGACCTAGACCTTGTACAGACTCGAAATCTTGAATCTTTTGAGAGCTGTCTTTGAGGTGCGCTGGTCTGTTCTTCAGTCTTCTTTTAAGGACTTCCATAAGGCTTTGATGGCTCGGCTTGAATGGACAGATCTTTTTGTAGGAGAGCTTGAGGGATTATCTGTTAGCTGAAATATAGAGAAAACTAAACCATGAAGATGCCGTTAACTTTATCAAAATAAATGTGCCAACAGGTTTGTTTTTGTTTGGTCGGGGCACGCGTTCTACGAAAACGTGTCCAGACTGAACCCAACTTCGTGCACGGTGGTTTTCATCTACTTGGGACACTTTTCGATACCAAGAAAGTACTTGGTAACTATCCTAACTCAACCCTATATGATCCCCAGAAATTAGATTTTGATATCTTGATTGTTTATATATATATATATATATATATATATATATATATATATATATATATATATATATATATATATATATATATATATATATATATATATATATATTTGTTATCATCTTCATCAAGCAAGGTTATCGTAATCGAGTTTCATTGAATCTATCAATATATTGATCTCCAATGTTTCTAATGCGAACCCATGATGATTAATTTATTACTCTCCGATCCAAAAAAATTATTGTCCAATATTTAGGTACTTGATTCAGAAATAATTCTGAATATAAAAGCATATTTTCCATGGCTAATTGGTTTCAAATTTACTGACAAAAGGTGTTACTTATGCTACTAGTTGGTAAGGAGATGGTCCTACTTTATATTTTTTCGTAAAATATACATATGTGAATTGTCCAGTGATATTTATAATATTATTTCAAAATTTAAAATAAATATTTTATATTATAAAATATCATTTATGTGTTTACTTGAGGCTATATTATACATAGTCATATAGGGTAACTAGTAAATATGAACGAATTTATATATAGTATGCATCTATGTTGTAAGAGTAGATTAAATAAGTTATATTAATTTTAGTTATTTATATTTCTAGGATTTCGTAAGCATTTGACTGCAAAAGTTGGAGCCGGACCGATATTTTATACTCTTGCCGATATCCAAGGCAAGATACCTTGCCATCTTATTACTATTTTTTATTTGTGATATTGTTCTTATATTGCTAGTGTGTTACTCTAGTAGAGTGTGTCCAAGCGTGACTTGGATGTCATCAATATATGTGTGTGTTGACCTATGTGTATAGAAGACTTTCCCGATAGTTGAAGTTATTTTCGATAACTTCTATGACTTGTTACGTGTCATTACACGTCAAATGAGTGAGGATCATTGTGTTGGAACGAACTTATGAACTCGGCTCGTTACCGATATAAGCAGTTCATGTGTCGGTTCATATAGTGATTATATTAAATCTAGTTACTGACTTGCATAGAGTTATGGATTGCCCGAGTTATGGATATGATTTGTGCAAGCCATGGGTGGGGAAGACTATTAGTAGGTGAATGTGATACACTATTATTTGGCCTCATTGTTGCCCGGGTATGGGTTATTGATTCTTGGTTATAGGGTATTACTAAAGGATATATCTGACATCGGTCCTGACTCCGCGTCATATATGGTCGGGAGGTATGCTAGTAATACAAGCCTCTAGTGGATGCCATGCTTTATTTTTTTGACCTACCCATGCATTCCAACATCGTGATGGTTAGTGAGCCCATTATCATGTTTATTTACAGTTCATTATGGTGTTATTGCTTCTTTTGTATCTTGTTATGTCCCTCTGAGGACCTGGTTCTTTTCCAGATCCGGATGAGCACTTATACTCTACTGTTTATGGACCAGTGATAGAGACATGTTTTCTTGCTGAAGACTTAGAGGTTATGCCAGAGGAGTTTTCCTGATCCATGGGTATGGAGATGGATTAGAGTCATGGACATTTGATCTAGTTAGCTATGCCCTGGCTATTTCTTTAGTTATTTTCCAGCGTTATACTATCATTTCTGTGGATATTTTCTACTAGAATTTTGACTATTTTAGACAAATTGTATTAGATACTCAGTCTTATTTCAATTTCATTCAGACATTTTTTTATATTGGATCCTTATATATATTTCTATCTCTATGTTGTTGATGATATTTTGTGGATGAGATTATAGTGGTTATGATTGATGTGGAGATATTAGATTACCTGTGACTGTTGTATTGTAGATATAGGATTCCAGCGTACTATGATTAGGATAAGTCCATTAAATTGAGATACTTATTCTAGCTGTACAACTGGCATGCTCATGTCTTGGATTCCTATATATTTTGGAACTATGGCATAACATGTTTTTGTGGAGGCCCATGCAGGTCAGTTTGTCGTTTTGGTTACCTAAATTACCAAGACAAGCCTGCAACTAGGTTTAAGGAGTTTTAGGAAAAATCTCATCTACTTGCTAAATTTATCACCTTTGAAATCCAAATTCGTACTATCTCATTATGCATCCAGCTTGTTTTTGTACTCCTCCCATAAAATTTTTTTTTGCAGCAAGATGCAGTTACATAGTGGACGCAAGGCTTTTGAAGCCAATTAGACCAGCGAAACCACTCCTAGCGATGGCATGACACCAATGACGCCAGGGAACCCGACTCGCGGAGGGGTTTCGACTAATCCGACAATTCCAGCAGGATTTGTACCGCCTCGATTATGACTCAACATGAGGGTCAAACCTCGCAGACCTAAACATAGTAGGAGGATCCTGTAATGCCCTGAATCCCGTTGCGGAGCACGGATCGAGCTAGTGGCCGAATGGTCGAGTCGGATGAGAATTGGGAAACTTTACTTGGGAAAACTTTAACAGGATCGCGAGATAATGAATTGAGATCCTTTGCTCGTTATGGATTGGACACTTTTGAAATGATTCCCAAGATGCAGTGGCACGCGTCGTGGGGGAAGAGTTGTATATAAGAGTCTCTTGCCCCGAGACCGTTGTCCTGCTGGTTTTCGATGTCGCTTTTGTTGTTGGCTTTTGTGTGCATTTTTGTGATTGTTTTTGATGAATGTTTTCATGGATTTACTTTTACTGTCTACGCATTTCATATCGAATCACTGAGAGAAAGAGAAGAAGTATGCTAACCAGATGTTGGTGCAAATGCAGGTGCTAACGTAGTGAACCGAGCTTGACGTTGCGTGGAAGACCTCTTTCTCTCGACAATTCACCAACAAGTGAGTGGCTTTGTCCTTCGACGATCCTTAATCTTTGCGCATAACAATGGTAGACTTGTTATTGTGTTCGGTGCTTAATAAAAGATGCATAGTAATAACTCGAAAAGATAATGAAAGATAAATTATCACATGGCTAGGCTTATGTTGCAAATCAAATGATGCTTATATGTTGTAATATGAATTGTTGAACAGGTGATGCAAAGACCCAAGTATTGGACGGTAAGTATATCTGTAACGTCCCAGTCCCAAAATACGTAGGACTAGGAACGTAGCATGTCAGCTGCATATTTACGAGATATACTCCAGTATATGGAAATCTCGAATATACACATAAGCTGTATTGTGAATAATAATAACAGACAGTCAAAGGTAAAAGCTATATCTCATCCACAGTATAATGTAAGAAAAATGGTAACTCATAAATCCAAGTGAATGTCAAAATATAATGGTTGACCGGGCGGAGACAAATCCACTACCGACACTAGAATAAACTGAAAGAAAAAGAATCCAACCTCCAAGATAAACAGAATAAGAAAAGATAACTAAATAGGCTCCTCGACCCAATATGGGCAACTGTAATCAGAAGGTACGACTCGCTCGAATGTAGAGGATGAGTCTATACAAGAGCTATACTCCTACGGAAAGTCCTGCACACCTATTCCTGGAGAGATCACCAGGTCCTCAGAGGGACGTAACAAGATACAAAAAGAACATGCCACATAAACTGAATATAAATTGCTCAATAGTAATAAGTCAGATCGGATCATAACATGGTCCAATATCTCACCATTTGGATTAGCGTACCATCCCCTCAACCAAACAAGGACAGGAGATGGCACACTAACCCACGGTGAAGTATATTTCCAAGTCACGAATCCAATATGGTATCCGGACCCCAACAAGGTTCAATACCTTCTCATCAGAGTAGTAAGCCACACCTATAACCAAACAAGGACAAGATGTGGCGAACTAATCCGCGACAAGTTATTGTTCCAAGCCACGGTCAGATACAAGTACCTACACCAAGAGTACTCATACCTAACAGATAAGGGTGCCTAACCAATCTAAGTGAATGCAGTATTAAGAACATCCTTCAGCGTATGGGCCCTGGCTAAAATGGGATCGACATGGTTCCTTTTGGGGCACCAGAGGCCCAATCAATAAGAGCATAACGTTCCGCAGAACGCCAGTGGCCGTCAGTAATCATGGGTAATCTCATCCGCGTCTCTGGCGGAGCTCACGGGTTACAAAAGGTAAAGTGCATAGTAGCCCATACGCTAAGGTATTGTCCTCCCCGCCTAATGCCTACTATGTTGTATCCACAACACAATACCTCTATTAACCGCTAAGTCAAACTAAGCATGCAAACACTATTAGCGGTTATTCCTGTCGTACGGCTTATACGTATCGGTGGCCAGCCAATCACGCATGTCCGAGTTCTATATGTGACTCACAACTTTGTGGTACAAATGTGTCCAGGCCTAAAAATGCAGCACAACAAGGCGGTCCCTAAACTCTAGGTTTCAATGTGTAATAAGTAAATAAATAGCAGGAATATAACTTTTTAACAAGGTATCACAGTTTATTTTTGTAACGCCCCAGTCCCAAAATACGTAGGACTAGGAACGTAGACATGCCAGCTGTATTCATACGAAGTACATAGGTCTCGTATGGATACATAAGCTGTAAAATTCAGTAAACCACAACTAACTAATCTCATCCACAAAATGTAAGAATAAAAGATATCATATAATCAACTATGAATTGTCATTGGTACATGTAGTTGGACGGAGACAAATCCACTACCAACTATGAAAAGAAATACATAACAAAAGAAAGATTTTGGCGAGCGAAGTGAAGACGATCTAAGTGCAATCATCCTCGAAAAAATAGTGACGATCATGGCCACGGCTAGAACACCTGCGAAAGACAAGAGCACACACCTGGCGAGATAACCAGGTCCTTAGAGGGACATAACAAGACACATAATATCATGCCAATGTAACTGAATATAAATTACTCAAATAAATAAGTCAATTGAATTATAACATGGTCCAATACACACCTGTTGAACTAGCGTACCATCCCCCCAACCAAACAAGGACAGAAATGGTAAACTAATTCACGATGACGTATCTTTCCATGCTATGAATCCAATATGGTATCCGAACCCCAATAAGGTTAAATACCTTCTCGTCGAAGTAGTAAGCCACACCTACAACTAAACAAGGACAAGATGTGACGAACTAATCTGCGACAAGTTATTGTTCCAAGCCACGGTCAGATACAAGTACCCAAACCAAAAGTACTCATACCTAACGGATAAAGGTGCCTAACCGTTCTAAGTGAAATATAGTTAAGAACAATCCTTCCTACGCATGGGCCCTGGCTAAAATAGGATCGGTATATTCCCCCCTAGGGCACCAGAGGCCCAATCAATAAGAGCATAACGTTCCGCAGAACGCCAGTGGCCGTCAGTAATCATGGGTTGTAAAACCCTTATATTTTTTTATTATTTTATTATTATTTTATTAGACTTCAAATTTAATTTATACAATTTATGGTTTTAATGACCTTATCTATTGTTGTGTTTTGAGCACAATGCGACCATGAATTTTGGCACGAAAGATGTAGCAGTGTGCTTTGACCAGTATATTAGCCATGTTGTGGGAGGCCTAGCCATAGTTCAGTCCGAACTAGGAAAACCAGGCCGAGTTGTGAAATAACGCATTTAAAATATTTTATTAGATATTATTTTATATATTGATTTTTAGAGACTCGGTTGGACCAAACTAGCCCGAACTAGGGCCCGGACCGAACCCAATCCCATTTTAGCATATAGTGTGACCAAATATGGCCATGTAGGTATATTTATGTATATACAAATATTTTCTAAATTATTTTAAAATTTTATGTGCACTCTCTAATTATTTAATTATTCCTACTATTATTGGTATTTTTATTAAATAATATCGTGCAATATTTGTGCAAATTTTTGGACCCGAATAAGGGTGTGCGGTATAAGTTCACCCATTGGAAAGATTTTATTAATTTATTATTATTAAAATTTATTTTGCGAAGATTTAATAAATATGATTATTCTATAGAGATATTATTATTATTATTTTTAGTTGATTTAGTATGATTTAAATTTTATATATATGTAGATATATTTAAATATATTAAATAATTGGATAGATAATATTTAATTTGGTATTTAAATTTTTTAAATAAAATTTATGGATATATGCATATATATATACATGCTTATAAATATATAGAATAGATTTAAAAAGATTTGAATGAAAAGAAAAAAAAAACAAACTCATTGTGGTCGGCCCCACAATGTGGGAACCGACCACAAGAGCAAAAAAAAGTAGCAGTAGCTACTTGTAGCCGCCCAAAAGAGAATGAGCAAGCAGCAGCACCCTTTGGTGGCCGACCGCCCAACCCATTATATGTATATACACGCACACACACACACACACACACAAACACACACACACACACACACACACACATATATATATATATATATATATATATATATATATATATTGACTAAAAAAAAAATCCTAATCTTTCCTCTCTCCTTCCTCCTCTCTCCTCCGCTCACCCCGTATCTCCCTCGTCCAGCCTCGGCCGAGCAGCACCTTCCGGTCGCAGCGGAAAGCGACGACAACAAACAACACCACAGAATTTAACATAGAGATACCTAACTTTACCGTGCGATTTCTCCTTCAATTCTAATCCGATTTTAGATCCGTAAATTCGTGTAGAAAGCCCACATGACCCTCTTTGAGATCCCCAAGGTGGATTTTGACATGGCCATCCAACTTGCTCGAAAAATCGAGGCAAAGTTGGAGAAAAACCACTTTTCTGGAATATTAAAAACTGTTGGAAAATATCAACTTGTTGGCCAATTTTCGTTCTGTACATTAAGATTTTGTAGAAACTAATTGAACGAAATCAAAGATAACATAATCGAGATTGTAACGCATCTTTTGGATTCACTTTTTATCTAGTATGTAGAAAGTTACACATTGTTAAAGTTTCACAAAAAATTATAAATTCTGTTTTCAAAAAGTGAAAAAACACCCGATACGGCGTACATCCCGACAAACCGGGCGACATGGTCGTGCACTATACGCATCAAAAGGCGCGTATGGATGTTGTCGACGTGTGGGAACTGATGGAACCCTATTTCGTTGCATGTGCGCGACGAAATCAGTGCGTATCCGTCGAGATACCCCCGTATCGACCCTTTGCAAATTAAGTCACAACTTTGTGCACACTCATCATATCGCGATAAAACTTGCGCCATTGGACTCGAAATATTTTTCTGGTCCTGTGAGCCAAGTTTGGTCCGATTCTGAGATCGTTGATCGGGACGCTATTTTGGCGGGCCCACAAACCCCACTCAACGGGCAATTTTGTGCACGGCCCACCGGAATCCAAAATTGGACATACCGTTGGGTTCATCTCATCAAAACGAATCCGTAGACATGTAGTTTGATGACTTTAGAGACCGTAGGTTCTGGCACGTATTTCGGTGCAAAGCGGGTCCAACGGTGGATATCGTTTTGACCCGAAATTACGATTTTGCCCCTGTTCCAGAATTTAACTTTTGGACAGGCATTTCCTAGGCGTATCTTATATTCCAAACTCGTTCGTAATATTTTTTGCAGCATCCGGAGTCATCTGCGGGATTTGGCCTTTCTTGCTTTGTTTATTTTGCCGGTTCGAGCTACTGGATTATTCCCTTTTGCACATAACCTCAGGCAAGACACCTTGCCTTTACTGTTTAAATTTCCTGCTCATATCATACATGTTGTGTTTAATTTTAAGATTGTTTCTTTCTAAATTATATGTAGATACAAATTACTATATTTTATAAAATTGGCTTTGAGTTAAGCGACTACCATCAAATTTAGTGTGTCTCATTGACTTGCCACGATTGTACACGAGTTGTGTGTGAGAGTTGTGAGTATCATATAGAGGTCACTTGCATGTGGGCTGATCTTCCGTGCGTGTGCGTCGGAATAACTGTCAATAGATGCATGATTAGAAGACTTGACAGTTATCTATATTAAAACAGTGTGGTGGAAACGACACGTGTTTGTGTGTCATGGTTACGACATACGTATAGTATCATTGGAGGGAGGGGACAGCTACTAGCATAGGGGCTACTTTTATTTTACACATTTAGGAGATAGTGTCTCGGATGAGCGCTACGTGTTACCCGGCCGATAGTGTCTCGGATGAGCGCTACTTGTTGGCCACTCTTTATTACATGCTTGAGACAGCCCCTGCGTAGAACGTTGTCCTCTAAATTGAAATCCACATAGAATGGTTAGGAACCTTTACCCATGCATACTTTTCTATTGAGCTTTATTTATTCAGTTTATCGGCATGATATTATGTGTCTTGTTACGTCCCTCTGAGGACCTGGTGATCTCTCCAGGTGTGTGTTTTCGTGATTTCTTGCAAGTGCTCTAGCTAAGGCCATTCCTTCCTTCGTGATGACTGCTTTTGGACTTGTCATTGCTTCGCTCGACCAATCACTTTCTTTGTATATTTCTTCTCTATTTAAATTAGTTGGTAGTGGACTTTGTCTCCGCCCAACGATTGTATCATAAATATTCAAGTTGATTTCTATATTATTATTCCTTTCATTGTGGATGAGATTTAGTTGTCTTGGATTACTATATTTACAGCTTATGTATACATACGAGGTCCATGTATTTCGTATGTATATAGCTGGCATGTCTACGTACTTGGTCCTACGTATTTTGGGACTGGGGCGTTACATGTTTTTATGGTGGCCCATGCAGGTCGAGTTTGTCACTTCGGTTACGTAATTGTACCGGTGTGAGCCTGCAACATAGGATTAGAATCTAGGAATCTCATCCATACAGCTTAACCTCTTCTCTTGGCTTCCAATTTCGAACTCTTGTTCGACCTCCTTGAACTGCATCTTGCTTGATTCCTTTCTACCGTCGATTCTTATTTTCATGCTTAGTGTCAACTAGGAAGATGACTACACTAGTATATGCTCATAGGTCAAACACATGGCTAGAATGGTTATATTGGCAATTGGAATACATTCAAGACTCTAATTTAGTTAAAAAGGTTTTTTTGTGTGATTTAATGATTAGTTATTTGTAAAGTAGGATATTACCACGGAAAGTTTTAACCTTGAGATTTCTAAATAGTAAACACCAGAGGATTTATAGGATTTCATACTTGGTTTAAGAAATTGATTGATTTTCAAAGATTTGATATTTATGATTTATTGGATTATAGTTATACATCCTTGCACAAGTATAAAATTGATTTGCTTTTCGAGTTGTGATATTTATGAGTTTAGATGATAGCTATACATCTTTGAACAAATATAAAATTTATTTGATTTTTGAGTTTTGATGTTTATGATTTATTTTATTATAGTTATACACCTTTGAACAGTTATAAATTTGGTTTGAAAATGATCTTAGCTTTTAAAAATGGCCATAGAAATTATTTAAATTTGTGTTGTATAACTTACGATTTTCGTGTTTAGTAAATTTTGAATTTTAAGTGGAAGTAATGATTTTTGAATTTTGGTTTAAAATATTTGAAAGTTATGAAAATGATTTTTGAATTTTTTTTCTTATTTTAAATTGTGTCCTTTGATTGAGGATTTACAAATCTATTTAGATTTTGGTAAAAATAATAATTTTTGACTGATAAGATTATTTAAAAATTTAGTTTAATATGAGATTGCTAATATTAAAATTTTTGGGAGAATTTCGAAGGATGTGATGGAAAGTTAATTTGATTGATTAAAGGAAGTTACCATTTAAAAGTTGTAATTTTGTTGGAATAACTTAGCATGAATAGAAGTTAAAAATTGATGAGAGCATTGAGCTTAATTTTTGAGGTTGCTTTTAATATGCTAAGATTTTTATTATGAGTTATTAGAAAATTTTAGAGTGTTAAATTTTTGATTGATTGTGAAATTTTTATGGATTCGTAAATTATGAACTCTTAAGTTAAATATTGGTTAAATTTTTTGGAAAATGTTAGTAGTAACATGATAAAATTTTTCCTTGAGATTTATGAAGTGATTTACAATTTTTATGATGAATTTGAACGGCTTAGAGTGAATACAAAATTTTGCTGGTTTATTTTTGAAAGTTTAAATTTTGAAACTTTTGGAGGAAACTTTAGTAAATTTTAATGGTAGGCCACCAAGGTAGCCCTAAGGAGTTAGAAGTATTCCACACTGATTGCCATGTCACCCATGACCATGATAGTAGTATATACACAAGTGTTGTTAGTCATCTACCCAGCTATGTGACTGTATTTCCATCTCGGCTTATTCAACCTTCCTTCAAATTCTAGATCTTTTAAATACGACCTTCTAACCCATTTGCAATTTGAATAATGATTTAATTGTTCGTTGACTGTATTCATTTAAGAGGCTATCTTCTCTCTAGAACTATGATCCTAAAATTATTTTTACTGGATTCTTTAATTAATTTTATTTCATGCTTTAACTTGATCTTCTTCATTTGGTGTATTAATTATCACCTCGTGAACTCCCACTTTCTATTTTTGGTCTTTTGGCGTCCCTTACCGTGACTTGGATATTTGGAGCACAACACTAGACTTTTCCTTCCAACAAATTTCATGTGTAAGACCTAGACAAGTCCACCTTCATGTAGATATATCATGTCCCACTAAAACACGCCTCCTTGTACCCTATTTTCATGATATGACCTTCTAATCAAAATGGCCAAACTATAATCTTTACCATGATACCGATATGTTTTTGACCACGGATAGGGATTCAACCTCGACTCAATTCTTTCGACCCGATATGTGATTGTGTTCTACTAAATCTCTTAAATGCTTAAATTTGTACCTTATCTTGATTGCTTGACCCATTGTCCCATGATACTATTAGTTTAACTTTTGTAAGTTGGGTAGAATACCTCGCCATCTAACAAACCTTTTTCCTTGTGAACCACATTGGTAAGTTCACTTAGACTCTAAATTCAGAGGACCCTACCTTATCTAGTCTACGAAGCCATGAATGAAAAAAACTAGGACGACTGTATAGGCCCATACTTCGGGCAAGACTCGATTTTAAAAGGTATTGGATTATTTAATTTCCTTCATCATTACCTCCATTACTCATATTTTGACAATCTCCTGCTGCTAAATTAGCTTTAGTTTTTGCAAGCTTATTTCGTTATCAAGCTTGATCATGACATATTTTATTGGGTGCACCCACTAACATATTGTCTAATCAGAACCGATGCATGATGGTCTGATCAACCTATTGCACTTTGGTTCGCTTTTCATGAATTATTCTACGTGGATGGAGACATAGTTAAACTTGCCTTAGAGTCTCATCCGCGACAGCATTGACAACTCTCATTTGAATTATTTTCGTCGCCTATGAACCCCGTATTCGTACTCGATAGCCTCGTCCTTGAACTCTTTATTGTTTTTACTTTACTTATATTAGAAAGACCAGACACTGTACATGATAGATAGATGTAAGATATCACCTTTAGTTTCCTATCAGTTATTTCAACACGAATTTAGATATCCACCGACCAACTCATGTGGCTGTATCCTCACCTTAAACTCCACTTCTCCCCAATCATAGAAATTTTATTTGTGCCCTTATAATCCCACTTGAACGCAAGAAAGTGATTCTAATCATCACTTAATCAAACCCTCGACCAAGACGATTAGTATCCAGTTCTCCCTCAAGGGATCACATTTTCTAAAATTCTAATTTATTCTCTTTGGTCTACTCAATTTCTTACTGTTCTCTAAAATTGGATATTCAAAATTTTGTTACATTCATTAGCAACCCTTATTCAATTCCCTAATCATGATATATTTTTGTATATATCGACTCCAAAATTTTCTATTGCATGGTAGTATTGAACGCCGTTTTATCGCCTCCTCCAAAATTAAATTGCATTTTGGTATTGACGAACTCTTCCTATCCCTCAACCCTATCTACCATATTAATCCTAAATTTCGAGGACGAAATTCTTGTAAGTTGGGTAGGATGTAAAACCCCTATATTTTTTATTATTATTTTATTATTATTTTATTAGACTTCAAATTTAATTTATACAATTTATGGTTTTAATGACCTTAGCCATTATTGTGTTTTGAGCACAATACGACCATGAATTTTGGCACGAAAGATGTAGCAGTGTGCTTTGACCAGTATATTAGCCATGTCGTAGGAGGCCTAGCCATAGTTCAGTCCGAACTAGGAAAACCAGGCCAAGTTGTGAAATAACGCATTTAAAATATTTTATTATATATTATTTTATATATTGATTTTTAGAGACTCGGTTGGACCAAACCAGCCCGAACTAGGGCCCGGACCGAACCCAATCCCATTTTAGCATGTAGTGTGACCAAATGTGGCCATATAGGCATATTTATGTATATACAAATATTTTCTAAATTATTTTAGAATTTTATGTGCACTTTCTAATTATTTAATTATTCGTACTATTATTGGTATTTTATTATTAAATAATATCGTGCAATATTTGTGCAAATTTTTTGACCCGAATAAGGGTGTGCGGTATAAGTTCACCCATTGGAAAGATTTTATTAATTTATTATTATTAAAATTTATTTTGCGAAGATTTAATAAATATGATTATTCTATAGAGATATTATTATTATTATTTTTAGTTGATTTAGTGTGATTTAAATTTTATATATATGTAGATATATTTAAATATATTAAATAATTGGATAGATAATATTTAATTTCGTATTTAAATTTTTTAAATAAAATTTATGGATATATGCATATATATATATATATATATATATATATATATATATATATATATATATATATATATATACATGCTTATAAATATATAGAATAGATTTAAAAAGATTTGAATGAAAAGAAAAAAAAAACAAAAAAAAACAAACTCATTGTGGTCGGCCCCATAATGTGGGAACCGACCACAAGAGCAAAAAAAGTAGCAGTAGCTACTTGTAGCCGCCCAAAAGAGAATGAGCAAGCAGCAGCACCATTTGGTGGCCGACCCCCGAACCCATTATATGTATATATATATATATATATATATATATATATATATATATATATATATATATATATATATATATATATATTGACTAAAAAAAAATCTAATCTTTCCTCTCTCCTCCGCTCACCCCGTATCTCCCTCGTCCAGCCTCGGCCGAGCAGCACCTCGCGGTCGCAGCGGAAAACGACGACAACAAACAACACAACAGAATTTAACATAGAGGTACCTAACTTTACCGTGCGATTTCTCCTTCAATTCTAATCCGATTTTAGATGCGTAAATTCGTGTAGAAAGCCCACATGACCCTCTTCGAGATCCCCCAGCTGGATTTCGACATGGCCATCCAACTTGCTCGAAAAATCGAGGCAAAGTTGGAGAAAAACCACTTTTCTGGAATATTAAAAACTGTTGGAAAACATTAACTTGTTGGCCAATTTTCGTTCTGTACATTAAGATTTTGTAGAAACTAATTGAAGAAAATCAAAGACAACATAACCGAGATTGTAGCGCACCTTTTGGATTCACTTTTCATCTAGTATGTAGAAAGTTACACGTTGTTAAAGTTTCACGAAAAATTGTAAATTCTGTTTTCAAAAAGTGGAAAAATACCCGATACGGCGTGCGTCCCGACAAACCGGGCGACGTGGTCGTGCACTATACGCATCGAAAGGCGCGTACGGATGTTGTCGACGTGTGGGAACTGACGGTACCCCGATTTCATTACATGTGCGCGACGAAATCAGTGCGTATCCGTCGAGATACCCCCGTATCGACCCTTTGCAAATTAAGTCACAACTTTGTGCACACTCATCATATCGCGATAAAACTTGCGCCATTGGACTCGAAATATTTTTTTGGTCCTGTGAGCCAAGTTAGGTCCGATTCTGAGACCGTTGATCGGGACGCTATTTTGGCGGGCCCACAAATCCCACTCAACGGCCGATTTTGTGCACGGCCCACCGGAATCCAAAATTGGATATACCGTTGGGTTCGTCTCATCAAAACAAATCCGTAGACATGTAGTTTGATGACTTTAGAGACCGTAGGTTCTAGCACGTATTTCGGTACAAAGTGGGTCCAACGGCGGACATCGTTTTGACCCAAAATTATGATTTTGCCCCTGTTCCTGAATTTAACTTTTGGACAGGCGTTTCCTAGGCGTATCTTATATTCCAAACTCGTTCGTGATGTTTGTTGCAGCATCCGGAGTCATCTGCGGGATTTGGCCTTTCTTGCTTTGTTTATTTTGCCGGTTCGAGCTACTGGATTATTCTCTTTTGCACATAACCTCAGGCAAGACACCTTGCCTTTACTGTTTAAATTTCCTGCTCATATCATGCATGTTGTGTTTAATTTCAAGATTGTTTCTTTCTAAATTATATGTAGATACAAATTACTATATTTTATAAAATTGGCTTAGAGTTAAGCAACTACCATCAAATTTAGTGTATCTCATTGACTTGCCACGATTGTACACGAGTTGTGTGTGAGAGTTGTGAGTATCATATAGAGATCACTTGCGTGTGGGCTGATCCCCCGTGCGCATGTGTAGGAATAACTGTCAATAGATGCATGATTAGAAGACTTGACAGTTATCTATATTAAAACAGTATGGTGGAAACGACACGTGTTTGTGTGTCATGGTTACAAAACACGTATAGTATCATTGGGGAAGGGGACAGCTACTAGCGTAGGGGCTACTTTTATTTTACACATTTGGGAGATAGTGTCTCGGATGAGCGCTACGTGTTACCCGGCCGATAGTGTCTCGGATGAGCGCTACTTGTTGGCCACTCTTTATTACATGCTTGAGACAGCCCCTGCGTAGAACGTTGTCCTCTAAATTGAAATCCACATAGAATGGTTAGGAACCTTTACCCATGCATACTTTTCTATTGAGCTTTATTTATTCAGTTTATCGGCATGATATTATGTGTCTTGTTACGTCCCTCTGAGGACCTGGTGATCTCTCCAGGTGTGTGTTTTCATGATTTCTTGCAGGTGCTCTAGCTAAGGCCATTCCTTCCTTCGTGATGACTGCTTTTGGACTTGTCATTGCTTCGCTCGACCAATCACTTTCTTTGTATATTTCTTCTCTATTTAAATTAGTTGGTAGTGGACTTTGTCTCTGCCCAACGATTGTATCATAAATATTCAAGTTGATTTCTATATTATTATTCCTTTCATTGTGGATGAGATTTAGTTGTCTTGGATTACTACATTTACAGCTTATGTATACATACGAGGTCCATGTATTTCGTATGTATACAGCTTGCATGTCTACGTACTTGGTCCTACGTATTTTGGGACTGGGGCGTTACATGGGTCATCAAACCCGTATCTCCAGCGGAGCATCCGGGTCACAAGAAAAAGTGCATAGTAGCCCATACGCTAAGGTATTGTCCTCCCCACCCAATGCCTACTATGTTGTATCAATAACAGAAAACCTCTATAACCGCTAAGTCAAACTAGCATGCAATTCTATTAGCGGTTAATCCTATCGCACAGCTCATATGTACTGGTGGCCAGCAAATCATGCACGTCCGTGTTCTACATGCGACACACAACTTCGTGGTACAACGTGTCAAGGCCAATGAATGTAACACACGAGGTGGTCCCTTAAATCTGGGTTTATTGTGTAAGAAAAATAATACATAGCAGAAAATATAATTGAACAGTAAGTTCTAACAGGTTATGCCATGTATCACAGTTTATTTTGCATAAAGAAAATAATGAATAATGCATAAAATATGAGCTAAAATAAATAAACAGCAAATGGCAAGGTGTCTTGCCTGGTAGGACGCTTGGTGTACTGCAATAATCAATGTGGCAGGAACTGCGACTTCGGGTAACAACTACACAAGGTGACCTCTGATGGTGGTACGGACAGTTCTATTGGGTCCAGAAGGGTCAATTTAGCTAGGGTGGACATAAGGAGTTACGAAATTTGAGGGAGTATAGGAATAATGGGGTTGGTCATGGATGGAAGGAAAAATCAAAGAAAATGGATAACCATAAATATGTACGATTTTTGAAAATTATTTTATGATACTTGAAAATATAATTTATTTATCAAAATATGTTTTCAAAATAAATACTCAAAAGTCGAAAGTCGTTTTTAGGAAAAAAAAAACTCTAAGGTTGTAAAACATGATTTTTGGTAGAAACTATATTTCATTAATTAAAATATATCCTAAAATATTTAAAAAATGTTAAATCCTTTAGACCAAAACTAAACATATTCATATAAATCGAGAAGGATATTTTAGTGTTAAAAACTTAACTTGAATTTAGCTAGAAAATATTTGTATAATTTCTAGAATACAGATCATATTATTAACAAAACCACAAAATAATGATAATAGTACATTCTAAAAATATACCTACTATTTTATTAACAAACATTCTTAATGTAAATATAGATTAAACTAAAAATAGTATAATAATAATACTTAGTCACTACATTATTAATAAGGCTGGTATAATAATAATAATAATAATAATATTATTAAATATGATGTTAGCATTAATAATATAATATAACAAAAATAAAAATAGTAATAATAATCAATAGTAATAATATTAATAATCCTAATATTAATAATATATAAAAATATATCAATTTCATTAACTATCAAAAAAAAAAACACTACACTTCTCCCCTCGAGAGAAGTGCAAACACCAGTAAATAAAAAAAGAGAAAACAAGTCATATAATAGAGAGGAGCAGAGAGAGAAAGAGAAGCTGAGAGGGAGAGAGGAGCGATCGGGAGAGAGGGGCTGAGAGGGAGAGAGAGGCGGCGGAAGATGGATCGAGGAGGAGGGGGTGAGGATCGAAGAAGGACGGGCGAGCGGCTGCGACGTTTGGTAGAGGACGCCGGCGGAGGAGGGGTGCGCGAGCGCGCGGCCAGGCGAGGGTTTCGGGGGTGGCGCTGCTGTGGGGGTCGCAGCAAGGCGTGGCACGCCAGGGAGTAGGCGGATGCGACCGTTCGCCGGCGAGGCGGCGCTCGCCTGTGGGTCGAGGTAAGGGCGGTGGTGGCGATCGTGTGTTTTCCTATTGTTTTTCTTTGTTTCTAGTGTTGTGGTGGTTTGGTGGTGGTGGTGATGGATGCGAGGTCGTCGGAGGCTGCTGGCGTGACGGCGGGTGCCAAGGTGTGTGGCGGTAGCGTTGGGTTGTGTTGCAGGTGATCGTGAGATGGCCGGGGAACATTGGCCGAAGGCCCTCGGTGGCTGTGGGCGAGTTTCGGGCTGCAATGGGGTTGGTCGGGCTGCCGCGACGGCGTAAGTGCTGGTGGTGGTTTTGGGGGGTCGCTGTGGCTGCGGTATAGATTGAAGTGGTGATGATGAGGATTTGCTGGGGGTTGTACCGGAGATGGCAGGGGGTGTCTCGGTGTGCTGGCAGCAGCTAGCCAGGGGGCTTGGACGGTGGTGGTTCCGATGGTGTTTTGGTCGAATGTGTTGGTGGTGACGACGGCGAAGGCTGTGCTTGTAGCTGCGGTCGGGACTGGGGGTTCGATGGTGGAGGATGTGTCGAGGCTGACGTTGTGTTGGGTGTTGGATGGCGCCTATGGTTTTGGTAGTCTATAGTAGAAGAGGCAGGTTGGTCGGGATTGCCCCGACGAGGTGGCTGGCCGGAATTAGCTAGGATAGGTTTAGGATCAGGAATTTGGTGTATCGTGTCGGGGTTGTCGGCACGGAGAAGGCACAATGTATATTTATAAATAATGGAATAAGAACGGATGGACACAGACACGATGCACAACACTTTGTAAAGAAATATTCGAAGATGATTGTGGAAAATTCAATGGGAAACTCCCGTATATATAGGGTTGAGGGAATCCTTGGTAGATAAGGATTGAGATTTTTAAAACCCAAATAGATAATTTACTTATTTAACTCAAATAATTTTTTAAAACAATTCAAATCAAATCCAAAATCAATTCGATTTAAATCTAATTAAATTCCATCTTTAGTTTAAAATCAAATAAGATAAATCAAATTTCAAATATAGATATTAATTTAACTATTTATATCAATCCATAAAATCAAATCGAGATTTAAATTGCCACAATTATTTCAAAAATACTAATAATAATAATTTTGAATATAATAAATATTTTTAAATATCTTTTGAATAATAAAATATTAATATTAATAAATTTCGAAAAAAGGAATTATATATATGAATTCAAATTCATGTACCTCATATGCAAGGAATATTTGCATAAAAATAGTTTTCTAAATTACCACTATTAAATAAGATAGCCTTTTATAAATAAATAAAAGTAATAAGTTTTGGCCATCCCGATACGATACTTTTCACAACTTTAAGTAAAATACAAATACAAATACAAATAATTATTGTATATATTATTTTGAACTATAAAAATAGAAAAATGTTTTTCTAAAAATATGTATGCTCGCAGATATTCGCACTCGTCGAGCAATTACGAAAAATGAAATTTCACGCACGACGTACAATGCAACTATGCGACGTACAAATACAAAATAATAATCAGTACCAAATTTATAAATTAAAAAATATAGTAGAAATTTAGGGATTTTACATCCTATCAAACTTAAAAGAATTTCGTCCTCAAAATTAAGAATAATAGGGTTGGGTGAGAAGGTCACATGGGTATATCGGTAATGAATACGATCAAGTCGCTGGACGAGGCAAAGAAATGACATTCAATGCAAACATGCATTAGAAAATCATGATTTTAATAATGGCGAGGATAATCATGGGTTAGCGCAAGAAGGAAAATGAGTAATGGTTAAGGTTAAAACAAGATAACAGGCAATAAAGAATATTATGGTAACAAGAGAAAATAAATTTGAGAACTTAAAGACATGGTTCCTTGAGAGTAGGTTGAGGGCACGATTAAGAGAATGAAGTAGATTCATTCCTAAATTAAGCGATTAGAAGGCCTTGATAGGGCCGAGAAAAGGATGAGTAGTTTAGGATAAAGATATAGCAACATCGAGTGATAATGGTCATTATCGATAGGAAGGCTAGAGGAAGTTCTAGTACAACGCCTTCGTCATTCTAAAATAGGTGAAGGCGAAAGCAATAAGGAGTTCAAAGACGATATTATCGAATACGTGGTTCAAAGACGATCGGATAATTTCAAAGGAATTGTCAAGGCAGTCGTGGATGGGATTCTAAAGGCCAAGTTTAATTATGTTCTATCCACGTAGAATAATAGGCAAAAGCGAACCAAAGTGCACTTGGTTGATCAGGCCATCATGCACCGGTTCTGATTAGACAATATGTTAGTGAGCAACCGCTCAATAGCATATGCCTTGATCAAGCTCGATAAAGAATTAGCTTACAAATACTAGGCTATATTAGCATTATTAATCAAGGTAGTAAAAATGTAGGCACATAAGGTTTTAGGTTGAAAAGAAAGCAGAATTAGTAACTCCTTAAGACTCTAAGTCATATCTTGTGTTGGTCTCTATACAGTCGTCCTATAGTCCTCTTGTCCAAGTCCTTGGTTGTCTAGATGGGTTAGGGTCCTCTAAATTCTAGAATCTAAGTAAACTTGTGAATATAGGTCACAAGGGCAAAGGGATTGCTAGGTCACAAGGCATTCTACCCAACTTAAAAGAATTAAACTAATGGTGTTTTGGGACAAAAGAAACATGTCCAACTAGTAGGGATCACCTGTCTAACCTCTAGCAAGCACGAAGGGAAGATAAAAAATTATGATAGAAGGAATCAAGCAAGATGCAATCGATGAGTCGAACGGTAGTTCGAATATGGAATCGAGAAAAGAGGTCAAGTATGTGGATGGGATCCTAGACTTCTAAACCTATTCGCAGGCTTGCTTGGTACGGTAAAGTGACCAAATAATTTATCTTGACCTGTATGGGCTACCACAAAAATATGTAACGCTCCAGTCCCAAAATACGTAGGACTAGGAACGTAGACATGCCAGTTGTATTCATACGAAGTACATAGGCCTCGTATGGATACATAAGCTGTAAAATGCAGTAAACCACAACTAACTAATCTCATCCACAAAATGTAAGAATAAAAGATGTCATATAATCAACTATGAATTATTATTGGTACATGTAGTTGGGCGGAAACAAATCCACTACCAACTATGAAAAGAAATACATAACAAAAGAAAGATTTTGGCGAACGAAGCGAAGACGATCTAAGTGCAATCATCCTCGAAGAAATAGTGACGATCATGGCCACGGCTAGAACACATGCGAAAGACAAGAGCACACACCTGGCGAGATAACCAGGTCCTCAGAGGGACGTAACAAGACACATAATATCATACCAATATAACTGAATATAAATTGCTCAAATAAATAAGTCAATTGAATTATAATATGGTATAATACACACCTGTTGAACTAGCGTACCATCCCCTCAACCAAACAAGGACATGAGATGGTAAACTAATTCACGATGACGTATCTTTCCATACTATGAATCCAATATGGTATCCGGACCCCAACAAGGTTCAATACCTTCTCATCGAAGTAGTAAGCCACACCTACAACCAAACAAGGACAAGATGTGACGAACTAATCTGCGACAAATTATTGTTCCAAGCCACGGTCAGATACAAGTACCCAAACCAAAAGTACTCATACCTAATGGATAAAGGTGCCTAACCATTCTAAGTGAAATGTAGTTAAGAACAATCCTTCCTATGTATGGGCCCTAGCTAAAATAGGATCGACATAGTCCCCCCTGGGGGCACCAGAGGCCCAATCAATAAGAGCATAACGTTCCGCAGAACGCCAGTGGCCGTCAGTAATCATAGGTCATCAATCCTGTATCTCCAGCGGAGCATCTGGGTCACAAGGGAAAGTGTATAGTAGCCCATACGCTAAGGGATTGTCCTTCCCGCCCAATGCCTACTATGTTGTATCCACAACAGAAAACCTCTATAACCGCTAAGTCAAACTAGCATACAATTCTATTAGCGGTTAATCCTATCACACGACTTATACGTATTGGTGGCCATCCAATCACGCACGTTCATGTTCTACATGTGACACACAACTTCGTGGTACAACGTATCAAAGCCAATGAATGCAACACACAAGGTGGTCCCTTAAATCTAGATTTATTGTGTAAGAAAAATAATACATAGCAGAAAATATAACTGAACAGTAAGTTCTAACAGGTTATGCCATGTATCACAGTTTATTTTACATAAAGGAAATAATGAATAATGCATGAAATATGAGCTAAAATAAATAAACAGCAAATGGCAAGGTGTCTTGCCTGGTAGGACGCCTGGTGTACTGCAATGATCAATGTGGCACGAACTGCGACTTCGGGTAACAACTACACAAGGTGACCTCTGATGGTGGCACGGACAGTTCCATTGGGACCAGAAGGGTCAATTTAGCTTGGGTGGACACAAGGAGTTACGAAATTTGAGAGTAGGAATAATGGGGTTGGTCATGGATGGAAGAAAAAAATCAAAGAAAATGGATAACCATAAATATATACGATTTTTAAAAATTATTTTATGATACTTGAAAATATAATTTATTTGTCAAAATATGTTTTCAAAATAAATACTCAAAAGTCATTTTTAGGAAAAAAAAACTCTAAGGTTGTAAAACATGATTTTTGGTAGAAACTATATTTCATTAATTAAAATATATCCTAAAATATTTAAAAAATGTTAAATCCTTTAGACCAAAACTAAACATATTCATATAAATCGAGAAGGATATTTTAGTGTTAAAAACTTAACTTGAATTTAGCTAGAAAATATTTGTATAATTTCTAGAATACAGATCATATTATTAACAAAACCACAAAATAATGATAATAGTACATTCTAAAAATATACCTACTGTTTTATTAACGAACATTCTTAATGTAAATATAGATTAAACTAAAAATAGTATAATAATAATACTCACTACATTATTAATAAGGCTGGTATAATAATAATAATAAAAATAATAATAAAAATAAAAATAATAAAAATATTAAATATGATGTTAGAATTAATAATACAATATAACAAAAATAAAAAATAGTAATAATAATCAATAGTAATAATATTAATAATCCTAATATTAATAATATATAAAAGTATATCAATTTCATTAACTATCAAAAAAAAACAAAACACTACACTTCTCTCCTCGAGAGAAGTGCAAACACGAGTAAATAAAAAAGAGAGAAAACAAGTCATATAATAGAGAGGAGCAGAGAGAGAGAGAGAGAGAGAGAAAGAGAGAAGTTGAGAAGGAGAGAGGAGCGATCGGGAGAGAGGGGCTGAGTGGGAGAGAGAGGCGGCGAAAGATGGATCAAAGAGGAGGGGGTGAGGATCGAAGAAGGACGGGCGAGCGGCTGCGGCATTTGGTGGAGGACACCGACGGAGTAAGGGTGCGCGAACGTGCGGCCAGGCAAGGGTTTCGGTGGTGGCGTTGCTGTGGGGGTCGTGGCAAGGCACGGCACACGAGGGAGGAGGCGGATGCGGCCGTTCGTCGGCGAGGCGGCGCTCGCCTGTGGGTCGAGGTAAGGGCGGTGGTGGCGGTCGTGTGTTTTTCTATTGTGTTTCTTTGTTTCTAGTGTTGTGGAGGTTTGGTGGTGGTGGTGATGGACACGAGGTCGTCGGAGGCTGCTGGCGTGACAGCGGGTGTCGAGGTGTGTGGCGGTGGCATTAGGTTGTGTTGCAGGTGGTCGTTAGATGGCCGGGGAACATTGGACGAAGGCCCTCAGTGGCTGTGGACGAGTTTCGGGTTGCAATGGAGTTGGTCGGGCTGCCGCGGCGGCGTAAGCGCTGGTAGTAGTTTTGGGGGGTCGCTGTGGCGGCAGTATAGATTGAAGTGGTGATGATGAGGATTGGCTGGGGGTTGTGCCGGAGATGGCTGGGGGTTGTGCCGGGGGTGTCTCGGTAGGCTGGCAGCAGCTAGCCAGGGGGCTTGGACGGTGGTGTTATGGTCAAATGGTTTGGTGGTGACGGCGGCGAAGGCCATATGTGTAGCTGCGGTCGGGGCTGGGGGTTCAATGGTAGAGGATGTGTCGAGGCTGACCTTGTGTTGGATGGCGCCTATGGTATTGGTAGTTTGTAGTAGAAGAGATAGGTTGGTCGGGATTGCCCCGACGAGGTGGCTGGCCGGAATTAGCTAGGATAGGTTTAGGATTAGGAATTTGGTATATCATGCCGGGGTTGTCGGCACGGAGAAGGCACAATATATATGTATAAATAATGGAATAAGAACAGATGGACACAGACACGATGCACAATACTTTGTAAAGAAATATTTGGAGATGATTGTGGAGAATTCAATGGGAAACTGCCCTATATATAGGGTTGAGGGAATCCTTGGTAGATAAGGATTGAGATTTTTAAAACCCAAATAGATAATTTACTTATTTAATTCAAATAATTTTTAAAACAATTCAAATCAAATCTAAATTCCATCCGATTTAAATCTAATTAAATTCCATCTTTAGTTTAAAATCAAATAAGATAAATCAAATTTTAAATATAGATATTAATTTAACTATTTATATAAATACATAAAATTAAATCGAGATTTAAATTGCCACAATTATTTTAAAATATATTTTCCAAAAATACTAATAATAATAATTTCGAAATAATAAATATTTTAAATATCTTTTTGAATAATAAATATTAATAAATTTTGAAAAAAAAGAATTATATATATGAATTCAAATTTATGTACCTCATATGCAAGGAATATTTTCATAAAAATAGTTTTCTAAATTACCACTATTAAATAAGATAGCCTTTTATAAATAAATAAAGGTAATAAGTTTTGGCCATCCCGATACGATACTTTTCACAACTTTAAGTAAAATATAAATACAAATAATTATTATATATATTATTTTGAACTATAAAAATAGAAAAATGTTTTTCTAAAAATATGTACGCTCGTACATATTCGTACTCGTCGAGCAATTACGAAAAACAAAATTTCGTGCACGACGTACAATGCAACTATGCGACGTACAAATACAAAATAATAATCAGTACCAAATTTATAAAATAAAAAATATAGTAGAAATTTAGGGGTTTTACAATTTTGCAGAAGAAAATAATCAATAATGCATGAATATAAGCTAAGTAAATAAACAGTTGGTGGTAAGGTATCTTGCATGGAGATAATGTGCAGAATGACGACGCTTGATGACTCAAATAGTCAGAATAGGGAAGCAATAAAAGCCAACTTTTATGAATGACCTCAGATGCTAAAATAAACATCACGAACAGATTTGGCATAAAAGAAATACCTAGAAAACACCTGTCCAGAAGTCCAATTCTGGAACATGGGCAAAATCGTAATTTCGGATCAATACGATGTCCACCGTTGGACCCGTTTTGCACCGAAATACGTGCCAGAACCTACGGTCTCTAAAGTCGTCAAACTATATGTCTACGTGTCTGGTTTGAGGAGACGATCCCAACCATATGTCCAAAGTTGGATTTTGGCGGGCCGTGTACAAAATCGTCCGTTGAGTCGGGTTGCGGGTCCGCCAATTTGGCGTTCTGATCAACCTTCTCAGAATCAGACCAAACTTGGTATACAGAACCAAAAAATCGATACGGTCCTGATGGCGCAAGTTTTGCATCGATCCGACGAACGTGCACAAAGTTATGGTCAAGTTTGCAAAACGTCGATATGAGGGTTTTTCGACGGATACGCACTGATTTCGTCGCGCACGCAACGAAATTGAGTTTCGTCTGTTCCCACACGTCGACAACATCCATACGCGTCTTTCGAAGCATATAGTGCACGACCACGTTGTCCAGTTTGTCGGAGCGTACGCCGTATCGGAAAAAGTTTTCTAAAATTTTAGTTTCAAAAACAGATTTTTCTTGAATCTTTAACATCAACTATCTTCTTGTATAATAACCGAAATATAAATCTAACAGGTGCATTTTAATCCCATATATGTTGTGTTCCACTATTTTAAATTTGTTTTTCGAAAACCCTAATGTTTGATTCTACATTTGTCATCCAAAACGGGGGCTGGGACAGCCCCTCAACAGTTCGGTTTGTCATGGGTTTTCCTCGATTTCTCGAGTACTTACTGTCAATCACAACCTGATTCCACTCGAATCAGTTTGCAAGGGTTATAGTTGGTTAGGTTGTCATCTAATAGGATCAGACAGAGCGGAAATTGATCGAGGACACAGGGAGAAATTTGATCGCAAAGTGCGTACCTTACTGTCCTGTTAAAAATAGGACAAGGTGCTTCACGGCAAAAATCCAGCGATTGGGGGCGGTCGACGGTGGCAAGGAGGGTCGCCTGGGGTCGGGGATCACTCCTAGGATCGAGAGGGTTAACCACGAGAGGGTGTTGGCCGCAGAGATAGGGTTTTTTTTTCCACTCGAATGGCCGCTCGGTTTATACATGAAGGGAGGGGGTCGGGTTTTCCTTACTCTGGGCTTTATTAGCCCTGGTGAATAGTACCTGCGGGTACTGTTCACTAGGGGATATATATTTTATTTTTTTCTTTTATTTCTTTTTCTTTTCTTTAACAAAACCCTTAATAATTCTCATAATACCAAAATATAATAATAACTTTAAATATAAATCCTAAATTCTTAAATATGTATATTTTTATAAAACTTTCCAATGTGTGCACATATATTTATTATTATTTTTTTGATAAAGAAATCTATTATTAATAAAATTAGTATTTTTTTAGATACTAGATATAGTAGTATTTTTTTTGCAATATAGTATAAATTTTTTCTAAATAAATCAAAAATAGAGGAAAACTATTTCCCCCATGTAAAATGCAAATTTCCTCCATAATTTAATATATTTAATATTTATTTCTCTATAAGCTTATTAAAATGAAACATCATAATAAATCACATAATATATGTTTATGTTTTTCATAACTACCATAATCAATCAAAATAAAATGGAATAAAATAAAAAAAAATAGTAGAAAATTTAAGGGGCTTACAATATCGAACTTCGGTTCGAAAGAATGATAACACTAATGAACAGTCCCTCGGTTGGATGAATGAGTATACGAGCCTATGGCTCAAGGTAAGGTGGTAAGATGGCAAGATGCAAGATGGTAAGATGGCAAGTTGGCAAGATGAAATGAGAACTACAACTTATGTGTGAAAGATGTTATTATCATGCATGTTATGTTTCTCATTAGTTAAGTTACATTACGTGCATGGTCATGGACAACTTGTGCACAAGGTAGTTCCCAGAACGGTAATCCGCAGCCACGGACCCGGTTCGTCCTGGGGGAACAAAGATTGATGCCGACGTACTGGCATCGGTATACGGGACTTGTAGTGGGGCTAGCTACCTACACTGTAAGGGCACCGTTATACCAGTAAGACGGTCCAAGATGGCATGTCGCCAGTGACCTTTATATAGACAGGTGTCATAGCTAACAATGTCTTATTTAGGCAAGAGTAAGTGTTATTCATAAATATACAGGGATGACTATTGACCGTGGGTAAGATTCACCAAATTGGTGATCAATATGAATTGCTTATGTTAGAACTACATGAATTGCTCCTGTTTCTAACATTACTGTGTGCTTCTTATATTTCTTACCAAATATATGAATTGTTAATGGACCCTAAGGCAAGATAGAAAGATCATAAATCAATAGTGAACGTTCATGTAATTTACTACTATTGATTTATGGTGAGATTGGTTACGGCCGCTCACCAGTACATATGTGGCAATGTACTGACCCTCGTCTCCACTGGTGCCGGGAAACTCGTGGATAATATTAGACGCTGATGGCTTGTTGTCCGACTCTTTAGAAGCTTCATACGTTCTTGAAGTTTCTACTTGAAGAAGAAGGCATTTTGCTGAAGGTGGTTATTGCCGCATTATTAATAAAGGAATATGATGTATGGAACAAGTTGTATCTCATTTCAATATTTCTGTAAGTTGTAGCCAAGTTTGGCATTTCATCTCGGCTGTTTGAGAGCCTTATGTTTTATGTTTTCAAAGATATCAATAAAGAGCTTATTTCAGATCATATCTGTGTTGTCCAACTTCTTTATTAACTTACTACAAATCTCTTTTCAAAATGTCTCTTTTATAAAAGGAACACGAGCACCCCTTGTACAAGTACAATTCCAGATTTGTAAGGCATCACGCCTTAGCGAGGACGAACGATTCAGCGTGAATCAAAGCGGAGGCGAACGATTCCGTGAATCGGGGCATGACAGTTTGGTATCAGAGCACGACTTTACTTCCTTGGGAATTTCTTGGTTTTGAGATTTCAAAAATGACACAAGTTTTATTGATTTTTGAAAAACTTTGGTTTTAATGTCCCGAAATGAGATGTTCCATGCAATAAGTCCATAAATATTTTATGAGACTAACAAGCTTCTCTGTTTTTGCAGAGATGACGAAGGCGGGTACCACGAATAATGCGAGTAGCTCAAGGGTAGTAGCCTCAACCGACCCGATGGAGAGGATGTTGGCTATGATGGAAAGCCAGTAGAGGCAAAACGTAAAGCAATTTGAAGCCTAAAAAAGTAGCTAGATACCTTGCAACAGTTGGTCCGGTCAGTGGTGAACAATGGGGCTCAAGGCACTCCAGTCTCAAGGGAGAGCGAGATTATGGAGGCATAGGAACCCCAGGCGGCTAAGAAAATTGTTGTGACCAAAATTACAAAGTTCAAGAAAATCAGCAACAAGGAATTCAAAGGGACGGAGGAAGCCACCATTGCTAAGGATTGGCTAGTTGAAGTGGAGGACCACCTGGAAGCCTTGGGTATTACTGGATCCAAGAGGGTATCGTGTATGAAACTACTGCTGGTTTCCAACGCACACTATTGGTGGCAAGGTCAGAAAATGATCCTTACGAGGGTGAATGGGACAACAAAAATTACTTGGCAGATGTTCCAGAAGGCCTTTTCGGCTCAGTATTTCTCTTCGACTGAGCAACGAGCTAAGGAACTTGAGTTCCAAAAGCTCGAGCAGAGAAACTTAACGGTGAAGGAGTACGAGGTAGAATTTTTAAGACTGTCTCAGTATGCTATTACGAAGTTTACTGATGAAGCATCTAAGGCTCGTCGGTTTGAGCAGGGCTTGAGGCCTGCTCTGAAGGCTCAAGTTGTGGTTCAGAAGTATAAGACTTTTCAGGAGTCTTATGAGCATGCAAAATAGTTGGACCCACACTATCCTACGACGGCACCAGTACAAGCGTCGGTGCAGAATATGCATAATAAGAGACCGAACAATGGGGATAGATATGAGGCGCCAAAGCGCCAGAATCACGGTGGCTATCAGAGACCCAATCAGATTGGACCGTTCTGCAACAAGTGCTGCAACAAAGGGCACTTTGCTAATGAGTGCAATGTCTTAGAGGGAGGATGCTTTAAGTGTGGTCAATTCGGCCATATGTCTCGTAACTGTCCAGGGAGGGGCAACCAGAACCCTCCGAGGCAGCAACATCATCACCAGTATTAACAGAATCATGGACAGGCACCACGACCCCATCAGCTACCACAGAATCAGAGGCCCGGTGCTCAGGGCCGAGTCTTTGCATTGACTCAGGAGGAAGCACTTGCATCAGATACTGTTGTGACAGGTATATTATTATTTAATGGTATTCCTACACGTACTTTATTTAATTCTGGTACCACACATAGTTTTATATCTGAAGACTATGTTAAGGAACATGAAATGAAAATATCAATGCTGAAAGTATATCTTAGTGTTAGTACTCCATCAGGAGTGGAGATGCCTACTAACATGATATATAGGGATGGTTACATATGAATTGGGGACATGAAGCTATTATTGGATGTAATCGTGTTTGATATCAAGAAATTTGATATCATTCTGGGAATGGATTAGTTAAGTGCATGTTGTGCGACGATTGACTGTGTGAAGAAGCGAGTTGTGTTTCGACTACCTGAAGAAACAAAATTCTCTTACTTGGCCAGTTCATCGTCGAAGGCATCGATGGTGATTTTAGCTACTACGTCCCGGCGAATGTTACATTCTTGCTGCAAAGGGTACCTTGCTTCTGTTCGATGCACATGCAAGAATGGTGTAGACTCAGCTAACACTGAAGTTGTGGCAGAATTTCCTGATGTGTTTCCTGATGAGATACCCGGAATGCCTCCGAACTGAGAGATTGAATTCACTATTGATACATTTCCAGATGCTCGTCCGATCTCAAGGGCTCCGTACAGGATGGCGCTTGCTGAATTAAAGGAACTCAAGGTACAGTTACAAGAATGGTTAGATAGGGAGTATATCAGACCCAGTGTTTCTCCATGGGGTGCTCCGGTGCTATTTGTAAAGAAGAAGGATGGATCGATGCAGCTGTGTATCGACTATCGTAAGCTAAACAAAGTTACAATTCGGAACAAGTACCCATTGCCTCGAATAGACGATCTCTTCGATCAGTTGCAAAGGGCATCTATATTTTCAAAGATTGATCTTCGCTCAGGTTATCATCAGTTGAAGATCAAACTAGATGACGTTTTTCGAACCAGATATGGACACTATGAATTCTTGGTCATGCCCTTCGGACTGACCAATGCCCCTGCCACTTTCATGGATATAATGAACAGAGTATTTCGGCCCTTCTTGGATAAATTTGCGACGTGTTCATCGATGATATCCAAATCTATTCGAAAAGTAGAGAAAACCATGCCCAACATTTGAGAACAGTGTTACAGACTCTACGGGAAAATTAGCTCTATGCCAAGTTGAGCAAGTATGAATTTTGGATGAGTAACGTGTCGTTTCTAGGGCAAGTTATCTCAGCAGAAGGTGTGTCCGTTGACCCAAAGAAAATTAAAGTCATAGTGGATTGGAAGCAACCCACGTCGGCGAACGAGATCCGAAGTTTCCTCGGCTTGGCAGGCTATTACAAGAAGTTTGTCAAGAATTTTTCGAAAGTGGCAGCGCCTTTAACTCGGCTAACCCAGAAGGGAGTTGCATTTGATTAGACTAATGAGTGTGAGGCAAGCTTTCAAAATCTGAAGCAACGTCTCGTGTCAGCTCCAATCCTTGCACTTTCAGATGGCGTCGAGGGATTCCAGATATACAGTGATGCGTCCGAATTGGGTTTGGGTTTGGGATGTGTATTGACTCAGAGAGGGAAAGTAATATCGTATGCCTCAAGACAGCTTAAGCCGTACGAGAAAAGTTATCCAACGCACGATTTGGAATTGGCAGCGATAATGTTTGCATTAAAATTATGGAGGCATTACTTGTATGGAGTGGCTTGCGAGATCCACCGATCATAAGAGCCTGAAGTACATCTTTACTCAAAAGGATTTAAATTTGCAGCAAAGACGTTGGTTGGAGCTTATAAAAGATTACGATTTGACGATCGCGTACACCCCAGGAAAAGGCAAAGTGGTGGCAGACGCGTTGAGTCGGAACTTTGTGGGATCAATCAATATTGACAAACGAATATTGGAGGAATTAGAGAGCATAGGAATTAAGATCCAGATTTATGGCCGAAATGCACAACTGGATCAACTTCTACTTGGGCCAAGTTTGTTAGAAAAGATTAAGACTGCACAGAAGGCGGATGAGCTGGCTCGTCAATGTGCCCGCGGCCAAATTGAACTTCTCAGAACACTCCCGGGCGGGGCAGGGATGGTCGACCTCTTGGAGCCCAAACTGGTAGAAGCTGATAAGCTCGTGGCTCAGCTTCAAGGGCTGCGGCAAGTTGATATGTCTTTGGCCATAGATCAGGAGTGGGCCTTCCTTACATCAGCTATGGAGAAGGTAAAGACAGTTCTGAATACGTCCAAGCCTGCTCTAGTGAAGGACCTTCAAGATCTGTCTCTGAAGTATGACCAACTAAGCCATAGAGGAGAGGACTGTTTAGCTCGGAAAGAAGCCACATCTCGTATGATAGCCGATACCTAAGAACAGATCCTCCAACTTCAGATAAAATTAGCTTTTTTAGAATCTGAGCTCCAGGCCTCCCGCAAAGATAAGGAGTTAATTTGCCGAGAGACCGACCAGGTCATCCGAACCTCTGCTGCTCTGGAGTCTGCACTGAAGAAACTTGAAGACCATTGGCAAGATCATGCGCATCTAGAGGATACAGAAAAGTTGACTCAAGAGGCCGAGTGCCGTACCACACTGAGGATTGAGCGGTCGACAACCAAGCTGAAGGACCGGCTCAGAGAACTGTGTATCGTCGAACCATGATCAAATTTTTTCTCTCTTTTATTATTATGTCCCTCCATTTCTTTTTTCTTTTTTCTTTTTTTTAAACAGGGACGTGGTCCCAGAAAATGTAGCACTTTTGGCTTTGAATAAATGAGTATGTTTACTTCATCCTTTTTTTGTGGTATCTGTTGTGTTTGGTACTTGCCTTACTGGGCGACTTTATGTGGACCTATTACCCTTAGCATACCTTGGTTTTAGGTATGGATAATAAGTTTGATAGAGAGACCCAGCATATTTACTTGAACGAGGTAAACATGGGGTTTGATAATAAAACCTTCCTACTCAGAGGTACTGAGGACATGGTAGGGGTGGGCTCAAGATAGATACCTAGAACAACTCCATGGTAAGGTGGACATAGAAATTCTTGGTATTGGGCGAAAGAATGCCATGGAACAACTGGGCTCCAGAGGCATGTGATGGTGAGGAAAGTGGTGCATGTACTAGAGGACCTAGTACAGCATTTGTGGTCAGCTGTAGATATTTGTGGTCAACTGTAGACATTTGTGGGCTTATTATCCTTGGCGTACCCTGGTTTTTTTGGTACGGATAATAAGTCGAGAGAAAACCAACATACTTACTCAGAGGTAATGAGGACGTGGTAAATATGGGTTTTTTTACAACAGAGTCTTCCTACTCAGTGGCAGGAGTAGACTCAACGAAGGATACATAGAACTACTCAGAGGTAATATGGACGTAGAAGTTCTATGTAGGGGTGATTTGTTTGTGATAGAAGAGAAACAACTCAGAGGTGACATCGACGTGGTTGTTTCAAGAATTTTGTGGACCTGTTACCCTTTTTTATGCACTGAAAGTGCGGGTAACAAATTCTGAAAAAAATGCTATTCTAGGAAGGAAGTTTAGGGGTATGATCATACATGACTTGCCGCCCAGAAAATGCGATATAAATACATTTAGGGGTAACCAGAGTGTAAGTTCAGTGGTACCTAAGGGTACATAACTCAACAACCTGGTTGATTCGAAGGGTGTCGTTTAGATATAATATTTCTTCAGGAACTTGCCGTTGATGGACATCATGAGCAAGTCTCCGTTTTGCTTTACGAGACGGTAAGCACCATTGGAGAATACAGCCTCGATGATAAATGGGACTTTCCACTTGGGCTGGAGCTTGCCGACGGTTTTATGAGTCATAACCATCGGCCTCCGAACTGCCAAAACGAGATCGTCTACTTGGAATGTTCCCAGTTTGACCTTTTTGTTGAAGTCTCCAGAGATGCGGGCTTGATAAAGCTCGATTCGTTGTTGAGCTAGCAGACGCTTCTTATCTAAGTCCTCCAATTCTTGTAGCCGACGACGGTAGTTATCATCCAACGTTAGTCGGTAAGTGAGGGCGGCGCGGAGCAAAAGAATTTGAGTTTCCAATGGAAGAACCGCCTCACTTTCGTATACCAAAGAGAATCGTGTGTTCCCAGTGGCCGTCCGAACTGTAGTACGGTACGCCCATAAGCATTCGCCAAGCTTTTCATTCCAGTCGTATTTGTTTGAGGACACGAACTTCTTGAGAAGCTTGATTATAGTTTTGTTGAAAGCTTCAGCCAGACCATTAGCCACCGGGTTGTATGGTGTTGAAGCAACATTTTGAATTTGATGTTTGTCGCAAAACCGATAGAAGGCATGGCTTGCAAACTACGGACCATTGTCGTGGATGATCCTTCGAGGTAGTCCAAAGCGATAAATGACGTGATGCTTGACAAAGTTGATCATGTTTGATGTCTTCACTTCTGCAAGCGGAACAGCTTCTGCCCATTTGGAGAAGTAGTCCGTGATTGCGAGTATAAAGCGGTGTCCCCTGGATGAAGGCAGGGTGATTGGACCAATAATATCCATTCCCCATGCCTCAAATGGCCAGGATGCCACCGTCGAATATAGGAATTTGGATGGTTGGTGTATAAAATCCGTGTAGACCTGACAAGATTTATATTTTCTTGCATAGTCTATTGCAGCTGCTACCATCGTAGGCCAGTAATAGCCCATCCGGCGAAGACGGTGTTGTAGTTTCGGGCCAGGTTGATGGGCCCCACAAACGCCATCGTAAGCTTCGCGAACGACTTTTTTGGCTTCCGTATTTGACAAACACCGGAGTAGTAATCCATCGTAGGATCGCCGATACAACATTTTTGTCTCTGTATCATAGAAGAACTTGAGAGAACGTCTTCTAATAGAAGTGGCTTCTTTCGGATTTTTTGGCAAGACACCATAGACTACGAAGTCAATAAATGGAAGTCTCCAGTCCTATGTTTTGTCGACCGTCAGGGTAGAGTGACTCACAGCAAATTGAACGTTGTTCTTAGGACAAACCAATTCATGGCCTATTACGTCAACCAAATGATGATTATGATTTGGAACTGCCAGGGAAGCGGCAAGACCTGCTAGGGCATCGACTTCAATGTTTCGGAGTTTAGGAACATGTTCTATAAAGAATCCTTTTAGGGACGTAATGATGGCGATTGCTATTTGATGATAAAGGAACATATCTTCATGGCGAACTTCATAAGAACCCCGGATCTGATTAACGATTAACTGTGAATCACCATATGCTTCCAGGTACTCTACCCCCAGTTTCTTTGTAAGTCGGAGGCCGATAACCAAGGCGTTGTACTCGGCCACGTTGTTTGAACAAGGTTCCGTGAGGGAGTATGCCCGATTGATCACCAATCTAGAGGGAGAAATCAGTACCACTCTGACTCCAACGACGATATTGTCCTTGGGCCCGGTTCTTGAAGCACCGTTGAAGAACATTCGCCAGACGGTATCATGGGAAGCCATATTTGAATTGGCAACCTCGTTTGGAATCTCTTCATATACTCTGGTTGTTTTTGAACCTGGATGGGCAGCTAAAAAGTCTGCCAAAGCTTGACCTTTAACAGCCTTCTGCGGAACAAAGATCATATCGTAGGGGGATAAAAATATTGCCTAGGTAGCGAGGCGAGAGCTGAGTGCACCTGGTTTGGTCACGAGGACCCTGAGTGGGTTAACTCGTGATATAACATGGATGGTCTGTCCTGTAACATAGTGTCGCATCTTCTGAATGACGAACACCAAAGCGAGACACTCCTTCTCCACGGCGGTGTATCTATGCTCAGGCCCTATCATCATTCGACTGAGGTAATAGATAACTTGTTCATGCCCTGTATCATTGTTTTATGCTAGTAGAGTGCCGAGGGAATGCTCCATCGCTCGCACGTAAAGCAAAAATGGCTTTCCAGCAACCGGGGCCACCAGGACTGGAGGTTTCAATAGATATTCTTTGATATTGTCAAAGGCATGTTGGCAGTCCTCATCCCATACGAAGAAGATGCCTTTCTTCATGAGGTGTGTGAATGATTGACATCGTCCGGAGATGTTAGAGATAAACCTCCTGATATAAGCTAGCCTTCCTTGAAGGCCTCTGAGCTCACGGAGATTTCTCGGGGGACCCATCTCCATGATTCTTTGTTTTCTCAGGATCTATATGGATACCCTGGGCGGTAATGACAAAACCCAAGAATTTCCCGCTGGATACGCCCAAGAAGGATTTGGTGGGATTCATCTTTAAATTGTGTGCCCGTATCAGGTCGAATACTGTCCTCAGATCGTGCAGATGATCTTCCTTAGAGCGGCTTTTGACGACAATGTCGTCGACGTAATATGCCACTGTCTTATGCAGGTGGTCTCTGAAGATGATACTCATAGCTCGTTGATATATGGCGCCGACATTCTTTAAACCAAAGGACATGACTATGTAGCAGTACACGCCAATCGGCATTCGAAATGATGTATGCTTTTCATCGTCAGGAAACATCTTGATTTGGTTGTATCCTGAGAAGCCATCCATAAATGACATGCGCTCAAAGCCACTTGTGTTATCAATCAATATGTCCGTAATAGGAATAGGGAACTCATCTTTAGGACATGCTTCGTTCAGATTTGGAAGTCGATGCAAATTCGGATCTGCCCATTCTTCTTGAGGACCGGTACTATGTTTGCTACCCAGTCTAGGTGTTGTTCCTCATGGATGAAGCTGCTGGCTATTAGTTTGTTGACCCCAGCTGCGATAGAATTCATGATGTCTGGGCGGAACCGTCTTTGCTGTTGCTTGATCGGCTTTGCGTCCGGATGAATGTTGAGCTTATGGAGTGCAACCTCGGGGTTTAGCCCTGGCATGTCTTCATAGCTCTAAAAGAATACGTCAATATACTCTCTGACGAGTTGCAATAGCGACTCCCGCACTTCGTCTGTCAGACTTTTGCTGACGAAGATTGTCTTTGAAGAGGATTCATTACCGAGGTCAACTTGTATGACCTCATCTTCAGTAGGGGGATCTTTTTGTTCGAAATGCTTCTCCCACTGCGTATCTAGCTATCGGACCCAAGGCTCTAACTCAAGGAGTTCAGGTATGTCTTCGTCTTCTTCATAGGCTTCAGCAAATACCATATTGACAGACCAAGCTTGCCTAAGTACGTCTCCGATGCTGACATCTGAATCGGAAGTGGGTGATCCGATCGAATGTGAATGCCATTCGTATTCCTCATCCGAGCTCTCGGGAGTTGTTACTGGTGTAACATAGCCTACACCATGTCTGGTCTTGCTATAATAATCTCGTAGTTTTCTAGCCGGGACCGGCAATTGCAAAGGTAATCGCCGGCCGGTACCGTAGTTCAAGCCTGGTGTAGTCTCCATATCATACCCCTATTTTTGCATGAGGTACTTGGATCGGGAGTGATACAGATAAAGGGGCAGTCACCCGGTGTTGAGTTCGAGATCGACTTCTTCTGGCCTGAAGGACTGTTGATCATTCTTTCGGCCGAAGATGATTGGATGATCTTCTCCCGCGACTATGAAGCAAGTGCCTTCTATGGGAGTAAGTTGATTCGTGGTATAGACATTTGTCACCTGTGTGTGTAAGTTGATGCCCAGACCGTGTTCCATAGCATATATTATACGGAGCTTGTTAAGCTCGAGGTAGTTCAAAGATAACCCTTTATTGATAAAATAAGGTATCTTCTCTGGCGGTATTATATCATCGTCATAGGGAACATCAGTATGTGCAGCCACATATTTGGCTAGCTCTAACTCCTCTTCAGCCACCCCCTACATTATCGAAGATTAGGAGGACGACCTGGGCAGCTTGATCATCAAGGATTCCGCTGGCGATGCTGGCCGTGGGGTCGTTGGCTTACTGGGAAGCTTGATCATCAAGGGTTTCGCTGGTAATACTGAACGTGGGGTCGTTGGATTACTAGCGATCCTTGGCTCAGTGCTGGGCTGTCGATTTGTCCTGGGGAGACGAATGACCATCGGCTTAACAGAAGGATTTATCTCTTCTGATTGTTGTTGGTCGGCTCTTGGCAGTCTGATTGTCATTGGCTCCATAGTGGGTCTCGGCCCCTGGCTAGACTTTGGGAGTCGGATAACCATTTGCACCTTTTGTGCAATGAGTATCGATAGACTGGTTACTTCTTTACGCAGAGTGGATACAAGAGGTGTAGTTCTGCCTGGTTTGTGGGCTTGGAGACAGATCTTTAGAGATTCTTCTGATCCTATTGTAGCCTCTATTTGATATTGAGCATCCTCTTTGACCAGGTGCTTTTTTGATTTCTCGTACAAGCAGGCATCCGAATAGTAGGATTCAACCCCTTTGAAGGGATCGATGTCGGCAAATTTCGTTCTTACGAAGCCGTGTTTGTCGATATATTTGAAGCACTGGTGCAATGTAGAGGGCACGATCATATAATCGTGTATCCAAGGATGACCCAAGAGAATGTTGTAGGACGTATCTGCGTCTATACCGTAGCAAGTCACTTTCGACTGGAGGTCGCCAATTTGGCATTTCAGGCGAATCTTCCTAATAGGATAGCTTCTTTCTGAATTGAAACAGCTGATGGCGGTACTGGTATGTGTCAGCCGATGCATAGGGATGCCCAGGTGGTGAAGCAAGTTCTTCGGAATGATGCTTATTGAAGAACTGGGATCAATGTGCATCCGATCTACTTTGATGTCGCCGATGTATCCAGTATAATACAGAGGGCGATCGTACAGGTTGGCCTTCATGAGCATATCCTGCGGAGTGAACACGATGTTGGGCATTGCACCTGTACAAGCACTGTCTTGGAAATTCGCTGGCGAGCTCTATCCTGTAAGCTTGACCTGAGCTAAATAAGCGTCAGCATTCTGGAGTGCTTCGCTCAGTGCGACGTGAACATCCTTGGAGAGTCTCAAGAGCTCGTATAATGACAATTTTGCTGGTGTGTTGGCCAATTGTGCCAGGATGTCAAAATTGTAAGGCCTCTCCAGCCTCTGAGGTGCGTCTTTACGGAGTGGCTTGTCGAAGCGGGTCTCCTTTGGCTTAGGCTTGTCGGTCGACGGAGGTTGAGAAGGTCCTGGGCCATCAGTAGTGGCCGGCTGACGATCTTCAGCCGAGTTACCTGGTATGGGTTAAGATTGTGCACCGGACCGGATAACGACAGCTGTTGCTTCTTTGGTCCCGACTGAGATTGTGTGGCAAGATTTAGCCTTCCCGTCCTTCTTTTTGTCGGTGGAGGATGATGCTGACTGGGTTACTTCAGGCACCAAGTTCGGGTGGACCCACATGACCTTCTCTCGTGACGTGGTGAGGGGCACCAGCCCAGTCGTCTGGTCTCAGGGAGGTGGAAGATTAGTGACCTCTATTATTGCTCGAGGGACGGGTACTACGCCATCTTGAGTCCTCGTTGGAGGGAAGTTGCCGAATTAGACCGACACCATGTTGGCAGCGATAGTTACCTCCTCGAAATCAATGGACAGAGCCTTGGAATCGATGAGGTTCTGGATATACCGCTTCAATTGGAAGCAGTCCTGAGTAGCGTGGTGGACGTAGCGGTGGAAGTGACAGTACTTCGGGTTCTCCATCTCTGCAGGTCGAGGTTCACGTCTTGATAGAGAGAGTTGAATTCTATCTCCGTGCAAGAGCATGTCAAAGATGGGTTTGACATGGCTATCCTCGAAGGAGTAGGTCACATGAGGCCACTGCTTCTCTACCTGCTTCGGTTCTGGCTTTTGGGCTGTATCGGCCACCATGGCATGTTTGCCTTTGGTGTCCCGGTTATTAGAGGAACTACCGTCGTTGTTGTTGTTGGTATTAGGGCGTTTGCTCTTATCCTCTCCATCCGAGATATGCAACCCCAATTGGCGAGCCTTCTTCAGTTTTGCTTCTGCGCTAGTGGCGCTGATGATGAAGGCCTTCCAGTCTTTAAATTGAATTTCGCCCATCCAGAGGCTGATTGTGGGGAGCAGCCTCTTTTGGCAAATCTCAATTAAAGAAGAGTCCGGGTTACCAGAGGGTAATTTCATCGCGGTTTGGCAAAACCGCTCGATGTAATTCCTTGTCAGTTTTTTTTCCCTTGAACAACGTCCATGAGGGATGACATTATCACATCTTGTCCCACCTCGTAGAATCTTTCCAAGAATATATGTTTAAAGCCGACAAAGGAATGGATGCAGTTATCCGGCAAGTTACGGTACCAATCGAACGCGACCCCCTCTAATGCCCCGATGAACAACCGCGTGAGGATGGCATCGTCATGCGGCAGATGGTCCGTTGTGACTTCCAAGTAGGTCATGTACCGGCTCGCAGAGGTCTTCCCGTCATATGGATTGATATTGAATGGTTTGTATCGTGGAGGGAAGGAGACATCTCTCCATGCGACAGGATACGGCTGTCGTATCCTGAGGTCCTGAGAGGATTCTTGGGCGTAAAATATTGCACGGAGCTCCTGGACTTCTCTTCTCGCCTCCCTATCCTCTTCTGCAGCAGTGGGAGCCGATATTCCGGGTTGATCATTGCCCGGGGTTGGCGCGGTCATGTTTGAGTCCGCATTGATGGCGGGACCCAAGCTTGTTTGACCAGGTGTCCTTGCTTGTAGAGCCGGTAGGGCAGCCTTGATCTCGTCCACTGACTTAACCAAGGATTGGAGTATGGCCTCAAAAGTGTCGAGGCACTGTCGATCACTAGGACCGTCTTGGTCGTTCTCAGTCATGAATACCGTCCTCACAAGAGGAAAAGTGGAAGGAACTGTAGAAGACGTGCCCTCCGAATCATATCCTCGCATAGAGAAGTCGTCGGGGTATGTGGGAACATTCTCCTCTAGTTCGGACTCAGAGAAGGTGCTATCCCCCTGCGTAGGAGGTTGCCTCGTCTTGGCACTTGTGGACATTTTCAGGGATGTCTGAGTGTGTTATATCAGTTGGGGGGATTGTTTCCCCTGGTTAACCTTCTTGAAACCTCGGATTGTTGTGGATGTTTCGAGGAGTGCTACCCTCAGCTCCAACTACCCCCAGGGAGGTAGATGATGAATCTCCAAGTGATGAAGCTTTCATCTTTGAGCGGGTGCTTTGATAAACCCCTCCTGTGACGGCTGTGGACAACCCCCTTGATAAGAGTTTCTTGGCCGTGCTGGTTGAGATTGTCGGGTTGGACATGTTTATTTTCTTTTCTCCCTTGCCGATAGGGACCTTCCGGGCAGAGTTACAGGAGGCGAAAGGAAGCGCCTCGTCCCCCGAGCTTTGTTCTAGGACCGGTCATGGCTACTGCAATCGTTGGAAGACGGACTGCCGATCCTCTCATACTGCTGTCTTATTGCAGCAACAATTGAGAGTGCAGTGGCATCCCTGGAAGGACTCTTTGTACGCTAAGGTTTCTTTTCTTTCCTTGCGCTTGTGAAGGTTCACTTCTCGCAAGTCAAGGACATCTCGATCTGCCTTTGCACTCGTTTTATGGGTGGTTCTCATGCGTAGGTATCATGTTTGCTCCCTGATGCGGGGCTAGTAAAAGCACTTGCCCTCGATCAATGTTGGAAGACTCTTGAGAACCACCTTGTCCGTTTGCCGCCGGGGGCTGGACACGGGCGGTTCTGTACAACTTTCCATCAGAGGCCCGCATAACAGTTAGCGGGACTCTCTGATGGCCAGTAGCTGGGACAGCTGACTGAGCTCGACGAGCCCGCGCTGTCCTAGACTTCTTCGTTCTAGCACCCGAGGGTGCGTAGTAGAAAGAGTCCAAGCTGTGCTACATAGAATCTGGCACATTCTCATTGCAACCTCTGAGGTCAGGCCTCCCGCATGAGAGGCGGTTGAAGACTGAACCTGAGTCGCATAGGGCGGATGATCGGCTGGGATTGGATGCTGCATAGGACATTTCCCTGCGGTTGGGTTTGCTGGCCGCATAAGCATTCTTCCTGCGGCTGAGATTGGTGGCCGCATATGCATTTTTCCTGTGGCTGGGATTGGTGGCCGCATATGCATTCTTCCTGCGGCCCAACCCCTTATGCGGCTTCTTCTTGGACCGCATGGAGTTCCTGCGGAGTGAACACGATGTTGGGCATTGCACCTGTACAAGCACTGTCTTGGAAATCTGCTGGCGAGCTCTATCCTGTAAGCTTGACCTGAGCTAAATAAGCGTCAGCATTCTGGAGTGCTTCGTTCAGTGTGATGCGAACATCCTTGGAGAGTCTCAAGAGCTCCTATAATGATAATTTTGCTGGTGTGTTGGCCAATTGTGCCAGGATGTCAAAATTGTAAGGCCTCTCCAGCCTCTGAGGTGCGTCTTTACGGAGTGGCTTGTCAAAGCGGGTCTCCTTTGGCTTAGGCTTGTCGGTCGACGGAGGTTGAGAAGGTCATGGGCCATCAGTAGTGGCCGGCTGACGATCTTCAGCCGAGTTACCTGGTATGGGTTAAGATTGTGCACCGGACCGGGTAACGACAGCTGTTGCTTCTTCGGTCCTGGCTGAGATTGTGTGGCAAGATTTATCCGGCAAGTTACGGTACCAATCGAATGTGACCCCCTCTAATGCCCCGATGAACAACCGTGTGAGGATGGCATCGTCATGCGGCAGATGGTCCGTTGTGACTTCAAAGTAGGTCATGTACCGGTTCGCAGAGGTCTTCCCGTCATATGGATTGATATTGAATGGTTTGTATCGTGGAGGGAAGGGGACATCTCTCCATGCGACAGGATACGGCTGTCGTATCCTGAGGTCCTGAGAGGATTCTTGGGCGTAAAATATTGCACGGAGCTCCTGGACTTCTCTTCTCGCCTCCCTATCCTCTTCTGCAGCAGTGGGAGCCGATATTCCGGGTTGATCATTGCCCGGGGTTGACGCGGTCGTGTTTGAGTCCGCATTGACGGCGGGACCCAAGCTTGTTTGACCAGGTGTCCTTGCTTGTAGAGTCGGTAGGGCAGCCTTGATCTCGTCCACTGACTTAACCAAGGCTTGGAGTATGGCCTCAAGAGTGTCGAGGCACTGTCGATCACTAGGACCGTCTTGGTCGTTCTCAGTCATGAATACCGTCCTCACAAGAGGAAAAGTGGAAGGAACTGTAGAAGACGTGCCCTCCGAATCATATCCTCGCATAGAGAAGTCGTCAGGGTATGTGGGAACATTCTCCTCTGGTTCGGACTCAGAGGAGGTGCTACCCCCTTGCGTAGGAGGTTGCCTCGTCTTGGTATTTGTGGACGTTTTCAGGGATGTCTGAGTCTGTTATATCACATGGGGAGATTGTTTTCCCTGGTTAACCTTCTTGAAACCCCGGATTGTTGTGGATGTTTCGAGGAGTGCTACCCTCAGCTCCAACTACCCCCAGGGAGGTAGATGACGAATCTCCAAGTGATGAAGCTTTCGTCTTTGAGCGGGTGCCTTGATAAACCCCTCCTGTGACGGCTGTGGACAACCCCCTTGATGAGAGTTTCTTGGCCGTGCTGGTTGAGATTGTCGGGTTGGACATGTTTATTTTCTTTTCTCCCTTGCCAATAGGGACCTTCCGGGCAGAGTTACAGGAGGCGAAAGGAAGCGCCTCATCCCCCGAGCTTTGTTCTAGGACCGGTCATGGCTACTGCAATCGTTGGAAGACGGACTGCCGATCCTCTCGTACTGCTGTCTTGTTGCAGCAGCAATTGAGAGTACAGTGACGTCCCTGGAAGGACTCTTTGTACGCCAAGGTTTCTTCTCTTTCCCTGCGCTTGTGAAGGTTCACTTCTCGCAAGTCAAGGACATCTCGATCTGCCTTTGCACTCGTTTTATGGGTGGTTCTCATGCGTAGGTATCATGTTTGCTCCTTGATGCGGGGCTAGTAAAAGCACTTGCCCTCGATCAATGTTGGAAGACTCTTGAGAACCACCCTGTCCGTTTGCCGTCGGGGGCTGGACACGGGCGGTTCTGTACAACTTTCTATCAGAGGCCCGCATAACAGTTAGCGGGACTCTCTGATGGCCAGTAGCTGGGACAGCTGACTGAGCTCGACGAGCCCGCGCTGTCCTAGACTTCTTCGTTCTAGCACCCGAGGGTGCGTAGTAGGAAGAGTCCAAGCTGTGCCACATAGAATCTGGCACATTCTCATTGGAACCTCTGAGGTCAGGCCTCCCGTATGAGAGGCGGTTGAAGACTGAACCTGAGTCGCATAGGGCGGATGATCGGCTGGGATTGGATGCTGCATAGGATATTTCCCTGCAGTTGGGTTTGCTGGCCGTATAAGCATTCTTCCTGCGGCTGAGATTGGTGGCCGCATATGCATTTTCCCTGTGGCTGGGATTGGTGGCCGCATATGCATTCTTCCTGCGGCCCAACCCCTTATGCGGCTTCTTCTTGGACCGCATGGAGTTCCCGTTTGCCCCCGCAAGTCCAGCATCATAGTGTTTTCCTTTGCTGGACTTGGGGACAGCAGGGTCCTCTGTGGCCTGAAGTGGGGCTGCATGTGAGTCTTCTTCACAGTCTTGAGCAACAGAGAAAGCTTGCTCCAGAGCTTAGGGAGAGGCAGCGGTTTTGGGCCTCCACGCCCTGCTGGCCTTCTTTGTGCCGGCTCGCTTCTGGATTGGGCTAGTGCTTCCTTCGGAGAGCATCTCTTTGAACGCCTGCTGGTCGAAACGAACAATAAGCATTTGTTGCATGGAGCCGAGTTTGGCTGCGTCCGATTGCATCAATAACTTATCAGCAGTGGAGAAGTTGGTCCCCAGCAAAGTCGCCATCGTGTTTGCCATTGATCGTCGAAGAACAGAACAGTTTTATAGGAGGACTGAACTTGACTCACAATTACAAACTCGCTTGTACAAAAGAGAGCCTAGGAATAAAATCTAGGAAAAACAATCTAAGTACAATTGTTTAGTTTAGATTCTGGAGGGTGACGGTAGAGGCTCGAGAAAGTGCTATTAACTCTGCCTTACTCCTTGGACGATCGAACGTAACCTCGGCTCCGGTAAAGAAATGCTCTCTGTATGTATATGTCTGCAAGGGAATAGCACCTTGATATTTATAGGAATTCATGAGGAATGGGATGTACAGCCACGTGGCAAGTTTCGGGCCACATCATTGTAACTGTGCCTCGAGACTCAGTTTATCATGATCTGTTTGTTGCAATAAATCTAAACTGTTTAAGACTTGGTCAATTTTTGCCACGTGTCTCGACTGCTACTCTGTGGTGGGCCGCACGAAGGATGTATCCTGGCTGAGCCGCATGAAGGACTGTCCCATAGCCGAGCCGCATGAAGAGTGTCACATGACCGAGCCGCATGAAGGATGTCTCATAACCGAGCCGCATGAAGAACGTCTTATGACCGAGCCGCATGAAGGATGTCTCATAATCGAGCCGCATGAAGAACGTCTCATGACCGAGCCATATAAAGGACTGTCTCATAACCGAGCCGCATGAGACATGCTTCATGTCCGAGCCGCATAAGAGTTGTCTCATGACTGAGCTGCATAAAGAATGTCTCATTGGCGATCCGCATGAAGAGTCTTCTTTGGAACTGTGCACTGTGCCGGATATCCTGATGATTTTCTCATCTTTTTAGGAGCATGTCACGTCTCATCTTCATGTCAGAGCTGTCATCTTTGTCAGAGCTGTCACTTTTGTGTCAGAGTAATTATGGCCAGCTACATAGAGAGACATTTATTGCTTAGGCTGATTTTGAACCGCATAAGGTTCCTTGCTGCTTTTGGGCCGCATGAAGCTTTCTGAGCCGCATGAAGCTTTCTGGGTTTTGTTGAGCCGCATGAAGCTTCCTGGGTTTTGTTGAGCCGCATGAAGCTTCCTGGGTTTTGTTGAGCCGCATGAAGCTTCCTGTGTTTTGAGCCGCATGAAGCTTCCTGGGTTTTGAGCCACATGAAGCTTCATGTTGATTTTCGGGCAGCATAGCAAATCTCATCCTTTTCCATGCTTCTACATGTATGTCGCAACATTCATACCTGGACAAATGGAATAAAGACAATAGCTCCCCCATAGATGAACATGTCGGCTCCCCCATAAATAGATATGTCCTGAGACAAGTTCTAATCCAAGCAAGCACAACATAATATATATATAGAAGCTCAAAGCACATATCAAGTATTCCCAAAGCAAATATCAAGTATTCTCCCACTTTGTTGTTTAGCAAAATAATGGCTCCCCCATAAAAGTAGACAAAGTGAATACATGCAATAATACTACTGGAAACCATAACCATAGAGAGAGAAATTACTAGCAGTTTTATACCGCAATACTAAACCAAACTGCATACTTTTGAAAGAAATACAATGCATGAAGGAAATAGAAATACTACAACTCAAAGTTTTAAAAACTACTACATAAAGCATAATGAAACTATAGCCTAACATCAGCAGCATCAGCAGGTAATAAACCACGACCATCATGGAGCACGAGATGGACCAGCAGAGTCTGAAGGGTCGCTAGCAGAGAGACGAGGGTCAACAAATGCCGCGTCCAGGTCCAGATACCGCCTGACCCATGTGTCGTCAATACGGTAACCTTCGTAAGAAGGGTCCCGTACCATAGGGAACGACATAGTAGGATGGGTAGCCAGGGTGTACTGGAGGTCGTGCAGAGAGTTGCTGGTAGCACTCATCTGAAGGGTGGTACGGAAGTCCAAGTGGGTCCTGTAATGCCCCGCTCTGCACGAGGCATTTGGTTGGCTTGTTGGATGGGATCAGAATGTTGGACCGTGACTTATGTTGGAGATCAGGAGAATTGAGACTGATACAGTCTTTCTGAGCTGGCTAGATGGAATGGGTATTGGAATGTGGCTCGCTGGTGGAGCTACGCTTGATGAGATTGGAGCAGGAAGACCCTTATATAAGGCAAGTGGAACTGTCCTCCTTCCTCCTTATTCCTGCATGCTTAATAAATAGAATAATGTGATGCTATGAATCTTTCCTAAATGTTCTATGTCTTAGTTGCTGAATAATAGAGATGCCTATGTTGTGGATTATTGAAATGAATAAGACATGAATATTGAATTGCTGATTGAATCACACTCGAACTGCTAATATAACTTGATGCCTGAGAATGAATAGATAATGTCTCTTATGCTTAATCTTGATGAAATGAATAAATCACTTGAGTAATGAGATGCTACGGGAATGATACATGAGTAATGAACTGGCTATGCTATTAACACAAAGAATTGAATGAAATACTAGAATCATGTATATTCTGTATAACTGTTGCTGTTGCTTGCTTCCTTCTAAGTAATGAAAGAAAGAATATTGTCCCTATGATATGAATGAAATGATGCAGGTCCTATCGGTATGAATGAAATGTTATTTGTTCCTCTTAGAAGGGATGATATAAGAAATGTTGCAATGATTGATGCAATGAGAAATGATGAGGCTTGGGATCATTGAGATCACCAAGTGAACAGGTGGAAATATTGGAAAGAGGAGATGATGAACTGTTGCCTTTTCTTATCTTATTATTGTATCATGCGACTTCGAACACGATCGGGTCGGACACGCATTCGCATGACCATAGACGTACTTGTATACAAGGATTTCCTCGAACGGTACCTGCGGCGGTGGGATCGAGTCGGCCTAGGAGGAATTGGTGCTTTGGTAGCACGGTATTGGGATCCTCATTCGGGTTCGCAACCTGGTGAAGGGCACATCCCATACCCTATGAAGTCCTATATGGCACGTCGACATGGTGCACAACCACCAGTGGTCATGTAGTCAGGATGCATGCTAATGAATGTTTTGTGCAGACAGAGTAAGAATATCATATTATCCTGTATTTTGTGCAGGTACGAGGGAGTCGGCTATCGGTAAGAAATCACTTAAATGTGATAATTCGAAATATGTGTTGGTTTAACTTGCGTGCTTATGTCCCAAATAAGTAAATGATGCTGTATGTAGCCTTTCAGTATGAGATCCTGCTTAACATGTTAAATTGAGTATGCTAGAAAGATGCCATGCTATAATCATTGCTCAAAACACAACATACATGCTAAGTGATGCTTGAAGTGAGAACTGTCATACCATGTTTAAGATGTTAATGTTAACGATGCCTCAATGATGCCTTTTCATGATAACACCTAGTATGCCTCAATGATGCCTTTGCATGATAACACCAAGAATGTTAAAAAGATATGTCCACATGAATGCTACAAGAATATGTTTACATGCTTCACTCTGATTATTGCCCATGAACTGTAAACTGATGCTAGGCCCCAAGTAGAAAGACCATTCTAATAAATGCTTGCTTAAATGATCACTTTATATGTTGGGTTTATGCGAGTGGGTTGGATTCTACTCGCCAGTGCATAGATGATGTGCTGACCCACGTTCTGTGGGAAGGTGCTCTTGCTTGGAATATTCCACACACGAAGATTGGCTTGATTGGTTCCGCGGCATCGAAGATTTGTTGGGCATACAGAAGCTCTCCTTGTACAAGATGATGTCTTCTGTTTATAAAGGGCATAATGTATGGAACATTGAAATCAGTTGTACCAGTGAGATTGTAAGCCAAGTCGGTATATCGAGTTGTAATCCATTGTATCCAAATATCAATGTAAGCTGTATAGTATTGTTCAGTTGGTTTCCAATGTATAGAGAGATGTACTATAATCATTGTACTTCAATACAAGTCTTGTACTTTCTTCGATTATCAATAAAGAGAATAAAGTTCTATATGTCTCAGTGTGACTTCAAGTTGTCCTTTATCTCCGCTGCTACAAAGAAATAATGTACTTCTATTCAATGAGAAAGATTGTCCTCACTAACTTCAATTTGTCTGCTTCTGCCGCTGCAATGTGTTCCTATTTGAAGAACTATCACTTATGTACCATCTTTGCCTTGTACAAGTGCAATACCAGACTTGTACGGCATCACGCCCAAGCGAGGACGATCGATTCCAAGAGATTAAATATGTGAATAAATGACTCTATGAATCGGGGCGTGACAGGTCCAGCGGTCGTCTTCCAAACGGAAGCGATCGTGCAACATCGCCTGGGGATGGAGTCAAAAGTAGCAGGAGGCTCGGGCTTAGGAGCATCAGGCGTATCAGAGTCAGAGGATGCAGTAGCAGCACAATAGTTCTACGTGCCTTGGACAGAGAGGCAAGAGTAGGTAGGAACAGACAGTCATCAAGAGGGATGTTGAAGGCACGAAATTTTTTTGGAAGGTATATGGCACACTACAAAAAAAGTGACCTTTTGGGACAACAAAAAAACGTCATAATAAATAGGTTTACCGTCCCAACTACTATTTGGGACGGTCTTTAGGACGGCAATGGGTGGTCTTATTAGGGTGGCGTGGCAAAAAGTTAAATGACGGATATTTGTCGTCCCAAATACTTATAAAGGACTGTTAAACTCCCGTCCCAAAAGGTTTCAAAATTACAAATTCTGCAGGACAGTTTGTAAATCTGTCCCAAAAAATATGTCCCAAAAACTTAATCCTCTTCCTATTTGTATATAAAATATACAATTAAATTTTATATAGAACAAAAATCACACAGAACTATTTAATCGCAAATACATTATGGTAGCTGCAATATTAAGACAAGAAATTTTTATAAAACATTTAAAAGTCATATCCAACTGTTTACAAAATGAAACAAAAGTTTACATCACATCGAATCTTTCCCCCATAACATAAAATTCATATCCCATTATTTACAAAATGAAAGTTTACATCACGTCGATAGCCACATGTGCATGTCAAACGCACCATCTGCAGCCTTCTTTGGAGCAGCCTTCTGTGAAGGAGTTACACGACAGCAGACGGCTGTCCTCGAGAGAATCGCCAATTCAGTGAAAGCCTCCTTATATCTCTTCAGAACAATTTCTAAAGCAACACCATCCACAACAAATGCCAAGTCCTATGGAAACAAAAAAATAAGGGCAAAGTTCTTCATGGGAGTAAAAGATTCAGCTGAAGTATGACTTGATAGTTTTGAGAGAAACTACAGATGCAAAAGGGCATGCCAAATTGAAATGTAAACTTGCGAAACAATAGCATGATACAAGTGTGGTTAAGATATAAAATGGAATGGCACCAATGATATCAATGTTGATAAAATCAATATAAATTAGCTAGGAGTTCAGACTGGAGGATAGAACATATGCTACAAACACATCTTTTGGGCAGCATTGATGAAAGAAAGAAACAAAAACCAAAAGTGATTATACCACCGGTTACAAGGTCACTAGCTAGCTAGACTTATCTAGCTCCGCATAAAGAATTCTTCTACTTCTCACCAATTAAGAAAATCATAAATAATATGTTAAAGAAATAAGAATGTGAGGGTCCACGGATGAATATTCCAGGCATAGATCATGGGCAGACTTGAAACTTTCAAACCTGTACACACATTGCCTAGATCTATCATGCTCAGCTTGCATAAGCACTGCTTGAGTTCTTAAAGGAGTGGAAGGTTTAGCAAATGAGAGGAGCAAGGGAGAAACATATATAACTATTCCCTTTATTCCAATTAGTCATTCTCTATTTTTAATTGTTATTAATTTGAAATATGACAAACAATGAAGAATGGAATAAATATCTAAAGAGGTTATTTTCTAAGAGTAATATATGATGCTGCTTTTACCAACTGCTTGAATCCTTTTCCTCTATTCATTTAGTACCCCTTAAGAGTGAAGATCTATTAGCTAAAATAGCTTCCATTTGAATGCCTTGGCCCCGCCATTTATCTTCTTCAACTGCTCCTTATTCCCAAATCCTCCAAGGGTTGATACAACCACGGTTTCTCCAAGCAATAGTTCATCCCACTTAACATAAAAAAACAATCTCTTGTATATATATATATTTGAGCCCTCATTTTATAGGTGGTCAAAAAATTTCCAATAAGCTATATACATGTATTAAAGAACTTTAGTGTACATAATTCCAGGAAATAAGTTTTAAGCCATCTCAAGACTAAAAATTACATTCTCTAATGCATAGATTTGGCAATACACTAGCATAGATGTAACATTAGTCACTTAAGGACAAAGAAAGTAAGTATGTTCAACAATTGCTTGTTGCTAAGAACACAACAGGGCTTTATCTACTTGGAATGATCTTTCAAGACGCATTGTAGTTGCTGCAGAATGTGGGAACCATGTTACGTTGACAACACATATAGACTATAGTAAATTCACCTCTAAGTAATACCAGTTCCTTATTGCATCACAAAATTGATCATCTCACCCATAGTAAAATCCTAACCTTTATAAGTGGGGTCATAACCAAGCAAGTAGAAGTTGTGAAAAAATTGATCATCTCAACCATAGTAAAATTCCAACCTAGGTACATGAGCTCTCAAAAAGGAATTATCTGCTCAGAGCTCTATATTCTATATATTAGAGGGATATGTGATTCAGATTATTATTCTCTCTTTCATGAGAGGTTGTTGAGTTACAAACTAGTAAAGACGAGAATGCATGTTATCATCATCGTCATATTCAGGTTCCCTCTGGTGCACCCAGAATTGACTACAACTTGCATACTAAACCAAAAAATAATGGGCCAGCCTCAAAGCGAGCTACCCACACCTGGCTTGCAAAGAGGAAACTTGAAACATCGATTACCAGAGTAAACTCTTTAGGAAGCAATTCTGGTAATACATATTCCTTTGTATTTATTTTATTCGCTTGTAGAAGAAAAAAAAACTAGGATTATGACTATTTTGTATCTTCACTCTCATACTACAATCAATCCTTAATGCCTAATGCACTCACTATATTGCTTCCATATCTTGAAAGAATAATACATGCTCATAGTGTGTTTATTCTATGCATTAGTCTTTCTAATGGATCCGCTTAAGTTGGGAAATCATACTCAACTCATACTATAATCAAGTACCAATCAAGGGGTTCGTATCTCGAGTTATCTAAATAGTTAATTAAAGGTATATGTAACTCAAGATGGGAGAATTAGAAGTTAAAAGAATCTAAACTGCTACCTATTTCCAGATCATGCGAAGGGTGAGCAACAACAAATTTCCTTGACATCGAAGAAAGGATGCGTTCACTGAGGACGGACATGAGGAAAACTCGAGTGGCCATTCAGTTCTTCTCCACCAGCCATGCTACCTTAACAAACTAAATACAAATGTCTTTCAGATGTTTAAGCAAGAGGAATCATCAAATATGCAACTATAAAAAATGAATCATGCATGGCGTAAGTAGTTCAAAAATGTATGTCTATTTACTAAGTTTTAAATGAGAACTGGTTGTTTCTTATAACTTAATAGATGTCAACATCTTCTTGTTTATGTATGGTAATCTAGTGCTAGTGGAATCTTTGGTACACGAGTACATGGACGACCGATATTGTGCTCTGTAAACATGATTTTGCTCATTTTCTGACAACCTTGTATGAAGATGATATACAAGTAATGGTAAAGGATGTGGCATCTTAAAGAGAATATTTTATGAACCCATTAACATAAAACATCAAGCATCCTGTAAAAAAAGTGTATGAAAAGTTAAAATGCATCCTTCGAGGTTCTAGGGACCAAAAACCAACATTAACATTTATATTGATTTTTCATTCCGAGATGGAGAAAATAAGAGTATGTATTAAGCTCTCAGACAAATGGGTATATATATCCAACGGTCGGCAACACTCTTGTCGTCCTGCCCGACTATACAAAAGTAGTATGAAAGTAGGTACACATAATTTGTAAAATGTAGAACATGGAGCATGCATTTTCCTATATGTATGTTGCATCCAAGAAGCTTGTCACTATATTATGCATATTGAATATGTACCCTTTGATATCTTTCAAAAGTGCACATTGTTACGCTCTTAGTCTGATTTGTGGCAAGTGCTATAATTATTTTTGGCAAGTCTTTGCTACAGGCAATACAAAAAAAATATAAAATAACTATATTTTCTATAATCCAACTTAAACTTAACCATATTCAGAAGAAAAAAAACATAACAAAGTAATATTTTCACAAGGAGGACAAAATAATTTGTATATAACAACAATAATTGATTACCTATGTTTGATTTTGCTTCTATGGTAATGCTCTATGGCGGAGTGCTTCAATCGAGGTGTCATCGCCCTCTGATCATTCATAATATGATTCTACTACAACCAACAATGATTCTTTTAGCAAAGTAATAATAATAAATAAAGGGGATGTAGCAAGTATACATTGAACACAACTGTAGATTGAAGAAGTATTGCTATTTCACAAAGGACCAGAACTCACTCCAAATTTTCATAGGATCACAGGAAATGTTTTTGTTTCATGTATTGTAGTATATTAATTCATAAACTATATACATATGATAGGTATTACCAAGTTGATGGCGTTAGAAGCCCATCGGACAACAACTATCTGTGAGATGGCAACAAAAAATTTGTCGTCTTTGTTATCCATCGTCTTTCCAGGAACCCCTGCACGCAAAAGGACCAAAATATCCAAATTTTATTTGCAAACAAGGACATCAAGGTGGGAAATTTGGCAAAAGATGGAGGACCTCTGTGAGCTTCTATCGTGCTGAACCCATCGTCCTCCTCACCCTTATCGTTTAAGCCCCAACTGGATCTCAAACCAAAAAACAAAGCTCCACATACAAAAAATATAATTAAAAAATTATGTACAAGGGATGACTTCCAAAGAGAAAGCACTAGAGAAAACTCAAGATGTCAAGAAATATCATGATCTGCTTACACTTAGAAGTCACGACGATCTCGTCGAAATCAAAACTCACCCCCCATGTGATGGACTCACCAGCGGGTGCTAGCACGGAGACGATGGTCTAGGCGTGGGTGTGGAGGTGGGTTGGGATCAGGGTTATGATTTGAGGAGGGTTGGGATCTAGGGTTTTGGATCTGTTCTTGGAAGGAGGAGGAGGAGGAGGGAGGGAAGAGGGATTTGGGGGTGCTCTGGTCTGTGCGGGAAAGAGAATTAGGGATTATATATTTTTAGATAACAGTGAAATAATAGTGGAGGGAAAGCAAAATCCCCTACCCGCTGTCTTATTTGGACAGAATCCATTTTTATTGGTACGGAATAAATTTTTGGTCTTAAATAAGGTACATATTTAAGTTTATTTACAAATCTATCCTAAATAATATTATCTTTTATTACAAACTCAATTTATGTCCCAAATATTAGCTTTTTGGTACACTTCAAATTAGCGTATCGAATATTATCGTCCCAAAAGGTCATTTTTTTTGTAGTGGCATAAACCAAGGATTTTGGTTTTGGTCTTGCACGAATCATCCAGTCGATCATCGTGTGTGGTAAGTTGAACGGAAGACAAAGGTGCAGATGATATAGAGCCGAGATCTCAAGATAAGTGATTTCATCGGTGGATCCCGCTTTGGGCAAGATTGAGAAAAAGATGATCCGATGGAGTTCATAAAAGTAGTTATTGAGATATTTGGCTCGAAGCTTGCGAGGATGTGTGTTAGGAGAACACAATGCATACTTGAAATCCTCAAGAGTGGTATCACCAAGAAATTGGAACTGTCGGGCATCAACAAGTTTTTTCCAAGTGTTGGGTTTCGGGAGTTCAAGGTAATCGGCAAGTTCAAAATCGTCAAAAGATATGTCAATGTCGACGACACGAGAATAAATCCTAGTGTCGTCATGAGTCATATTGTAGTAAAATACGAGAGATAAAGTAGTGACGAGTTCATCAAGGCATAAATCGTAAAAAAAGTGCATTATATGCCGAAAAAATTGTAAAGTTTATCGGATGGCCCGAAAACACACTACGTGAGCGAAAGTCCGTGTACCACTCACTAGATGCATCCAATGAGAAAAAAAGTTGCTCATTGTAGGTGTTGGGATTTCGTGGAGGTGGTGGATTGAACAAGGGATGAATAGGAGGAAGAGGACGAGGAGGAGGAGGGTTAGATGAAGATGCCCCCTCACATCTCATCCTCTTTCCTCTACCAAATAATTTTGGAGCCATTGATAATGAATTTGAAATTGAAGTAGATAAATAAAAGGAGTTATACCTCAAAAAAGTAGTTGGAGATGGAAGAGATCCACCAAAAACCCTTAAATCATGAGTTTGGGGAGAGATAACCCTAAGATTTGAGTTTTCTAGGGTTAGGGTTTGAGGAAAAAGGATTTAGAGGGAGATAGAAGAAGAGAAAAAGTGATGTGAGAGAGAGAGAGTTCGGGTATATAAGGATTAGGGCCAGCAGGTCGGGTTAAATCGTGGTCGTCAGATCAAAAAATTGGATGGCCAGGAGCAACTGGGGTTTTGGAAGCAGGCACACAGAGTTCGGCCCGAACTCTGTGTAGGGCAGAGTTCGGCCCGAGTTCTGTGGGTCTGGCTCCAGAACACAGAAAAGGTTTTAAAAAGAAAGTTTTGATAGAAAAATTCTTGAATTTGAAATATTGAATGTTACAAGCCATAAAAATAGTGTAGCCATATAATAAATATTGTTAAAACGATGATCATCACAGTGAAACTGCTTTAGGCTAGCTGTAGGGGTCGGATCCCAGCTAGCGGTAGTCCAAAGACTAGTGCACCATGTCGCTTAGGCTTTTATGCCTTGTTGTCAGAAGGGCCCTTTCGGCTTGTACCCAAAGCAATGTTACCATGAATGATGTACGGTAACCGTTATTTACGCAGGTACAACTTATTGTATGATAGTTTTATCCAAAATTCTTAACTCTCGACGAAAAAAGTTGAAGCGCTCTTCAGCTAGTAGTTTTGTAAAGAAATCTGCTAGCTGATGTTCAGTGTCAATGAATTCTAAGTTAATAGTGTCGTATTGTTGATGATCACGCAAGAAATGATGTCTAATCTCTATATGCTTTGTGCGTGAGTGACATATTGGGTTCTTGGTCAAATTTATTGCCCTAATGCTATCATAAAAAATAGGTATATGCTTGAATAGTAAGTTATAGTCTTCAAGAGTTTGCTTCATCCACAGAATTTGTGCACAACAACGACCAGCTGCGATGTACTCAGCTTCTGTTGTGGATAGTACGACAGAATTCTGCTTCTTGCTAAACCATGAGACTGAAGCCTTTCCTAACAAATGATATGTGCCGCTGGTACTTTTACGGTCGACTTTGTATCCCATAAAATCAGCATCAGAATATCCGATTAGGTCAAAGGAAGTGGTTTTGGGATACCACATGCCTACCGTAATCGTTCCTTTAAGGTATCTAAAGATACGCTTAACAGCGGTCATGTGTGATTCCTTAGGGTTAGCTTAATATCTGGCATATAAGCAAACACTAAACATAATATCGGGACAACTAGCAGTTAAATACAATAGACTACCAATCGTACCTCGATACTTACGTTGATCAACCGGTTTGCCGCTTTCATCAGGTTCCAACTTTGTTGTAGTAGCCATAGGAGTGCTGATAGGTCTGATGTTGTCAAGCTCGAACTTTTTCAGCATATCCTTTGTATACTTCGACTGACTAATGAAGACGCCTTATGAGAATTGTTTGACTTGCAGTCCAAGGAAGTAGTTGAGCTCCCCCATCATACTTATCTCAAATTCGTTCTGCATACACTTGGCAAATTCTTTGCATAGACCCTCATTAGTAGACCCAAATATGATATCATCTATATAGATTTGTACTAACAAAACACTGTCATCAAGGAATTTTATGAAAAGTGTAGTGTTAATTTTCTCTTTTGAAAAACCTTTATCAAGTAAGAAAGTACTAAGGCGTCCATACCAAGCTCGAGGAGCTTGTTTGAGGCCATAAAGAGCTTTCTTAAGTTTAAAAACATGGTCAAAAAATTTATGATTTTCAAAACCAGGGATTACTTGACAAAAACCTCTTCTTTAATAAAACCATTTAGAAAAGTACTTTTCACATCCATTTGAAAAAGTTTAAAGTTTTGGAAATTTGCAAAGGTGCAAAGCATCCGAATAGATTCAAGTCGTGTAACAGGAGCATACGTCTCATCATAGTCGATACCCTCCTCTTGGTTGTATCATTGAGTTACGAGATGAGCCTTATTGTGAGTGATCGAACCATCCTCATTAACTTTGTTACGAAAAACCCATTCGGTACCAATGATTGAATGATCAGCAGGTCTAGGAACAAGTTCCCAAACCCGATTTCGTTCGAATTGGTTGAGTTCTTATTGCATTGCAGATATCCAAAATTCATCGTTAAAAGATTCTAAAACATTTTTAGGTTCAATTTGAGAAATAAAAGCAGTGCTAGCAATAGAATCTCTTAAAGAAGATCGAGTAGTTACCCCTTTCGATACCTCACCTATTACCAAGCTTTCTGGATGCGAAGGTTTGAATTAGAACTTCTTTGGTAAGCTCTCTAGAGAACTAGTTTCTGGTGGTGTATCCACAAGAGTGGAAGTTGTTGGTTCTTCATCATCGGGATTGATAGCTGTAATATTTTTCTTTTTAAAAGTTACGTTAGTATACTCTTCAACAATCATGGAGCGTTTGTTGAACACTCTATATCCCTTACTCTTGGCAGCATAACCAAAAAGAATACCTTCGTCAGCTTTAGCATCAAACTTGCCTAAGTTGTCTTTGGTATTCAGGATAAAGCAGCGACAGCCAAACACTCGAAAGTAAGAAACATTTGGAGTTCTACCAAACCAAAGCTCATAGGGTGTTTTCTTCAAAATAGGTCGAATCAAAACCTTATTCAAAACATGGCACGCTGTGCTGACAGCTGCTGTCCAAAAATATTTCGAAAGAGAAAATTGATTCAGCATGACTCTAGCCATATCGCCAAGGGTCCTATTCTTCCGCACCACAACACCATTTTGTTGAGGAGTTCTAGGACAAGAAAACTCATGATTAAAGCCATTTAAATCATAAAACTTTTCAAAATCTGAATTTTCGAATTCGTCACCATGATCACTTCGGATACGAGTAATCATGTAGCCTTTTTTGTTTTAGACCTTTTTAGGAAAAAATTTGAAAACTGAAATGGTATCACTTTTATTTGTAAGAAAGAAAACCCAAGTGAATCATGAAAAGTCATCAACAATAACGAAAGTATAGAGTTTCCTGCCAAGACTAGCTACTCTACTAGGACCAAATAAATCCATATGGAGTAGTTGCAAGGGTCTAGTAGTACTTATAATGTTGATGGATTTAAAGGAAGATTTGGTTGCCTTTTCTTTTCACATTCGGCATATACCGTGTCCTTTTTTAATGTGATTTCAGACAGTCCTCTTACTAGCTTCTTGGTAGATAGTCTTGATATGGTGTCCATGTTGGCATGGCCAAGATGCTGGTACCATAATAGCCTTTTATCTTTGTGGGCGTAAAGGCATCTACCTGTACTATTAGTATCTCTAGATAGATAGAAAATATATATATTATCTTCGCTTATCCCTTCGAAAGCGATGTCTCCAGATGATCTATCATAGATAAAGCATTTAGTTTTACTGAAGGTAATATCATATCCATGATCAGCAAGATGACTAATGCTGAGCAGGTTATGCTTTAACTCGGTCACTAAATAGACATCCTTAATAACGGGAGAAGGAGGATAACCAATTGTACCGTTACCTATGATATAGCCTTTCAGATTGTTGCTAAAGGATACATATCCTTCCCTTTTTATCAATAGTGTTGCGAATAGATTAGCATCTCCAGTCATATGTCACGAGCACTGTAGCACCCAGTTTCTAAAATAAGGGTAATTTTGAAATTTTGTATTTTTATTTATTTAATAATGTTATTTAAATCATGATATAATTTATGGTAATTTTTAATCAATTTAAAACTATTTAAAATCATGACTTATGATTTTTGATGTTTTACTAGTGCAACCCTAGAGACAGCATGACCTAGAGACTAACCATGACCATGGACCTAACCATGTGATTAGGATGACTAATTGTGACTTTTTAGCCTAGGGTATTTTGGTTATTTTGGACTTTTTAATGAAAATAAATTTTGATTGATTATTATAGTGCTAAGTATTTTATTAGAGACTAACCTAGTTTTGACTAAACCTAGATGCTAATGATGTTCATGGAGGTTTAGTTAGAAGGTTAGAGACTTAATGGCTAAGTTAAATTAATATCTAGATATTACGTTAGTAGGATATTTTGACTAAATGTTAAGAAAGGCTACTTTTGATGTGAGCCTTTGATTGAGCCTAGAATCATGTGGAGAAGCCTTAGCCACCCATCTAACCTTGCAAAACCCTAACCCTAGCCTTTATCAACAGCCATCAAGAGGCCATACCCCTATTTAATCACATCATCAAAAGTTCTTGCCTCTTTTTAAATACCTACATAAATTCCTATTAGTGTTCTTCCCAAACCTTCACCAATTCCTCATTTCTCCACCAAATTGGACCAAACCAATTGCATTGGACTCCTCAACAGTAGAGGACATCATTGGTGACTAGCTAGCAAGGATTCAAGGGCTTGGGATCATTGCAAGTTGGAGGAAAGCTCTCATTCCTAGGCCTCTACATTGAGGTTTCACCCTCAATAGGTAAAACCTATCAAACCCTAATGAATTCCTAATTTTTCTTCATAGTTGCATTCATATAGGTATACCCTAGCTGTAGAGTGAGTTTGGTGCAAAATAGTATCCATTTCATGTCCGTATTGGACACATATTGGTGTCCTATTTAATATGTTTGATGAAACGCTTGTGTGGAACTTTTGTTCTTGTTTTCTAAAATAAATTAGATGTTCGTGTAGCCCTTAGCATGCTGATCAGGAAACCCTAACTCTGAGCACAATTCGAGCTATGTTCGTGTCTAAAATGGACACAAACTTGTTGTACGATGGTGCGGTCACTCCTGCTACCACACCCCGATTTCTTCCTCGTTTTGCCATGTGGACTCAGACCACTTGGCACGAGGGAAGGGGTAGACACTGACAGGCCACCCTGAAAGTTTGGGGCGAGTTCATGTCGTGTCGGACATGAAATCCTGACCGTACTGGATTTACACTAGCACGACACAGTCCGGATTTGGCTACTGACACGCACTTCGTGTCGTATCCTGTCACCACGAGGACACAATTAAGGGTGATGTGCGTATAGCCCTACTCTGGGCGAACACAGGGACACGTGCATGAGGACACTGGTGTCGTGTGTCGAGTGCATGAGCCTGTGACACGCCCGTACGAGGGGCAGTCTTCCCTGGTTGTTTTGAATTGAGTTCAAATTTCGTTTGGATACATCGTGTCCAACTTTATGGACACGAGAACAACCCTTTAACACTTTTACACGTGTATAACCCCTCTGCGCACATTATTTGCTATTTAAACTTATTTTTCAAAATCAAATTGGGTTGTAATTGCTCGGGTTTCCCAATTACTAATATTGTGTATTTTAACACTATTTTTGAGAGTTTTGACTGTTTAATATAAAGTTTAAATATAGATATTTAAACTGTGATGTATGCTAGACACCTGTACACCTTGTTTCACTATTTTACTTCGAATTTTTTTGGTTAATTTGGGTTATCAATTGAAAACTGAGTGTATGAGAAAAGGGGTATTTGATTGAAAGAATGAAAACTGAATTATTGATTTTGATTTTTGTCTTGGTTAATATTTGTATTTCTCACTGTGATATAGGTTGGTTAGTTTTGAATTTGATTACTGATACCTTGGATTGTATTCGAACTTCATTAATGTGTTAACTGAACAGTGATAGTTCATGCCTAAAACTGAGAATTCCCTACGAGACTGAAAACTTGGATAATATGTTAAACTTGAGAACCTTAGGTTTAGTTATATGTTAAATCTGAGTTTAGTCGCAATAGGTTAACTGAAATGCATACATGATACCTGAGTTTGTTTGAACTTAACTCTAAGAATATATGCATATGTATTTGTATTTAGCCTCTACCTTGGTTCTGAGAACCTGACACAGTTCACCCTATCACTCACACATGTTTTCCTCTGTTTATGTATTCACACACACACACATTCACATGAGGCACTATATTCCCCTTTTTCATTTGACACAGACCACTTAACCCTTCACTAACCTCTATCACATTGGCACTACCTACATGCAACATACACACACTCTCTTCTTTCCTCCCCTCTCTCTATTTTACCTATATACATGTTAGTCTATGTGACTAAATGTATAAATGCAATTATTTAGGATGCATGAATATGATTAATGTAATGTAGGTTTACCTTTTTATAGTTTTTGAATATATGTTATATATATATATATATATATATATATATATATATATATATATATATATATATATATATATATATATATATTGCTATTTGAATTATAGACAATAGCCTATGTGAGTCCTTTGCTCTTGAACACTCACAACACACACACCATCACTTAGCCTTAGCTCTCTCATTCTAATTCTATGTGATTGCATACTTTATGTCCTTATATATCTATACATATATATGGTAGTTTAGAGACTGGGTTGATTTGTAATATATATATATATATATATATATATATATATATATATATATATATATATATATATATATATATATATATATATATATATATACTTGATATGTACTTTATGAGTTTGGTATGTCTAAGCTTGGCTAGACCTAGACTTGGTTTACTAGATTGGCCAGTTGACCTAGATTGGTAGATTGACTAGTGTAGTTGACTAGAGTTGACCAAGAGTTGACTTTAGTATAGAATGACCTAGAAATTATGTAGAATGTATTGTAAGTTTCAGTTTTACTATTTTGGACATGTTATGACTTGTGTTACTCTAAATAGGACTCTGTGACACCAGTTCGGACATCTATTCATATCAGTCATTTAAGGTGATAGGCGAGTACATTCTCTTATCGTTTCATACTTCCTAGAATTTATATTCTTGCTCTAGATTACTTTACATGATGCTGTCACATTATTATCACGGATTGGTACCCTATGGATCTTGTCATGCGATGTTATCCCACTCGGGGTGCATCAAATACAGTTGTCATGTGCTTTTCACGAACATCTTGTATTTTATGTATACCTCTATTCATGTATACTCTTATGCAATCTTGTACTCACATGATCACGTGAGCAAACATGATAAAAATCCCTTGTACAAAGTAACGTAACTTGACTGGATCCTTGTGTATTGATTGGGGAGGGTAAGTAGGAAATGGTTATGTGATCAAAATCCCACCTTGTGAAATCTTGTGAAAATCTTGTATATATCCATTGTACACTCATGTATGATGGAGTTACCCTTGCATTGTCCTAACCCATTTATATAACCATCTCATGCTCTAAATCACAGGTTACTTACAATTCTTGCTTATCATGTATATAGATATTTCCAGTTATCAAATCTCTCTCGTTTTTATATATATTTCCTTATAGTCCATGTATCTTACTCTTTTGTATGCTTTATATTTTCTAACATGTTATGAACTGTGTGAGATGTATTGTGCTCGTTTCTGTCCTGACTGGACCTGTTGAAAATATTACAGATGATGATGATGATGACTGCCCTACCTTCTATGGGGCATATGAGGGTGACATTCAGGAGCCTGAGGAGCATCTAGCTCAGTAGAGGGTGCCTAGTTTAGTCTAATACTTATAGCTTTCAGTTTGTATCGGATTGTTCCGATTGTTAGTTGAGACTTAGTTATATTCAGGACTTGTATTTATTTGTGTTGGATATCTATATGTGTGTTGTGATGACTTTACTTATATATTCAGTTCTTCTATTTTTATCTTATTCCATATCGTGCTCTATCTTTCCTAGACTTGTAATTGAGATATAGAGTTAAGATGTTACATTATACCTCCGTACAGAGATGACAGGTTTATATATCTTGTTGTTAGATGTTAGATGTTATAAATGACCTATACAGCATTCTACCGTCGACACTGCGGCGTAGGCTGGACGTATCCATGTTCTCGTGCCCCTAAACAGGGTACGGGTCGTGACAAGCACCCACTATCGAGAATACATTTGCTTCTAGTTTGAGAAGGAAGGTCCACCTACACCACGAGTAGATGTGACCTTTGGTACCAAGATTCTTGTGGGTCCTGAAAAGTTAGTCTTCGATACCCATGCATATAGATTAATATCCACTAGTTTTCTAATTCTATATTATGGTGATATGTGTCCAAGTAAACCACAGTAAGTACATGTAGAATGCATATTGGTACTGGGTGTAGGATGATAGTGATGTCTATATGTGGGTATAGGATGATGATAACTACGTATATGTTGGCTTCTTTTACAGTTTTTCGTATCTGCTTCCTTTTTTTGCTACAAGACAATCTTTTTTGATGTGTCCCGACTTCTTGCATCCGAAGCCGGTGGGTTCTTCCTCATCGTCTTTTTGTTCGTTCTTCCTTCGGTTGAAGTGTAGGACTTCTTGAAATTTTGAACCATGAGGGCTTGATCGTCACCTTCAGAATCGTCGTCATATGTTTCATCTGAAATGGTTCTTCGGCGATGAGCTCTTAAGGCAATTTCTTTTTCTTTTGGAGCAGTTTCTTCAAAATCTTTGAGGTCGAGCTCATGCGTTATCAGCTTGCCCATCAGAGTTTCTAGTGACATAGTCGTAAGATCATTTTTTTCGATAATCGCCATAAACTTAGGGTTCCAGATCTTCAGCAAACCTCTTAGCACTTTGTGTATCTTCTCATGGTTGGAATATACTTTGCTAAGGGAAGATAGAGGGTTGACGATGTCGAGGAATCTGGTGAACATCTGAGTAATCGTCTCATTTGGCTTCATTTTGATGCCTCGTATTCTTGTGTCAGACGGCTGATCTTTGATTCTTTAACCTGTGTGATTCCTTCATGAGTCACCTCCAGAAGCTTTCATACTTCGTGTGAGGTGGAGCACGTAGAGACCCTGTTGAATTCAATCATGTCTATTGCACAGAAAAGAGCATTAATAGCCCTAGCATCTAGACTTGCCTGTTTCTTTTTCTGGTCGGAATATTTGTCGTGGAGTTTTTCAATAAGAGTCCCCTCGACAGCTATTCTTGCAGGATTTTTGTAACCATTAATGACGATGGTCCACAGATCAAAGTCTAGAGACTTGAAAGAAAAACTCATCCTAGTTTTCTAATAGGTGTAGTTAGTTCCGTCAAATAGGGATGGCCTATTTGTAGAATGTCCCTCACCATAGTTGGAAAAGGTAGGTTGTGTGGTTGTCATAGATCAGCTCTAGGATGTTAATCCAATATAAGAGAATAGAGCTCTGATACCAATTGAAGTATGTGTAGGCAACTCTAGAGGGGGGCGAATAGAGTATGTGTCGATAATACCCAATTAAAAATTTAGCTCTATTCAAGTCCAACCAACAGAAATAATAATCAGAGTATAAGTGTGGAATATAAATAGAGATCAGAGAAGCATACGCAGACATAGCAGTTTTTAACCTAGTTTTTCTTGTGGAGGACTAGTCCAGGCCTGAGAACTCTAGCTCAGGATTAAAATCCACTATTTATAAAATAGCGTAGAACCACGTACCTTTACTCAGAAGAGCACGCCAACTTCTTACAGATTCACGGATGGCAAAACTTGGAATTGTCCAAGTGACTTCTTTTGAAACTCTTGTACACAAACTTGTAGTTGACTCGCACTGAGCACCTTAGGATTTTGGAAAGTTTTGTGGCTAGTTAGATGAGAAGAATAAGCTCTAGAATGTATAGGCTATAGGAGAAGAGAAGATGAGAAGATTGGATGATTAAAATGAGAGAAATCAAGGCCTATATATACTAGTCCAGAGAGGCAGAGTTCGGCCAGAACTCTGTCCCAAAATTTCAAATATTTAGTCGTTGGACAACTAGCAGCCAGCAAGCCCTAAAAATTAGCTCCTAATTTTAAGGGGGCAGAGTTCGGCCCAAACTTTGTCTCCTAGGGGACATAAAGTTCAAATAGGCTATATAGCCTTAGCAAGTTTTGGAGTTTGTTTGGTGGAGCTTTGGGTATTAAGTCTAGGGTTGATATACTCAGTGTGACTCAACTTACAATAGCCTAGACTCAATAGAAAGTAAAAAATACAGACTCAGAGTACAACAGCAGCACTGTCGAAGCAATCATCGATGATGTCTGTCTTGAACTGATATATGCTGATGTTCTGTTTTGGAGCTTGATGTGTCAAGTTAGATTATAACAGATATCATCTTGTTAATTATCAAGATTAGGTTGACTGCGATCCATTTTGGGTCAACAATGATAACATCCAGATGTCCTTGTTGCACGAAAATAGTTAAGATAAGCAGTGATGACTTTGTGTTGATGTGTTGACTAGGTCGTATCGAGTCATATAAAGTCATGGTTCGATCAATGTCGAAATCAAGTTGACTAATGACTACTTGGGCCAACAATCTCTCCCATTTTGATAATTGACAAACCATGGCTAATACACGATACGATATGTTGATACCCTGCTTGTACAATACTCTCCCGTAATTTCTTCAGTAGCTGGCTATATTGATTTCTCCTCCATTGTTACTTCTTCAAAATGGATAGGTCCCCATAAGTGGTGAAGCAAAAGACAAAACAGAGAAACAAAATAGTGAAGCAACATTTAAGATTAAAAAATGAACAACGGTTGCTAATATACCTTAATAAATCTTTAGCTTATAAAGCATTGATCAATCTTGGGTTAGCCATACGGGCTGATTCCCAGCTAGCAGTGGTTCGAAGACACTTAAGTACCGTGTCGTTTAAGGCTATTTATATCTCTTTTACAGAAGGATCCTTTCAGCGTGTATCTGAAATAATCTCTACTTTAATAAACAAATATTTAAAAGGAACTTAGGCAATGTCATGCGGCTTCAGAACTTCTAACTCTCTACGAATGTAGTAGCAAAACATATAGTAAAACATACAAGATTCTACAATTTTACCCATTCTAGGAAAAATCAATTAACTCGTTACCAAAGTGATTCTAGTGGCCACACTTATGTTGGTGTAATTGCTTAGAAGATAGCCTTTGTAGGTTTGCAATCACTAAAATATTCCATAGTTCTATGTCTCAACATATGTAACTCAACTGAAATATTAGATGAAGACTTTGGCATCCAAGATTGGTTCCACATTTGTTACCTTTGGGAAACCATTTGCATAGTTTCATATCACCAAGATTTCTAATATGAAAATGACTAAAAATGTGTCCATTTATACCACAATAATGACAAAAAAAATATACACATTAGTGCTATATGTAGATGTGGTGTGATACGATGTGCATGAATACTTGTAATAAAATGCGTGATTATGTGAAGCATAACTTTGCTTGCTTCCTTTATAAAAGATCTATCGTGTGTGACTTTGTGATGTGTCACGTGTCTTGTGTTAGACTGAGTCATAGGTTGTACTACCTGCTTTTCCATTCTAATCTCTAACTTTTTAGAGTTAGCATAAATCTCATCATATTTAACAGTAAGAGCATCAATTCTAAAACAACAATAGAGTACTTCTTTTCTGTTTCTAAGTCCTTAACTTTAGCATTTTCACAAGTGCTTTTCTCAATGCATTCGAGTGTCTCATGCAATCTAAAATTAAGTGTAGAGATATCAGCTGAGTTATCAGAAGTAGAAGTGTCTCTAGCATTATTCAATAAGCAAATAAGCTTTTCATTCCCAAGCTTATATGATATAATGTCTTTTCTAGCTTGCTTATACCTATCCAGAGCTTTCTTATAATCATCAAATAAATCATTGAAAGTATCAGATAATTTATCATAAAAAATTCATTCTCTTCAAATAGAGGATTATTTAATACCTTGTTGGATAATTCCATTAAGTATATATTTGCAGCTTGACGAGGGCTTTCATCTTCTTCAGAGTTGTTTGCTTCGTTTTCACACCATATACTTGTGTTAGCGTACTGTAACCACCTTTTCTAAAATGAGGGTAATTTAAACTTTTGTAAAATTTATCATTAAATAATAGGATTTAAATCATATTAATGATTAATGGTGATTTTAATTAATTTAATACTATTTAATTTAGTGTATTGTGACTTGGGCATTTTCACTAGTGTAAACTTAGAGTTACTTAGCCTAGAGACTAACCATGACCACGGAGACCTAACCATATGATTAGAACAGCTAATTACCACTTTTTAGGTTAGGGGTATTTGGGTCATTTATGACTTTTTAATTAATTTGAATTATAGTTAATTAATAATGTGCTAATTAAGATATTAGGCCTTAACCTAGAATTGTCCTAATCTAGATATTAGTCATGAGCCTAGATATTAGATTAGAAGCTTCCATCATATGACAATGTTAGTAATATATAGATATTATGTTAAGGTTAGATATTTAGCTTGGAAACCCTAATTTCTATGGGCCTTTACCTAGAAATCCTTGAATTATGCATATAGAGGCCTTTAATTCACTTAGAACTAAACCCTAACCCTAGGGATACCCCTTGGCTACCATCAAAGGATCCCCTCCCCTATATAAACACATGTTAGCACCCCCTTGCCTCTTTTCATTACACTATTCAAACCCTAATATAGTTCTTCCGCAAATTCATCCCCTTTCTCCAAATAAATTTCAAATTGAACCTAATCAATTGCAACACACTCCTCTACTATAGAAGAGGTTATTAGAGGTTAGCTAGCAAGAATTTGGAGCAAGTTGACCATTGGAAGTGGAGGGATTTGGCTCTCAAGAGTAACTTCATGGAGAATTCCAACTCTCAATAGGTAATGGCCTCTAAACCCATTAATATTCTGATTTCTCTTCATAGATGCATTCATTTAGGGTCCCCCTAGCTGTAGGCCATGTTTGGTAGAAAATCGAATCCATTTGATACGCGTATCGGAGACGATCGGAGTGTAGTGTAAAGTGTTTAGTGAAATGCCACTTAGGATTTTACTTTGTTGGTTTCTAAAACTAATTTCACTAAAATGTAGCCCTATGTGTGTGGATTCCAAAACCCTAGGACTGAGTCAATTTTGGACACATTTTGTGTCCAAAATCGGACACAAGGATGCCCGTAGACACTGCGTGCAGTGCCCTGCTGCCCGAGCTCGAGTACTTCGTGGAGATGCCACGTAGACCCACCAAATTTGGCATGAAAGAGGGCGCAATGTCTGACAACATGCCCCCAAAATCTCATGAGATTTTATCTAGTATTTTGTGAGTAATCACGATCGCACTGATTTTATACTGTCACGCGCACACAGAGAAACCCTCTCTGATACGACTTTCGACACGACACACGACCCCTTGTGGACACGAAGCAAACACATGGACATGTGCACCTAGACTAGGCTACCCTAGGACACGACCCCATGACCATTAATTGGACACACATGTCCCTAGATAGGTCGATACACCCCCACGAGGCAGTTCGAGCACTGCCTGTTGCACTGTCCTGACACCATGTTTTGGACACAGTTTTGGACCTCGTGGACACTTGTTGACACCTGTAAACACACCCCTTCCTATTACAGATCATATTTGTGTATATATATATATATATATATATATATATATATATATATATATATATACATCTTGTATTTTCTTGTACACCCCTATACATATATGTGTGTATATATAGAATATATATATATATATATATATATATATATATATATATATATATATATATATATATATATATATATATATGTGTGTGTGTGTGTGTGTGTGTGTGTGTGTGTGTGTGTGTGTGTGTAGTGTATAATGTATATATGTGTTAGGTTATTTGAGTGTGTGTGCGCTCTGTGAGTGTGTTGTGTCATTAGCAGTGTCCTAGGCTAGTGTCAGCAAGTATAGAAATATATATATATATATATATATATATATATATATATATATATATATATATATATATATATATATATATATATATGTATGTATGTATATGCTATGAGTGTAACGTCTCAGTCCCAAAATACGTAGGACTAGGAACGTAGACATGACAGCCATATAATAAATATACGTAAGTTGTAAATGTAGTAAAACCACAGCTACTAATCTCATCCACAAAATGAAAGAAATAAAGATATCATATAATAACCATGATTTGTCTTTATACAATATGTTGGGCGGAGACAAATCCACTACCAACTATTTAAAAGAAAAAAAGTACAAGACATATGAAATGATTTAGCGAAGGTAGCAAGAAAGACCCAAGACACATCATCTTCGGAGGGATGGAGAAGATCACAATCTCGGATAGAATAACTGCGGAAGACAAGAACACACACCTAGAGAGATAACCAGGTCCTCAGAGGGGCGTAACAAGATACATAATATCATGCCATATAAACTGAATAAATACTGCTCAATAATAAGTCAATCAGATCATAACATGGTCCAACACTCCACCCTTGAATTAGCGTACCATCCCCCCAACCAAACAAGGACAAAAGATGGCACACTAACCCACGATGAAGTATATTTCCAAGTCATGAATCCAATATGGTATCCGGACCACACCATGGTTCAGTACCTTCTCATCGGAGTAGTGAGCCACGCCTACAACCAAACAAGGACAAGATGTGGCAAACTAGTCCGCGACAAGTTACTGTCCAAGCCACGGTCAGATACAAGAACCCAAACCAAGAGTACTCGTACCTAACGGATAAGGTAGCCTAACCAGTCTAAGTGTATGCATTTTTAAGTACATCCTCCAACGCATGGGCCTCGGCTAAAATAGGATCGGCATGGTCCCCCGTTGGGGCACCAGAGCCCCAATCAGTAAGAGCATGACATTTCGAAGAACGTCAGTGGCCGTCAGTAAAATAAGGGTCATCTCACACCGTATCTCCAACGGAGCATCCGGATCACAAAAGGGAAGTGTATAGTAGCCCATACGCTAAGGAATTGTCCTCCCAGCCCAATGCCTACTATGTCGTTTCCACAACACAGAACCTCTATTAACCGCTAACTCAAACTAATCATGCAAACACTATTAACGGTTAATCCTATTGCACGGCTTATACGTACTGGTGGTCAGTCAGTCACGCATGTCCGAGTTCTATATGCGACTCGCAACAATATGGTACAAATGTGTCAAGGCCTATGAATGCAACACACAAAGGGTGGTCCCTTAAATCTAAGTTCAGTGTATAAGAAAATAGTACATAGCAGGAAATAGAACTAAAAGTAAAAATTGTATCTACTTATGCTACGTATCACAGTTTATTTTGCAGAAAATAAATAATGAATAATGCATGAATATGAGCTAAAGTAAAGTAATCAGCTAATGGGAAGATATCTTGCCTGAGGTCCTTTCTGGTGAAACCGATAATCCCGTTGGGTACAGAATAGTCACAGGGCTACACAAGATGAACTCAGACGATGTGACAAATTTCTAAAATAAAAACCAAATATAAAATATTCTGGAAAAAATTTGGAAAAAATATATAATGTGTATTTTTCCGTCACTATTCCGTAACATCAAACGGTTCATGATTCTGATTCTTGGTTCTCCCAGAATCTCGAAAACACTAAAACGTGTCAGATTTTGGACAATTGGCACTCCACAAATTTTCCAGAAAATTAAGTTCAGAATTTATGAAATAAAATTTATATTCAGAAAATATACCTCAATACGATTCCAACAAAACATTTGGAGGTCAAACGGAGTTGGGAGTTATGGTCATTCGAAGTTGCTACCACCTTTGAAAGTTGAGGCTGAATTTATGACAAATTTTGGGCTTAGTTATGACGAAAAAAAGACAGAAATTTTGACAAAGATGGTTTGAAAGATGATTTTATTCATAGATTCGATATATATATATATATATATATATATATATATATATATATATATATTATATATATATATATATATATATATATATATATATATATATATATATTATATTATTCATAGATGGTTTAAAAGATGATTTTATTCATAGATTCGATATTATATATATATATATATATATATATATATATATATATATATATATATATATATATATATATATATATCGAATCTATAATATATATATATATATATAATATATATATATATATATATATAATATATATATATATATATATATATATAATCTTATATTTATTCATAGATGGTTTGAAGATGATTTTATTCATAGATATATATATTATATATTATATATATATATATATTCATAGATATATATATATATATTATTCATAAAAATATATATATATTATTAATATCTATAATATATTATATTATATAAATATATATATATATTATATATATAATATATATATATATATATATATTATTCATAGATGGTTTGAAAGATGATTTATTCATAGATTCGATATATTATATCGAATCTATGAATAAATCATCTTTCAAAACCATCTATATATAGATATATATATATATATATATATATAATATATATATATATTATATATATATCTATTTATATATATATAAAATCTATGAAAAAATAAAACTAAATATAAATCTATGAATATATATATATATATTATATTAGATATATATATTTTATATATCTCTATATATATATAATATCTATATATATAATATATATATATATATATATATATATATATATATATAGGCTAGCAATTAGCTCATTATGATAGGATTAGAATTAAATCAATAGGGATGATTGGGATTACCAACTAATTTGGATAGGAATGGATTGGTTTAAATAAGAAATGATCTGATTAATGCTAGATATGGTTCCAATAGGATAAATTCTAATGGATAATATTGCCATAAATTTAAATCAAATAAATTATTTAAAAATAAATCAATTTGGTTACAATCCTTTAAATGATCACCATAATACTTTAAGTTTATTCTATATTATCAAATAATTCAAATCATTTGAATCCAAATCCAAATCAAACTCAACTAATAACTTTAAAATAATATTTAATATTTATCAAATAATTAAATCATATAATAGATAAATTTTTAAATCAAATAACATTTCAAATCTAGATTAGACAAATCGTAATGCTACAATTAGTCATCGTAAGTATTTTAAACAATATTTAAATTATCAGTATAATTTAAAGTATAGTTGATAACCATCAAGATAATTTAAATAAATTCAAATATAATCAAATAACTAATTATCAAATCAAAATAATACTCGATGTCATCAATATTATAAAACTTACTTTTATAAATCCAAATCTTTATTTAAAAATAAATAGACAAAAACCTTTTATCGTTCAATTTTTTTAAAAAACTAATTTTTAGAAGACAAAAAATAATAACAACATATTTTATATTTCAAATAACGAGAACATTTTTTAGAAACATTATTTCAAATCATTAATTTAAAACTAGTTTTTGATAACAAAAGTAATCACAAAATATCTTTTACAAAATTTCGACTAAAATCACTTTTAAACACAATAATTAAAATATATAGAAATAATTTTAAAAAAATTCGGGAAGAGGAGTTACAAATCTACCCACCTTAGAAAAAATTTCGTTCTCGAAATTTAAGGACTACTAAGATAGACGGACTTGGTTGATCGGTAAAAATATAGTAAGAATTTATGATAAGAAAAAATAGATGGAAGGAAAAAAGAGAATTTCTTTAATGAGAACATTAATCAATTTGGGTGAAAATAGAAGAAGTAAATGGATATGGCTTGGTGTGCACGGACACGATGCACATATACATTTGTAGGTGGAGAAAATTTGGAGAAAACTTTGTGTGAAGAAAATAATGGCAAGCTAACATATAAGTAGGGTGAAAATCTTGGTTAGATAAGGATTATGATTGTTTAAATCCCGTTAGATAATTCAAAATTAATTTAACCGTTTTTAAAACCAATTCAACCAATCCATAAAAAAATAGATATTCTTTATCTTTATTTTAAACTATTTAAATCAAAATTAGAAAAATTAATTTTCTAATTTAAATTATCATGAAATTAAATAATTAAATCTAATAAATTTTCAATTATCATTTTTTTATAAATAGTAAAAATACAATAAAAATAATTTTAAAATTCATGATAATAAATACTTAAATAGTTGATAGATCTCTTTGCAAACAAATAAATAAATTATAATTAGTTTTTAAAAATTAAAATATACATGAATTTAATTTCATGTACCTCTCATACGAATAGAACATATTATTTACAAAAATATTATTTTCTAACTTATCATAAATACTTGTATAGTGAGTAAAAATAGTTTTTTCGTACTAGTAAAATAAAATCAAGTTTGAAGAATCTATGACATATAAAAATATTTACCTGCTACGATATTGATCCATAATAGTTATTTCCTATAAAAATATTTGTAACTAAAATTTTTGTAGAAAGAATTTTTAATACTTCGTATATACGGATTCGCTCTAAACGTACGAATACCAACATAAAATAATTATGAAAAAATTATAGTAAATTTTAGGGGGTTTACATCCTATCCAACTTACAAGAATTTTATCCTCGAAATTAAGAAATAATTAGGTAGGCAAGGTTGAGGAGTTAAGAAGAGTTTATCCATATGGAAATACGATCAAATGATTGGTCGAGGTGAAGTAACGACGTTTAATCAAAACACGCAATTAGAAAATCATGATTTAGCTAATAAATCATGGACATGGTTAATTAACACAAGAAAGAAAAGATTAGGGGTTTTAAGTAGATCAAGATAAAACAAAATTGAAGATTAATAAGGAATTGAGTAGATCACGATAACATAATTAGAGACTTTGAGATATTTGTTCATTGAGAGTAAATTGTATGATAGTCGTCTAGGTTTGGGTACGATTAAGGAAACACGTCTAATCATTCTTAGGTTTCCAAATGATTAGAAAGTCACGATAGTGGATATAAGGTCGAAAGAAAAGGATGAGTAGTTTAAGACAAGGATATAGTCACGGGTTGGTAATGGCTAACTACACGTGACCATAGGTGATAAGGCAACTAAAGGGGATAATCCGTATGAGTGATTTTGTCCTTCTAAAATAGGTGAAAGACAAAAGCAATAAAGGGTTCAAGAAGCTACGATCGAATACAATTACGGTTTTCAAAGGCGATTGAATAGTTTCAAAAGGGATTGTCAAAGCAAACGTGGATGCGATCCTAAAGGGCTAGTACATTTGTTAACTATATCTCAATCCACGTAGAGTAATCGTAAGAAAGGCGAACCAAAATGCACTTGGTTGATCAGACCATTATGCATCGGTTCTGATTAGACAATACGTTAGTAGGAGCTCTTCCAATAAACATATGTCGTGAACAAGCTCAATAAGAATAAACTTACAAAACTAGGCTATATTAGCAGCGTTAGTCAAGATAGTCAAAATATAAGTAGGAGAATAATGATGAAAGAAATCAAATAATCCAAGATCCTTAAATCCAAGTCTCTCCCGAAGTTTGGGCCTATACAGTCGTCCTAATGTCTCCTTGTCTATGGCTTGGTTGGCTAGATGGGTTAGGGTCCTCTAAATTCTAGAATCTAAGTAAACTTATTAATATGGGTCACAAGGACAAGGGATTATTAGGTCGTGAGGCATTCTACCCAACTTACAAGAGTTAACTAGTAGTGTGATAGAACAAGGGAACATATCTATCTAGTATGGATTTCATCTTAGCCACTATCAAGCATGAAAGAAGGATAAGAATTTACGGTAGAGGAAATCAAGTAAGATGTAAATCAAGGAGTCAAGCGAGAGTTTGAAGACGGAATCGAGGAAAGAGGTCAAGTATTGGATGAGATTCTAGACTTTAATCCTATACGTAGGTTTGCTTGGTACGGTAAAGTAACCAAACAATTTATCTTGACCGGCATGGGCCACCACAAAAATATGTAATGCTCCAGTCCCAAAATATGTAGGATTAGGAACATAGACATGCCAGCCGTATAATAAATATAGGTAAGCTGTAAATGCGGTAAAACCACAGCTACTAATCTCATCCATAAAATGAAATAAATAAAGATATCATATAATAACCATGATTTATCTTTATACAATATGTTGGACGGAGACAAATCTACTACCAACTATTTAAAAGAAAAGAAGTACAAGACATATGAAATGATTTAGCAAAGGTAGCAAGAAAGACCCAAGACACATCATCTTCGAAAGGATGGAGAAGATCACGATCTCAGATAGAATACCCGCGGAAGACAAGAACACACACCTGGAGAGATAACCAGGTCATCAGAGGGACGTAACAAGATACATAATATCATGCCATATAAACTGAATAAATACTGCTCAATAATAAGTCAATCATATCATAACATGGTCCAACACTCCACCTTTGAATTAGCGCACCATCCTCCAACCAAACAAGGACATGAGATAGCACACTAACCCATGATGAAGTATCTTTCCAAGTCACGAATCCAATATGGTATCCGGACCACAATAGGGTTCAGTACCTTCTCATCGGAGTAGTGAGCCACACCTACAACCAAACAAAAATAAGATGTGGAAAACTAGTCCGCGACAAGTTACTGTTCCAAGCCACGGTCAGATACAAGAACCCAAACCAAGAGTACTCGTACCTAACGGATAAGGTAGCGTAACCAGTCTAAGTGTATGCAGTTTTAAGAACATCCTCCAATGCATGGGCCCTAGCTAAAATAGGATCGGCATGGTCCCCCCTTGGGGCACCAGAGGCCCAATCAGTAAGAGCATGACGTTTCAAAGAACGTCAGTGGCCGTTAATAAAATAAGGGTCATCTCACACCGTATCTCCATCGGAGCATCCAGATCACAAAAGGGAAGTGTATAATAGCCCATACGCTAAAAAATTGTCCTCTCCGCCCAATGCCCACTATGTCGTATCCATAACACAGAACCTCTATTAACCGCTAAGTCAAACTAATCATGCAAACAATATTAGTGGTTAATCCTATCGCACGGCTTATACGTACTGGTTGCCAGCCTGTCACGCATGTCCGAGTTCTATATGCGACTCGCAACAACGTGGTACAAATATATCAAGGCCTATGAATGCAACACACAAAGGGTGGTCCCTTAAATCTAAGTTCAATGTATAAGAAAATAGTACATAGCAGAAAATAGAACTAAACAGTAAAAATTCTATCTACTTATGCCACGTATCACAGTTTATTTTGCAGAAAATAAATAATGAATAATGCATGAATATGAGCTAAAGTAAAGTAATCAGCTAATAGCAAGGTATCTTGCCTGAGGTCCTTGCTAGTGAAACCGATAATCCCGTTGAGTACAGAATAGTCATAGGGCTACACAAGATGAACTCAGACGATGTGACAAACTTCTAAAATAAAAACCAATATAAAATATTCTGGAAAATTTTTGGGAAAAATATATGATGTGTATTTTTCCGTCATCATTCTAAAACTTCAAACAATTCGTGATTCTGATTCTTGGTTCTCCCAGAATCTCGAAAATACTAAAACGTGTCAGATTTTAGAAAATTGGCACTCCATAAATTTTTCAGAAAATTAAGTTCAGAATTTATGAAAAAAAAAATTATATTCATAAAATATACCTCAATACAATTCCAACAAAAAAAATTGGAGGTCAAACGGAGTTGGGAGTTGGGAGTTATGGTCATTCGAAGTTGCTATAACCTTTGAAAGTTGAGGCTGAATTTATGACGAATTTTGGGCTTAGTTATGACGAAAAAAAGAGAGAAATTTAATAAGGATGGTTTAAAAGATGATTTATTCATAGATTCGATAGATATATATAATGGCTAGCAATTAGCTAATTATGATAGGATTAGAATTAAATCAATATGGATGACTGGGATTACCGACTAATTCGGATAGGAATAGGATTGGTTTAAATAAGAAATGATCTAATTAATGCTAGATATGATTCCAATAGGATAAGAATTTCTAATGGATAAATCTTTCCATAAATTTAAATCAAACAAATTATTTAAAAATAAATCAATTTGGTTGCAATCCTTTAAATGATCACCATAATAACTTTAAGTATTATTCTATATTATCAAATAATTCAAATCATATGAATCCAAACCCAAATCAAACTCAACATAATAACTTTAAAATAATATTTAATATTTATCAAAATAATTTAAATCATATAATAGATAAATCTTTAAATTAAATAACATTTCAAATCTAGATTACAGAAATCGTAATGCTACAATTACTCATCGTAAGTATTTTAAACAATATTTAAATTATCAACATAATTTAAAGTATAGTTGATAACCATCAAGATAATTTAAATAAATTCGAATATAATCAAATAATTGATTATCATATCAAAATAATACTCGATGTCATCAAATATTATAAAACTTACTTTTATAAATCCAAATCTGTATTTAAAAATAAATAGACAAAAACCTTTTACTGCTCAATTTTTTTAAACCAATTTTTAGAAGACCAAAAATAATTACAACATATTTTATATTTCAAATAACAAAATTCGATAACATTTTTTTTTAGAAACATTATTTCAAACCATTAATTTAAAACTAGTTTTTGATAACAAAAGTAATCACAAAATATCTTTTACAAAATTTCGACAAAAATCACTTTTAAACACAATAATTAAAATATATATAAATAATTTTAAAAAATTCGGGAAGAGAAGTTACAAATCTACCCACCTTAGAAAAAATTTTGTTCTCAAAATTTAAGGAATATTAGGATAGATGGACTTGGTTGATCGGTAAAAAGGTAGTAAGAATTTATGATAAGATAAAATAGATGGAAGGGAAAATAGAATTTCTTTATTGAGAATATTAATCAATTTGGGTGAAAATAGAAGAAGTGAATGGATATGGCTTGGTGTGCACGGACACGATGCACATACACATTTGTAGGTGTAGAAAATTTGAAGAAAATTTTGTGTGAAGAAAATAATGGCAAGCTAACATATAAGTAGGGTGAAAATCTTGGTTAGATAAGGATTACGATTGTTTAAACCCCGCTAGATAATTCACAATTAATTTAACCATTTTAAAAACCAATTCAACCAATCCATTAAAAAACTAGATATTCTTTATCTTTATTTTAAACAATTTAAATCAAAATTAGAAAAATTAATTTTCTAATTTAAATTATCATGACAATTAAATAATTAAATCTAACAAATTTTCAATTATCATTTTTTTATAAATAGTAAAAATAAAATAAAAATTAATTTTAAAATTTATGATAATAAATACTTAAATAGTTGATAGATCTCTTTGCAAACAAATAAATAAATTACAATTAGTTTTTAAAAATCAAAATATATCTAAATTTAATTTCATGTACCTCTCATGTGAATAGAACATATTATTTACAAAAATATTATTTTCTAACTTATCATAAATACTTGTATAATGAGTAAAAATAGTTTTTACGTAGTAGTAAAATAAAATCAAGTTTGAAGAATCTATAGCATATAAAAATATTTACTTGCTACGATATTGATCCACAATAGTTATTTCCTATAAAAATATTTGTAACTAAAATTTTTGTAAATAGAATTTTAAATACTTTGTATATACGGATTCACTCTAAACGTATGAATACCAACATAAAATAATTATAAAAAAAAATCATAGTAAATTTTAGGGGGTTTACAATGAGCTCTATAGGTTGTGGTTATAATTTAGTTAGACATTATATACATGCTTAGGTATATATGAGGGAAGTTGGTTTTGGGACAGTGGTGTGTGAGGGTCGACCAAGCCACCATTGGACCTGTCCAAGGGCATTTGGCTTGTGTTCATGTTATGATATATATATATATATATATATATATATATATATATATATATAGGGTATCACAAATGTGGTATGCATATAATTATATATATATATATATATATATATATATATATATATATATATATATATATATATATATATATATATATAAAATATATATATATATATATATATATATATATATATATATATATATATATATATATATATATATATATATATATATATATATATATATATATATATATATATATATATATAGGGTATCACAATGTGGTATGCATATAACTATATGGCATATATATATATATATATATATATATATATATATATATATATATATATATATATATATATATATATATATATATATATATATATGTGTGTGTGTGTGTGTGTGTGTGTTGAAAAAAAAAATATATGTTGTTCAGTGGGTTTGAGAAGGTATCCAATACAAAATTGAGATATGGGTGGTTATACCATGTATTAACTGATACATATTTTGGCTTTGGTTGACTTGTTGACCAAGAGATATATACCAAATTTGGGTGGTTTTACATGTGTGTATGTTTTGGGGTTCACCTTGGGACAGAGAGGGAGGCTAAGGAATCAGAGAGGATGGAGTATCAGTCGAATACTGAGTCCAAGTAACAGTATTCGACTGAAACATGAAGGGGATTCAAGTGGACAGTCAAGTGACTGTAGGAAATGGCTTAGGTATTCATAGAGGGATGATGTAGAATTGAAGCAGTAATCTACTGCTTTGGAGTCAGGAAGATTGGGAGAGCAGGCCATTGGCCAATACAGCATTTGGTTTTGGCTTGGCAAAGCTTTGTAAATATATTTCAGATGTGTGGGGCATGCATGCTTTTGCACTTATCAATAGCAGCACTAAGCTATTGTGAAAGGATGGGATATGAGCATAGAAGGGGATCAGCAAGTACTTGACCTGCAGATGGAAGTAGAGGGATTTCCCTACTCTATAGTGCAGTTAGTTCCAGAGAAGGGAAAGGGGTCTTCAGTGTTGGCCCATTGGTCATATGGTCAAACTGATTTTAATAATTGATCAAACTCTGTCTCGATATATGGAGCTAATCAGGATATCTCGGACTATTGGACATGATCAAGAACGGCTATCTACTCAGTTCAAGATCGAAGCGTTGTTTGCCTGTTCGAGTCTGTATTTCTTTGAGCAATGTATTTTTTATTTTATTTGAGTCTAGGAATACTTTGTATACCGAGTCGTACTGGCAAATAGGCTATTACAAAATGATTTCAAAATATTTTTAAAATGTCCTTAGTTTTGAAAAACATTCGTATTTACAAAAGCTCCAAAAAGGTTTTCAAAATTCCCCAAAATCTATTTTGAAAAACCCTAACCTAACCCTGACAGAACTCGGCCAGAGTTCGGCTAGAGTTCAGCCGGAGTTCGGTTAGTGGCCGTTTTGATTTTTGAATTCCTTGGAACTTGGTCCTCCTGCAGTTGCGGATTTGACCGAGATTTGCTCATCGAGTTCTGCCCGAATTCTGCCCGAATTCTGCCAGAATTCTGTCTTTGGAACTCGTTATCAGGCGATAGCAAATTCTCTAGCTGATCTCCGATTTGCTCAGACTGGACATTCTTCCGGTTCTATTCCTAGAGATCCAGCCTTTTCTAGTTACCGTTGTGAGGATGAGGCTGTTCATGCCTACTTTCAGCCCGGTAACGCTTATGATTGGTATCGCAGTTCTGGTGCTACTCCACACCCTTTTGGAGCTGGTACTTCTGGAGCTAGTCCTTCTGGACATGCCGGTCATGCTGATGATGATGAGGAGGAGGAGGAGGAGATGTGATGATGATATATTAGCTGATTTTGAGACTTAGTTATTGTCTACTGTACACTTGGAAATGCTCCGACATTCCAAGTTTCTTTCTTTCTTTTTAGCTTTTATTATAAGTTTTTTTTGAGGACTTGTACTGGATATTTCTTGATGTCACTTGAACATCATTTTATTTTTATGGGATGCGTAGTTTATCTTTCATATCAGTTTATTTATTCTTTATAGCATCTTTATTTGCTTCTATATTATAAACTGCCTGTGAAATACTTCTCTGTTATGTCTTGTATATTCTCACTGTATGAGATATTATTTTGTGTTTCTTCACTATTTGTTATTTATGCATTGATTGCGGGGGAGCTTTCTCTTATGCAATTATTTTGCTAAGTGACAACGGGAGAGAAAAAGGATCTAACATTTTGTTTTGAGAATAATACATGGATTGAACAATTTTGAACAATTTTTGTGGTATCTTATCTCAAAAGATGTTATATCATTCATAGTTTGTCAATTATCAAAATGGGGGAGATTGTTAGCCCATTGGTCATATGGTCAAACTGATTTTAATAATTGATCAAACTCTGTCTCGATATATGGAGCTAGTCAGGATATCTCGGACTCTTGGACATGATCAAGAACGGCTATCTACTCAGTTCAATACCGAAGTGTTGTTTGCCTGTTCGAGTCTGTATTTCTTTGAGCAATATATTTTTCATTTTATTTGAGTCTAGGAATACTTTGTACACCGAGTTGTACTGGCAAATAGGCTATTCCAAAATGATTTCAAAATGTTTTTAAAATGTCCTTAGTTTTGAAAAACATTCGTATTTACAAAAGCTCCAAAAAGGTTTTCAAAATTCCCCAAAATTATTTTGAAAAACCCTAACCTAACCCTGACAGAACTCGGCCAGAGTTCGGCCAGAGTTCGGTTAGTAGACGTTTTGATTTTTGAATTCCTTGAAACTTGGTCTTCCTGCAGTTGCAGATTTGACCGAGATTTGCTCATCGAGTTCTGCCCAAATTCTGCCAGAATTCTGCCAAAATTTTGTCTTTGGAACTCCTATAAATAGAGAATGTTTTCGATCATTTTAACTCACTCATTCACTTTCAATCTTCTCTCTATTTAAAGCCTACTATCTTCCAAAGAGTTTTTCCCGAGCTTTAATTTTCAGATCCCAAGCCAGTTACAATCCTCTAGTCGATTTGCCAGTACGGTACGGTCTAGAAGTTTCTGAGTGATTGTAATCAGAAGGCTTGATAAATGAATACCTCTTCACAATTGAAGTTGGACGAGTTCTTCGTATCAAAGCTCGCGTTGTAGAAGTTGCAAGGACTTCGTAAGAAAACTTACAGTTTTGCCAATAGTGGATTCAACTGGTAGCAAGAGTTCTACCGACTGGACTAGTCCTCAATAGAGGAAAACCAGTATACATCGTTGTCTTTGCATTTGCTTTCTTATCTCTGCCTTTACATTATTTAGTTGTGATTATTATTCTGTGATCTTGCTGCTAACAATTTTTAATTAGCATTATTCCGCTGTCAACTCTATTCACCCCCCCTCTAGAGTATTCTGCTTTACGATTTCGTTCCTACAATTGGTATCAGAGCCAGTACTGCAACTAGAGGTAATATATTCTGATCCCAATTGCTCCTACAATTGGTATCAGAGCGGGTGTTACAGGTAAAGCAAGGTAACATTACAATTATTTATTTATTTAATTAATTGCTATTTAGATCACAGTACAACACATGGCAACTGTGAAATTCACAAGTGAAGGCCAGGCCACAAACAGACCTCCATTGTTTGATGGTACAAATTATACCTATTAGAAAACACAGATGAGTTTCTTCTTGAAATCTCTTGAATTTGATTTATGGTCTATTGTTATTGATGGCTATCAAAAGCCACCTCGTATAAATGTTGATAGAGTTTTAACTAAAAAACACCATAACAGATATACAGAGGAAGAAAAGAAAAAGGCCAGTCTTGACGCACGTACTATTAACGCTTTATTTTGTGCTTTAGACAGAACTGGATTTAACAGGGTGTCTATCTGCACAACTGCAAATGAAGTATGGAAACTTCTTGAAGTCACACATGAGGGCACAACTCAAGTCAAAGAATCAAAGGTCAGCAGACTTACTCAAGAGTATGAGGTGTTCAAGATGAAGCCCAACGAAACAGTTACTCAGATGTTCGAAAGATTCTTGGATATTGTAAATTCTTTGTCCTCCCTAGGCAAAGATTACAGTAACCATGAAAAGATTCGCAAACTCCTACGAGCACTTACCAAGAACTGGATTCCAAAGGCTACTGCAATCATTGAAGGGAACGACCTCACAACTATGTCCCTCGAAGTACTCATGGGTAAGCTACTCACTCATGAACTGGAGCTACAGGATTTTGAAGAGCATGCACCAAAGGAGAAGACGATCGCTTTCAAGGCTCAGCACAAAAAAGCTGCTGAAGGTGATTCAGACAGCAGTGAATCTGATGCTGAAGATCAAGCACTCCTAACAAGGAAATTCAAAAGATTCATGATATATGAGAAGAAAGCCAAAGAAAACAATAGCAGCAACAACTGGTATCAAGATGACGCTGTCTGCTACGGCTGCAAGAAGAAAGGACACATGAAGAAGGATTGTCCTACAAACTCATCATCAAGTAAGAAGAGCAACAGGTATGAGAAAGGGAACCTGAAGAGATCAATATCACGGAAGTATGCCAACACTAGCATATGGCATGAAAGTGAAGCCAGCGACTCAGAAGACGAACAATCAGAAGACGCTGCAAATGTATGCTTTATGGCTTCCGATCAGGTACCTACTGAACCTATAGTTGATACATATGATGACTTCACCTTTGAGCAATTAGGAGAAGCCTTCAGTGAACTGTTAAGTGATTACAGGAAACTGCGTAGCAAATATCAGACCTCTAAGAAGGTACTCAAAGAGTACAAAGGTGAAATAAGAAGACTTACCGACCAACTAGCTGAGGTTAGAAATAATGTTAGTGAGTCTGGTGAGCTTTCATCTGTCAAGCTCTTATTACACGAGACTACCAAGTCATCTGAAGAGAAAGACAAAATTATTAACCAACTGAAAGAAGAACTTTCTAAAGAGAATAAAAGTCTTCAATGTATACAAGTCAGAATGGAAGCACTCACTTCTGACTATACTAAGTTGTATGACACTTCCAAAAGATTGGAAATTAGGTTAGGAAAACAGCCTGAGACTGCTGCTTCCTATCCTAACACGTGTCACTTACCGAATAATCGGAACATTCCAAAATCAAACACTGTCAGACCTAACCATATCAAACCTTTACCCCAAAAGGTTAAGCCCAAACAGGATTATATGTATGCTTTCTTCTATACTAGAAAACCTAAACCTACCAACCATGCACACCACTCAGCTTTCAACACTCTTCATGCACAATGTCATTATTGTGGCCACACTGGTCATATTTCTCCTGCATGTAGAATCAGAAAGCTTGTTGATTTAAATATTTATGCATGGATACCAAAAGCTAACATCTCAGGACCCTATAAGAAATGGGTACCAAAAGTTTTATCTGCAAATTGTTTTGTAGGTGGAACACCTTTCACATGCTAAAAGCAAATGGATCCTCCACAGCGGTTGTTCACGACATATGACCGGTGATGCTATATTATTTGCAACACTGTCGAAGAAGAAGAAGGAAGGTTATGTCTCCTTCGGTAACAACTTGAAAGGGTATATCATTGGTATCGATGATGTTGGTAAATCTCCCTATCCTGTGATTAAGGATGTCTGTCTGGTTACCGAGTTGAAACATAATCTACTCAGCATAAGTCATTTAGCTGATCATGGTTATGGCATCAACTTTGGCAAAGACAGGGAAGACAACATGTATGTTTTCTATTTGTTGGAAGAAACTAACATTTCAGGTAGATGCTTAATGGCTAAAAGTGATGAGAGTCATCTGTGGCATATGAGACTCGGTCACGCAAATATGGACACAATTTTAAGATTATCTACGAAGAAGCTAGTACACGGTTTACTGGACATAACATTCAAGAAGGATTCGGTATGCAGCCAATGTGAAAAGAACAAAGCTACCAGATCCACATTCAAGTCAGTAAACGTAGTATGTACTACTAGACCTCTACAATTGCTACATATGGACTTATTTGGTCCTAGCAGAGCTGCTAGCCTCGGAGGTAAGTTATATGCTTTTGTAATTATAGATGATTACTCTAGATACACGTGGGTATACTTTTTGACACGCAAGAATGATGTATTATCCGAATTTGTTGCCTTTTGCAAGAAAGTACAGAATGAAAAAGGTTACATGATCACTCGTATTAGAAGCGATCATGGTGGCGAATTCGAGAATGCAGAGTTAGAGCAATTTTGTGACACACACGGTTTTGTACACGAGTTCTCCTGCCCTAGGACTCCACAACAAAATGGAGTTGTGGAACGTAAGAACAGAACTCTATCCGAAATGGCTAGAGTAATGTTAAACCAGTTTAGTCTACCCAAATATTTCTGGGCTGAAGCTGTCAATACAGCTTGTTTTGTTCTCAATAGAGTTCTAATTCGACCCAAATCGAAGAAGACTCCATTTGAGTTATGGTTTGATAGAATTCCATCAGTTTCATATTTTAGAATATTTGGTTGTAAATGCTTTATTCTTAATACATAAGATAATTTGGAAAAGTTTGACGAAATGGCCGATGAAGGTATATTTTTAGGTTATGCGGCCAAGAGCAAAGGATACAGAGTCTTCAACAAACGAACTATGATCATCGAAGAATCAATCAACGTCACCTTTGATGAATTGAATCAAATGACTATCGATGACAATGACGAAGATCTAACTGTACCAAGCTCAACACCAGCTGATTCTCCAAGAGAAGAACCCGGAAGCAGCTACCTTCGGAGTCTGCCGAAAAGATTAAAATTTACGGCTGATCATCCAAAGGATTTGGTAATTGGTGATATTACCAAAGGTGTAAGTACTCGTACATCCAGTAGAGATATTGTTTCTAGTGTTGTATTCATTTCACAGCTAGAACCCAAAACCATTGATGAAGCATGTAGTGATCATTTTTGGTTAGATGCTATGCATGAGGAATTAAACCAATTTGAACGGAATCAAGTTTGGGAACTTGTTCCCAGACCTATTGATCATCCGGTCATTGGCACCCGTTGGGTATTCTGAAATAAACTTAATGAGAATGGTTTAGTGACTCGTAATAAGGCTCGACTCGTAGCTCAAGGATATAATCAGGAAGAAGGTATCGACTATGATGAGACTTATGCCCCAGTTGCGAGATTAGAATCCATTCGCATGTTACGTGCATTTGCATGTTTTCATAATTTCAAATTATTTCAAATAGATGTCAAGAGTGCATTTTTAAATAGTTTTATAAAAGAAGAAGTTTTTGTAGCACAACCTCCAGGTTTCACAGATTTTAAAAACTCTGATCATGTTTTCAAGTTGAAGAAAGCTTTATACGGTTTGAAATAAGCCCCTCGTGCTTGGTATAATCGTCTAAGCTCTTTCCTACTTGACAACGGTTTTTCAAAGGGCAAGGTTGACACTACACTTTTTATTAAGTCTTTTAATGGCAAGATTCTCTTAATACAAGTTTATGTTGATGATATTATATTTGGATCTACTGATGAATCTCTTTGTTAAGAATTCTCTAAGTGTATGCAGAATGAGTTTGAGATAAGCATGATGGGAGAGCTGAAATTCTTTCTCGGCCTGCAAATCAAACAAAGTGACAATGAACATTCATAAATCAAGCCAAGTACACAAAAGATTTGCTAAAAAAGTTTGATCTGGACAATGTCAAACCTATTGGCACTCCGATGGCAACTTCAACAAAGCTTGATATTGATGAACAAGGCAAGCCTGTCGACACACGTAAGTATCGAGATATGATCGGTAGTTTACTTTATTTAACTGCTAGTTGTCCAGATATTATGTTTAGTGGTTGCCTGTGTGCACGTTTTCAAGCTAATCCAAAAGAATCACATCTGTGCACAGTTAAGCGTATCTTTCGATACCTTAAGGGCACTTCTTCTGTTGGCTTATGGTATCCCAAAACCAAGTCCTTTGACCTTATTGGTTGCTCGGATGCAGATTTTGCTGGATGCAAAGTTGATAGAAAAAGTACCAGCGGTACATGTCATTTCTTAGGCAAGGCTTTAGTCTCATAGTTTAGTAAAAAAGCAAAATTATGTATCCCTATCAACAACAGAGGCTGAGTATATCATCGCAGGACGTTGTTGTGCTTAGATTTTGTGGATGAAACAAACCTTGGAAGACTATGATTTATTTTTCACACATATTCCCATTTTCTGTGATAATACGAGCACAATTAATTTGACTAAGAATCCAGTATGTCACTCTCGTACTAAGCATATCAAGATCCGACATCATTTTCTTAGAGATCATCATCAGAATGGAGATATTGACCTTGTATACATAGACACTGAGAATCAATTAGCTGACATCTTCATAAAACCACTAGCAGAAGATCGTTTCAATTATTTACGTCGAGAATTAGGAATTTTGGACGTCAATAATGTTAATTAATTTTGTTTTATGATTATATTTCAATACACAAAAACTGTGTTAGAGACAAGACAATAAAGAGTCTGTCTGTCACCACAACTACGGTTGAAGCGAAGCGGTACTTAAGAGTTCCCCGGTGAGCCTCCGCCAGCTGGGACAGTACTCCTACAGCTAATCTGAGACAGTCGCTGTGTAACAAAATTTAATCTATAAAATACTATTAATTATATTAATTGAAGGTTGAAATTACTAATCTTTGAATTAAATTTTTGAAATGAGTCAATGAAAAAGAAAGTGGCCCAAACCAACTAACAGAACCCCTAGGCGAATTCGGCCAGAGTTCGGACCGAATTCGGCCCGAGTTCGGTTAGTGGTATATGGTTATATAACCAGAACCCGAGAGCCTCTTCTTCTTCATTGCTTCTAAAAACTCTTCCACAGCAACAGCAGCCGCGTGAAGCTCTCCAAACCCTAGTTCTTCACCACTTCGTTTCTCCCAATCTACGTGGTGAAATCCATCCAAATTTTGGATTCGTGCGGAGATCGTTGTCCTCTACAGCATACTTGAATCTTGGGAGGTATAACTCCGCATTTCTTCTCCTTTTAAATTCGTACATATTTACTTTATTTGCACAATGCCTAAGGGATTCAACCCCTTCAAGAGGAAGAAGACGACCAATCCTAGTGAGGAAGGATCATCTTCACATCCACACACGGATTTCCTCTTTTCGCTAGTTCAATCGAACGATGGCACGTTCGATGGGTTTTATTTTCAAACCCTAGATCAAGCCCTTCTGTGGTATGGAGACTTCTCTATGAGATCCATATGCACAGGCGCTCCTATCAAATGGACTGTGCTTCCAGAACACCGCCCTTATTTTGAGGCATTAGGGTTACAATACTTTGTTAAACTTTGTTTCCCGGTAGCTACTAATGCCATTATATTTTTCTATTACAATATCGTACTAAACACGTTTGACGTAAGTACTCGTGTTGGCGAACTAGATATCGAGTTCAATGATGTCCTCTTAGCGAAAATCCTTGGTATGTCTAACGAAGGTGCACCGCTTGATGATATCACTGAATTTGATTTCCCCAACGGCACGACACTTGCTAGTTTCAAAGCTGAACTCTGTGCCACTGATCGAGTTCGCTCTGGAAAGTTCAAGGCAAATAACTTGAACTTGTTTAGTTATGAATTGCATCGCATCATCTACTCCACTCTCCTTCCGAAGTCTACTTCAAAGGATGATGTCACATCACTTGAGCTGTCTGCTATGTATCATATTCTTAAGGGAATTTCTTTTTCTGTCCCTAAGACTTTTATCAAGATGATGGGACGTTGTCGTGCAAGAGATAGAAATCTCTCTTATACGATGATTCTCCCACGCATCTTCCAGCGTTTTGATATTGATCTGTCAACTTGTACTCAAGACCCTGAGCCCAAGTTTCTTAAGCTATCTCGTCGTAGTATGACTGCTGCTGCTCCTCCTACTGCTCCACCTCCTCCACCTACTCAGCAGTATGCCATGACCTTTGAAGGCATACACCAGCATCTTTCTGATTTGCACGTCTCGATGACGGATATGGCCCGCGAACGTGAGTTCCGCGATATCACTCGTTATCAGGCGATAGCAAATTCTCTAGCTGATCTCCGATTTGCTCAGACTGGACATTCTGCCGGTTCTATTCCTAGAGATCCAGCCTTTTCTGGTTACCGCTGTGAGGATGAGGCTGTTCGTGCCTACTTTCAGCACGGTAACGCTTATGATTGGTATCGCAGTTCTGGTGCTACTCCATACCCTTCTGCAGCTGGTACTTCTGGAGTTGGTCCTTCTGGACATGTCGGTCATGCTGATGATGATGATGAGGAGGAGGAGGAGATGTGATAATGATATATTAGCTGATTTTGAGACTTAGTTATTGTCTACTGTACACTTGGAAATGCTCCAACATTCCAAGTTTCTTTCTTTCTTTTAGCTTTTATTATCAGTTTTTTTTGAGGACTTGTACGGGATATTTTTTGATGTCTCTTGAACATCATTTTATTTTTATGGGATGCGTAGTTTATCTTTCATATCAGTTTATTTATTCTTTATAGCATCTTTATCTGCTTCTATATTATAAACTGCCTGTGAAATACTTCTCTGTTATGTCTTGTATATTCTCACTGCATGAGATATTATTTTGTGTTTCTTCACTGTTTGTTACTTATGCATTGATTGCGGGTGTAGCCTCCCTTCCCAGAATTTTGAAATATTTTTATTATTTATTTATTCAATTTAAATGATAATTTTTAGATTTTTATAAATCATTATTTAGTTAATTATTACGGTGGTCGATTTTAGCCATGGTTAAGTTTTGAAGTACTAGACGACAAGGATTTGTGGCACGGGAGATGTAGCAGTGTGCCTTGACTAGTGTACTAGCCATGCCCGGGGAAATCTAGCCATAGGGATGTCCCAACTAGGAAAACCAGGCCAAGTTGCGACATGGCCACTATAAATAATTAAATTATTTATTATTAATATTATTTGACTTTTAGGTGACTCGGTTGTACCAATTTAGTTCGGACTGCACCTGAACCGAGCTTAAGCCTACGTAGTCGGGTAGGTGCATCCAGAGACGTCCGTGTAGATATGTATTGCGTACATGTATAGTCGTATTTTATTTAATGTTTTAGCAGTAGATTGTATAAATGAGTGTTATACATTTATTAAATATTTTATTAAATATTGTATCTTAAAAATAGGACAAGATTATTGGACTATACGTAATGGTATATACACCCTTACTGGTTTATTGAATTTCGTTATTACTATTATTATTATTATTTTATTACCAGTGTTATTGAGGTTATTATGAATAATATTATTTTGGTAATACTATTTTGTCAAATAAATATTATTTGGTTATATGTATATGTATATATATATAGATATATATGTTTGTATATAAATATTATTTGGTTATATGTATATATACATATATAGATATAAATGTGTGTATATCTATATACATATAGAGTTACATATATATAAATAATAAAGTATATACGTATAGATAAATAAATATATAATTATATGTATATGTGCATAGGTATAAATACGTATAAGTGTATACGTGTGTATATATGTATGTGTGTGTGTTTGTAAATACACATATGTATATTTGAATGTATACGTAAATATATCAATATATATATAGGAATATATATAAGTGTGTGTGTTTAGGTATGTATAAATACGTATATACATGGTGTGTATGTATAGAGATATCTATAGGTATATGTGTGTATATATATGTAAAATATATATATATATATATGTATATATATATATATATATATATATATATATATATATATATATATATATATGTATATGAAAAAAAAAAAAATATATATATATATATATGTATATGAATATATATATATATATGTATATTGTTTAAAAAAAATGGAAATAAATGAAAACCCCAAAGCCCAGGCCGGCCCAGCCCAGGCCGAGACCCCCCTCCCCTCCAGCCCGAGCTGGGAATGAAACCCCCCAGCAAACAGAAAGCCCCCCCCTCCCTCCCGCGCTCTGTAAACCCAAAAGTATATATATATATATATAGATCGGGAAGGGTGAGGGACGAACTCTAAACCCTATTTTTCGTGCCGCCACCCATGCGCGCCCTTCCCCAGTACGCGTGCACCACCTTGGACCCCGCGCGCGGGTCGCCGGAGGCCGGCCGCTCGATGGCGTGAACTGGCAGCACCCGCAAAAACTGAGAACGACAGCAGCGAATACACCGTGAGGTACGCTACTTCGAACACTAGTTTCTCCCTCATCGCTCAACGTATATCCGAACCGTAAATTTCTAGGAGTAACCTATATGACCCCCTATCAATCCCTATAATTAGATTCATTTGTTTTGCTTTAAATAAATTATGTAAATTCCTGAAACTTTGGGAAAAACCGACGAGGAACAGAGTATTAAAACTGTCCTGGACCCCAACTTGGAAGGCAGTTCGTGGCCAACCTATTAACAGAGTTCGAAAACCAACTTCAAACAGTAGAAGACAACATATAGGGGATCGAAACCCTTCTAATAGATTGATTTTTTATTCAGTTTATAGAAAGTTATTCAACCTCGAAAATCATAAAAGATCTGTTTTTAAAACTGTAGAAAACATAAAAAATCATCCACACGACGTGCGTCCCGCCAAACCGGGCGACGTGGTCACGAACCGAAGGCATCGAAAGGTGCATAACAGCTTCGTGGTTGTGTGGGCTTTGGCGGAATTCAAATTGGTCGCGTGTGCGCGACGAATTTGATGCGTATCCTTCGAAATTCACCGTATCGTGCACTTTGCAAATTTTCCAATTACTTTGTGCACGTTCGTCAGATCGAGACAAAACTTGCGCCAGCAGAACCGTATCATTTTTTCTGGTCCTGCATGCCAAGTTTGGTCCGATTCTGAGACAGTGGATAAAATCACCATTTTGCGGGCCCCGTGGTCCCACTCAATGGACGATTTTGTGCACGGCCCGCCGGAATCTAACTCTGGACATACGGTTGGGTTTGTATCGGAAAACCAGATCTGTAGACATGTAGTTTGATGACTTTAGAGACCGTTGACTCTGGCACGCTTTTCGGTGCAAAGCGGGTCCAACGGCGGACATCAGTTTTGCCCAAAATTACCGTTTTGCCCCTGTGTCCAGAATTGGACTTAAGGACAGGCAATCCAAGCTAATTTAACTATTCTAAAAATGTTGGTAACGTTTATTTCAGCTTTCGGAGACACTTGTGATGACTTGGACTTTCTGACTTATGATTGGCGATACATTATTGGTTCTCCATGCAACCCCCAGGCAAGTATACCTTGCCAACTTGTATAGTATAATTTATATGCATGTTCATCATCTCGGTGGTTCTTTTCCTTACATTCGTGGTTGCTTGATTCCATGTCTAGTACACTCATCCTGTTATGGTTTTACTTTACATGTTTCTAGTTTCTTGTTTCTTTTCTGTTATGATATTTTTCTACCTGTTACACTGTATTAGTCTCATACGTCTTGCTTGATAGAGTCATCTAGTCCCACACAATGATTTCCTTGACTTGATTATAACTTGACTTGATTTGACATGACTTGAGTGGGACTTGACTTTGACATTCTATAGATTATGAGTACTTACCTTGACTATGGTCTATAGGATTTTATACTAGGATTGGATACCGTCTTGGTTGTGTGTACTTGCCTTGACAGCGATTGAGATACTATAGATTGTGAGTACTTGCCTTGACTGCAGTTTATAGCCAGCCATTTCTAGTATGGCATGCCAGTGTCTTAGGATCCTCGTGTTTAGATCTTGTGTCTTGGTTTATTTTGTCTCGTTCGATACCCTTGATTGTTCTTGCTTCTTTTTACTGTTACATGTTGGCTTGTATATTATGTATCTTGCTAGTCCTCTGAGGACCTGATGATCTCTTCAGGTTTAGCGACTACATGGAGTTAGATAGCAGAGCAGGATAGTAGAGGATTATGATGTATGATACAGGTATTTGCTCGTGATATTTCTTTATTATCTTCTCGTGCTTTATATTCCATGCCATGTTATATTCTACTTACTTTATAGACTCATATCATTCTTAGAGTCTAAATCGAACAATATGCTAATGGGCTGCAGACCATGACCCATACTTGTTCATTCTTGTTTTATATGATTCATGTGGATTGAGATATAGTTTAGACTAGACATGATACCCTTGACCTTGATAGCTTATACGTACTCGAGTCGGGCTGGAGTCCGTTCGATACGTAGCTGGCTTGCTCACGAGCTCGCGTCCGAAAAGCGGGTGCGGGTCGTGACAGCGGGGAAGCTTTTTCTTATGTAATTATTTTGCTAAGTGACAACGGGGGAGAAAAAGGATCTAACATTTTGTTTTGAGAATAATACATGGATTGAACAATTTTGAACAATTTTTGTGGTATCTTATCTCAAAAAATGTTATATCATTCATAGTTTGTCAATTATCAAAATGGGGGAGATTGTTGGCCCATTGGTCATATGGTTAAACTGATTTTAATAATTGATCAAACTCTGTCTCGATATATGGAGCTAGTCAGGATATCTCGGACTCTTGGACATGATCAAGAACGGCTATCTACTCAGTTCAAGACTGAAGCGTTGTTTGTCTGTTCGAGTCTGTATTTCTTTGAGCAATGTATTTTTTATTTTATTTGAGTCTAGGAATACTTTGTACACCGAGTCGTACTGGCAAATAGGCTATTCCAAAATGATTTCAAAATGTTTTTAAAATGTCCTTAGTTTTGAAAAACATTCGTATTTACAAAAGCTCCAAAAAGGTTTTCAAAATTCCCCAAAATCTATTTTGAAAAACCCTAACCTAACCCTGACAGAACTCGGCCAGAGTTCGGCCAGAGTTCGGTTAGTGGCCGTTTTGATTTTTGAATTCCTTGGAACTTGGTCCTCCTGCAGTTGCGGATTTGATCGAGATTTGTTCATCGAGTTCTGCCCGAATTCTGCCCGAATTCTGCCAGAATTCTGTCTTTGGAACTCCTATAAATAGAGAAGGTTTTTGATCATTTTAACTCACTCATTCACTTTCAATCTTCTCTCTATTTAAAGCCTACTATCTTCCAAAGAGTTTTTCTCGAGCTTTAATTTTCAGATCCCAAGCCAGTTACAATCCTCTAGTCGATTTGCCAGTGCGGTACGGTCTAGAAGTTTCTGAGTGATTGTAATCAGAAGGCTTGGTAGAAGAATACCTCTTCACAATTGAAGTTGGACGAGTTCTTCGTATCAAAGCTCGCGTTGTAGAAGTTGAAAGGACTTCGTAAGAAAACTTGCGGTTTTGCCAATAGTGGATTCAACTGGTAGCAAGAGTTCTACCGACTGGACTAGTCCTCAATAGAGGAAAACCAGTATACATCGCTGTCTTTGCGTTTGCTTTCTTATCTCTGCCTTTACATTATTTAGTTGTGATTATTATTCTGTGATCTTGCTGCTAACAATTTTTAATTGGCATTATTTCGCTGTCAACTCTATTCATCCCCCCTCTAGAGTATTCTGCTTTACGATTTCGTTCCTACATTCAGGTGGTTGGGTTCTTATGGCAATGTGGTATATATATAGTATGTGTTCATGAGTATAATGTATTAGTGGTGAGTAGAGGAGGATAACCATATAGATATAGGTAAAGGTTAATGTAGACATAGGTAATATAAATATAATAAGATTAGATATTGTATTTATAATCCCATATAGGTTTGGATATATAAGTAGAAGGATATTTGTAGGTAATAAGCTATAGTGCCATGTAGCAATATATATATATATACAAATGGTAAGTATGTATATGAGTTATATATATATATATATATATATATATATATATATATATATATATATATATATATATAAATATATATATATATATATATATATATATATATAAATATATATATATATATATATATATATATATATATATTAAAATATATATGTGTGTGGGGGGGGGGAATATCCTAGTAACTGATTGGTGAGTAATAGGATGTGGTTGACCCTTTGACTAGTGTTGACCAATTGACTCTTTGACCTAGAACTAGCCTAGTTGACCTCGTTTGACTAGATAATTGACCAAACCCTAGATGTTGACTTGGTTTGACAGAATGTTGGCCAAAGTTGATAAAGAGTTGACTTTGACCTAGAATGGCTTAGAATCATGTAGAATGCATTATTAACTTCAAACATTACCTTCTTGATTACATCATAACCTGTGTGCTCTATTTAGGACTCAGACACCTCAGTTCGGATATTTATATTCAGTCACTCAGGATGTTAGGTGAGTACATGCTCTGATCATTTTCATACTTGTTAGAATTTATATTCCTGCTTTACATAAATTACTTGATGCTGTCATGATTGTTATCACGGACCAGCACCCTATGGATCTTGTCTTGCGGTGTTATCCCCCTTGGGTACATCAAATACATCTTGTCATGTGCTTTTCGCGAACATCTTGTATTTCTTGTACACCCCTATTCATGTATACTCTTGTGCAATCTTGTAACTCTCATGATCACATGAGCCCCATAGATAAAACTATTGTACAGGTAACGTAACTCGACTGGATCCTTGTGTATTGATTTGGAAGGGTGAGTAGGAAATGGTTATGTGATCAAATCCCATATTGTGAAAATATTGTATATGTCTATTATGCCCTCACGTATAATGGAGACCCATTTTATTGTATCCCAGCCTGTTTACATAACCATCTTGTGCTCTAATCACTTATATTACTTACAGTTCTTACTTCATATACAAATTGTCTCTTGTACTCATATTTGTCTTTTAACACTGTTCTTGTGCATGTCTTACAGTTTTTATTATAGTTTACTCTACTGCTTGTTTTATAGATTATGTCATGATATGATCTTGTTTCAGTGTTGTGTATTCGCTCCTGTCCTGACTAGACTTGTTGAAAATATTACAGATGATACTGAGGATTTCTGCACAACCTAATATGGAGCCCACCTAGACGACACTTGTGAGTTGGACCCACAGGAGGATCCAGCTCTAGCTGAGGACATCATCCCTATAGCCTAGGCTAGATTGTAATGCCCAGTCCTAAAATACTTAGGACCAAGTACGTAGACATGCCATCTGCATACATACGAAGCATACTCTAATATACGAAAACCTCGTATGTATACATAAGCTATAAAATGCAGTAACCATTTACTAATCTCATCCACAAACCAATATATCATAAAATTAACTTATTAAAGTCATTTGTACAAAACTTTGGGCGGAGACAAATCTACTACCAACAAAAAGAGAGAAATACATAGCAACGATGGAAGAGTCGAGCGAAGCGAAAGATGATCCAAAAGATAGCATCGTGAAGGTAGATTGTAAACTATGTCCTTGGCTAGAGCACCTGCGAAAATCACAAACACACCTGGAGAAATCATCAGGTCCTCAGAGGGACGTAACAAGTTACAGGAAGAACATGTTAATGTGAACTGTCAGAATAATAATAATATGCAAAAGACTCTCCTAGAAACAAATATGCAAAGGGGATTCTAACTGTCTATTGTGCAATTTAGAGGACAACTTTCGTACACATGGGTAGGATTTAGGCTATAAGTACGTAACTGGCATCCAGTCATACGTATCTGGCCGTAACATCCAAAACGTCAGAGGTATATGCAAATATATCACGCCATAGTTCCTTTCAAAAAACTATGGTTTACCTGTTTGGCTTCCCATACGCACTAGCGACTGTCCTCCCCCAAGATATCCCACACTGACCAAGTCACGTCCATAACCTGTCCAGTTTTGTAACTGCTTGAGTCTCTATACCCTAATCATAGCAGTTACGATCTATCCGTCACACGACTTCTTACATAGAGATGGCCAAGCCAATATGCAAGTCGTGCCCCTAGCAAACTGTCTCAAGTCGTGTAGTGTGTGTGTAATGGCCAAGGAAGATATAAAGATATCCCACAATAAGAAGGTAGTCCGCTATAACTAAGTCAACATGCATCAAATAAAATAAAACAACGAAAACGACTAATAGAGTCGCTTGCACCCAAGTATGGCCTGGACGCACAGTTTATAACAAAGAAAACTAACAAAGTAAATAAATGCTGAAAGTAAATAGTATGACAGTAAATATAGCAAGGTATACTTGCCTGGTATGGGGCGATGATCGTTATGTCATGTTTTGTCCAATAGCCGGGGTCGATGCAACCATGGTCTGAGTTCGCGAGGAAATAAGGACACGTGATCAGTTGTGGTCAACAATGTAAATTGAAGAAAGTTTGTGGAAAAATAGGACATATGATCAGTTGCGATCAAGATTGAAAATAAATGAGTAATTATGGGGAAAGTATTTGTACTATATATATTTTTAGGGAAATATTTATATTATTTAGGTTTTCTTAGTATTTACTTTTTAAAATAATTGGAAAGATAAATTAAGAATTGTTTTTAGGCAAATAAGGATTTAGATAAAACCATAATTCGTATATGAAATTATTTAAATAATTGTCCAAAAATATATTTAGGCAAAAAAAATATAACTTTTCAAATACATATAATTTTAGACAAATTCAAAATCTAAAATATATTTTGGTGCCGAAACTAAATTTTATAAATATATAAAAAAAATCTTTGGATGAAATATCAGGTAATAATATACTTATACTAATAATGGCAAAATATTTGTTAACATACTCATAGATATTTTCTACAGAATTGAAAATACTGATCATTCTAATAATAATCCTAATAATTATGATAAAATAATGATAGTAATAATAATAGTAATGATGATAATATATGAAAGAAAATAACAGATGAAAAAAAATGAGAGAGAAAAAATAAATAAATAATATTTGTAAACCAGAATAATACAATAATAATTCTAATACCAAACAAAAACTTGTAACAATTTATACACTAATAATATAATCTTAATACACTATATGTTATATTGTTTTAAAATCACTACATAATAAAGTAAACCAAAAATAACCATAAGACTTTATGAGCAGCACATGTGCTCTCCTCTTTCGAGGAGATCCTTAAATCCCAACCTTCAGTAGAAAAAAAAGAGAAAAAGTAAGAAAAAATATTTAAGAACGGAAGAGAGAGAGAGAGAGTAGGGGAGAAAGAGGGGCGAGAGAGGGAGGAAGGTCGGGAGTTACCGACGGATCCGTGCGGCAGCACACCGCAGGTGGGCGCGGCTGGTGATCCCGGTGGTCGTGGCACCGGTTGCCAGGATCTGGAGCGGCAGGGCTGGTGCTCACCGTGGCGGCAGAAGACTCCGGGGAACACGCCAGTCGTCACAACGGCGCTGGGAGGTGCCGGGACGTCGCAACGATGGAGGCGGGATGGTGCCGTGCTCGTCGTCACGAGGCACGTCGGTGTCGGGTACAACTCCGGTCACCGGAGAAGTCGACGGGAGGGATGCTCGGCGCGGAGGCAGCGGTGGATGCACGCGAGCGGGCGGTCGGGGCTGGGCAGATCCGACGGTGGACACAAGCACATGCTGGTGCGGGCAGCAGCGTCCGGAGGAGGGTGAGGCATTGTGTTGGCGGTTGGTCTACGCTCGTTGGGAGGCTGCGCCGGCGGCGACTCCGGTTAGGTAAGGGTTTTGCCAAGTTCTCTTTCTTTGTCATTGTTTGGGGCGATGGTGGACAATGATGATGATGGCGATTTAGATTTCCGGTGAGTGTCGCGAAAGGATGATGGTGGCAGCGTGTTGTTGATGGTGGTGTGGTGTTCCGAGGGGGTGATGACGGTGGTTCAGCGGTGGTGAGGGTTCAGGTTTAGTGTGTTAGTGGTGATGGTGAGAGACGGAGACGGCAGGGTGTTGTGGGTACGACGGACCTGGAGGTGGCTGGAGTGGCGATGGTGGCGGAGTGGCGATGGATTGGCTGGGTCGGAGAACGGCAGCGGCTTAAGGGGTGGGATTCGTGCCGCCGTGTCGGGGTTGTCTGACACGACGTGGATAACTGTACTACTGGAATAAGATTTATGTGGCCACAGATACGATGCACAACTATGGTGGAAATTTGGCTTGTGGAATTTATAGAGAAAAAGAACAATGAGGCTCTCCTTATATAGGAGGTCGGGCTCCTAGAAGGATATTGATTAGGACGATTTAAATTCCCCATTAGATATCTCACTTTTAGTTTAAATTAATTTAAAACCGATTCAATCAAAATCCAATCCGATTTAAATCTATACATATTCAAATCCAAACTTAATATAGATAACTCCCATATTTAAATTAAGTATATTAAAAGCAATAAGAAAAATTTCAAATTTAAATAGCCATAATAGTATTAATTAAATAAAAGGATTTCAAAATAAATTTTTGTATATAATAAAAATAATAAATCATTTCAAAAATTGAATTAAATAAAATCTTTTTTAATTAATTTATCAAATTTATTTAAATAACAAAACTCACATAATTTCGAATATCATTTTTGAAATAATGATAATAAACCATTCGAAAATATAAATATATATACTCACCTGCTAATATTTACAATTCATGTTTTTCTAAATTACTATCATATTTGAACTATAAAAATTAATAAAACTTGTGAGTTGGACCCACCTAGACGACACTTGTGAGTTGGACCCACAGGAGGATCCAGCTCTAGCTGAGGACATCATCCCTATAGCCTAGGCTAGATAGCTAGGCTGTTATCTTATTTCATTTGTGTTGTCTTTGATTGTATTATGTGGATGTTGAGATGTTAGTGTCGTTTAGACACTTGGACTTTTTTTCCTTATGTTTGTATTTCTCTTTTGAGATTACATATCTATCTTATCGTGCTATTTCTATCTTAGAATTGTGATTGAGTTGTATCATTCTATGATTGTCCTCCGTTTGGAGATTATATCAAATTATGTTTAGTTGTGATTGTGACCTAGAATAGCGTTCTACCGTCGATACTGCAGCGTAGGCTGGACGTACACACTTCTCGTGCCCCTACAATGGGTGCGGGCCGTAACACGTTTTTAGTGGTGGCCCATGCAGGTCGAGATTCGTATTTGTGCGAAGTCGTGGTAGTGCGACGATTAGTTGTACTGCTGCGCACCAGCTATAAGACATAAGGAATAGGTTTTAGAATGAGAGGATACTCAATCATAGTTAGAATTTCTTGAGAGATTCTTGGGATAACCCTTAAGAATCTCATTATAAACTATCTCAAAATTCGATTCCAACAGTTCATGTTTACCTTCCTTATTCGTTGATAAATTTGATTCTTGGTATTCAATATTGATTCAATCTTTCTACCAAGATAAATCGTATGGGCTAGGTCGCCTCAGTTATGGAATCTAGAGTCTTCTACAGTCATATTAGCTGGCATGGCAAGGACATATAGTCTGATTTTGGATGTATTTCTCGGGTGTGGAAATTTAAGGTTTTTGCAGCCAAGCTAGCAGCAATGCAAAAAATTTTAATTACCATAATTCTAGAGGTATGTACCTTAGTTGCAGACTTTATGGTTTATCTTATCCTTGCTTACTAGTATGACAAGGATTCTGAGTATCATGATTTTGGACAGACGCATATGATTATCAGATTGTATCTTGAGAAGGTTCTTAAACATATCATATCTACCTTTCGTTTCAGTCTTTTCAAAAAAAAAATTGTTTTGTTTCATCATCAATTAACTTAGGAGTAGGGATAGTTTTAGTTATTTAGTCTAGTTATTTGTAGAACTTCCTTTAGATATAATTCCTTCATAATACAATGAATTGATGACTTGTGATAGGCCTTTATCTTAGAGATGATAGTATAACCCTGGCATTATAATAGTAACCCTTGTAGCTAATTCTTTGTTGATTATAATTACCAGTTTTCACAAAGGATGTTAGTCTGCTCAGGAGGCAGTGACCCCTCCGGCTGATCAGAAGGATAGTAAGATGTATATATTGATGGTTAGAACAGTAATATTTTATAGGTATACGTTAGAAACAACAAAGATATTCGAGGTCGGTTTGTTTTTGGTGAACTTGAATAATTTTAGGTTATTTCTCGAGATATTTCACTTAAGGTTGTGATGCTAAATTTAGGAATTTAGAAATGGAGAAGAGAATTTAACTGTAATACGATGATGATACAAAATCGAATAAGATGTTGGTAAGAGGATGACTAGGAACAGAGTTAACACAAGGATTATGAGTTATAGGAAAATTTAATGATTTGGTGGAGATTTTAAAATTTAAGAAGGATGATATTGAAGGTGTATGTGAAGGAAATACGAAGGTTAATTTTATAATGGAGAATAAGTTCCTACATGACATAGTAGTAATAGCTTCGAAAGATTTTGAGGACAGTAATTTGAACAAGTTTGAGGATTTCATAAACTTTGATTTAGAGATTTTGGATCCAAGTTAGGACAAGGTGTAGGAATTTAAATTTCGGGATGATTAAGTTGATAGGGGAGAATAAGATCAAATAGAAGGAAAAAAAAGTTTTAACAAGAGCATGATTCATGAGAAATGTCTTAGGAATTTAGGCCCCGCCTTCAGGAGGGAGTTCCATGTAGGAACCCTAGAAGGGGGGTGAATAGGGTCAAGCTAACTAATCAAGCACTTAGCACAAGCTAATTGGCAATTTAAAAATATAAGTGCAAGAGAAGAAGCAATAACAATACCGACACCCGATGTATCCTGGTATCCTCCCAAGAGGCAATCCAGTCCCGGAACTCTCTCCGGATTTAATCCACTATTTGAGCAAATAGTTACACACGAGTTTGGATCCGAAAAACTCGCCAACTTCTTACACGAGAGCTTTAATCCGAAGGCCTCTCCAACTTCAACCGAGAGTTTGGATACGAAGACTCTCCAACTTCAACCGAGAGTTTGGATATGAAGACTCTCCAACTTCAACCTTTCACAATAGGTTTTGATCTCCTAATACAATAAGATGAAGATCTCACTTTTCAACTCGAATAACTCAAACACAATTTATGGATGGCAAATGAAAACTTTGTAGAGTTGTTTGTGGATAAGCTTTGGTGGTTTAGAAATTTTTAGGTTCAAAGCATCAACATTGAATGAAGGGGTTCAAGGCTATTTATAACCAAAGCAAAGGAAAGTGCAATAATGCAACTTTCTCAGGCTGACGGATCATCCGTCGAATTTTCGCAGAAATCCTCCGGATCATCCGCCTGTATAGTCCAACGGCTATAAATAGAGCCGTTGGGATCAATCATTCGTAAAATTCGACCGTTGGAATGCAAACGGTCATATGGCAGAAAATCCGCAATTTTTCGCCGGATAATCTGAACACTCACAGAAGGTATTCTGTGAGACCATTCGGATCTTCTGTCGAATTTCCGCAGAGATCCGCCGGATTATCCGCCAGGATTCCGAAGATTGTCCTGGGTTATTTTCTACCTTAGCTTTCGATTTTGCCATCTATTTCTTGTGTTTACAATGATTCTTAAGACTCATTACAGACTCTAAATATACTGTAGTAGGAGTAGGCTTCTACAGAGTCTTGAAATGATGATGGCTTGGCTTGGCTTCTTTTCTTGATAGATGTTTGCTTCTTCCTTGACGGCAGCTTCTTCCTTGACGGTCAGCGGAACCCCCGAGTACGTGGCTCCGGAGATTTCGTCAGGTGGTTCAGAAAAATCTTGTGGGAGACCATCGTCTTTGGCCCATCTTGATTTCTTCTTACATATGTCCATGTTTGATCTTGTTTATTGCTTTTTCTGTAAGTACATGTTAGACGAACAAAGCAATATACAATGTATCAAGTTTAAGGCATATTAGGACAATGCTTACAATAGTGATAGCATAAGTATTAGTGATACCATAATGAAAACTAGTATAACTAATATGTAAAACAATAGGCACATATCACCACATATATAAGTAGAAGTAGAAATGCTATAGTGATGGTATGAAGATTAGTGATAATGAGATGTTAAACTTAACAGATTAACCATATTCAAAAACATGATACAATCATTGGGCCAACAATCTCCCCCTTTTTTATTATGGCAAATATGTTAAGTTTAGTATGAACACAATAGATGTATGTATCACTAATATATCACATACATAAGCATATATCACTAAAAGCATACTACTTAGACTACTTCTATCCCAATTAAACTTACGTCTCCCCCTTTGACATGATCAAAAATACGCTCCCCCGTACTAAGAGATAAGAAATCAATCTTAAGTACATAAATCAGAGCATGAGGAAGGCATAGACAATCATGATCAAGATATACTAATTGAGGAACAATAGGAGAAGTGTGTAAAGACAAGTGTATAAAACTACATACCAAATGTAGAGTACTAAATTGAAAATTGCTTGTCAAAACACAATATGGTTGGTAAAACTAAAAGTATTTGAAAAACAAGAAATAAGTAGTTTACCAACTTGAAATCCAAGGAATAAATCCAAAACACAATACGATATGAAATATTGCTCTAGTTTTGGAAGAGAACTATGAAATAAAGGATTTCAAACAAAAGCCATGAGGAATAGATAATTGCAACTAATAGATACCAATTGAGATATGAAATTAAATAAACTTGATACCAATTGAAAAGATGTAAACTTGAAACATTGATCAAAGAAACCATTAATAATCATAATTGTCCACAAATAAATAATGGAACAAAATAAAAGAATGATCAATGTAAAATATTGCAATTGATATAAAGTAATCTCATTATTTGCAAGATTTATATGCTTATCCAAGTTCATGTATTTGAACTCAATTACCTTATCATGCTATATGAATACCCTTTAGATAAATATGAAGGTAAAGGAGAAAAATACTTGAGAAAGAAAAATGCAGTCGACTTGAATGCTCCCCCTCAAAGTACTACCAAAGTTGATAAAAATCATGAATTTTGGATAAGTCCTCAACAAGGAAAGCCAAATCAATTAAGCATGGAAGAAAAGCCAAATCAGTACGAAAGCATAATATTCATCGAGATAAGATCTGAAAGTTAATATTAGCAAGATGACATATTTAACCCATATGAAAGAGAGAGATAAGATAATAAGGACAATCACATACACTCTCATAAACCCTTCAAAATAAAAATATCATGACCTCAATCAATAAGATATAAAAATAAAAAAAATATGGGTCCATGATAAACTATGTATACGACATATTAGAGGGTATAGATGAATTAAAACAATTTATTTGCTCCCCCTCAAAATATGCGTAACTAGTTTCAAAGCACTTATAGCATCAAAATCTAGGGGTAAATCAACAATGGATTTCTCCCCCTTGCTCAATGCATATAAGGCTATAAAATCGTCATAAAATGTATAATGTCATCTTTAGTCAAGAAGTGATATCCAATTAATACTTACTAAAGATGAGAAATCAAAAGAATATTCCAATTTAGCACATGTAATCAAAAGATGACATACACTAACCTATGTAGAAGTAACTCATATTTAAATATGATATATTAATGTATGTTACCTTTTGAGAAAGATGTCATCATGAAAACGAATAAGAACAGTTAAATCAATCATGATGAGAGTCAAAATATCGCTCAAAAATAAAATAAAAATAAACCTCAAATATCATGTCCATGATTATCTAATCAAGAAAGAATCAACCAATTTATTACTTTACATGGACAAGGTATATTGTACCACATATTTATCCAACAACGGATAAATTCAAACCTTGCTAATGGTAAATTAATAACCCATAAAGTTCAAATAGCAAAGGTCATATGTGATAAACCATGAGTAGTCAAAGTAGAGTAATAAATTAACTTGATAATCTCATAACTAGATAATTTAAGACTACTTAATCATTAGGATCATTCATAAAGAAAACAAATGAATAAACATGATCCAATGATAAATCTCATCAAGAGAAATTCAAAATCCATATTTATAAAGAATCTTACAGATCAATGAAAAATATGGAAAAGAGTCAATCTCAAAATGATCACACATTCAATCTAAAGAGATGTAATGATAATACGATAAAATTATGACTCAAAAAGTGGGAGAAATTTAAGAGAGACTTGCTAATGACTAGTATGGAAGAAAGTTAAAACAAGAAATCACAAACCTCTAAGAGAAAACAAGATCTAATAAAGAATTTGTAAAACTAGTTTTAGAGATCAAACATATCACAAATCTTCTTTTTGTAAACTAGCATATCATATGTAGATTGAAGTATAGGAATATAGTTAGATGTGTGAAAGTGAGCCAAAATTATATAGCTTAATAATATATCACAAATAAGCAAACTATATAATCCAAATAAGATTAATGAGGGAAGCCATTAACAAGATAAATGTGCTCATTAATTCTTAAGTCACTAACACTAAAAATACTTGCTTAAGCAAAGAGTTCTCAATAAGTATAATACATTTTGAATGATCAAAATGATTTGTAGACCCTTAATTAAGCAAGGATAAGAGTATAAGATAACAAAATAAAAAGAATTAGACTCTTATCAAGTATAGGCCAAAAGAGATATTCATGTAAACACAAATAAAATAAATATCTTTGCCAAGTATAGAGATTAACCCAAGATAATGAAATAATGGATCGATCTAGAGAATGCAAAATATTATAGCCATTATGAAATAAGAGTATTCTCTAGAAATGGGAGATCTCTAACCAAAAGCTCAAACCATAGTAGCTAAGGACATAAGACATATGATGTATCAATTACACGGATTCTCATGTGCTACAACAACATCATTGGGAAACAAAAATTCCAAAGAAGCATAAACCCGAGGAATGAGCAAGAAAAGCACATTAAAAATAAGAAAGCTGATCGGATTATCCGTCGGATTTCAGCGAAAGTTCGGCGGATTATCCAAACTTAGTGCTCACAAAGCTGCTGGAATTGATCGGATTATCCGTCAGATTTTCGCGGATATCCGTCGGATGATCCGAACTATTGCTCACAGACTTGCTGTTTGCAGTCGGATGATCCGCCGGATTATACCAGAAATCTGTCGGATTTTCCGTCTCTCTATAAAATCAAATTTTCAAAGAGCTTTCATAGTGCACCAAAGAAAAGTGAAAATATATAGACTAGAAAATGTGCACTAATTAAAGAGGTAAAATCAATATACAAGGTAAGGCACAAAAACATGTGATCCTTAAAAGAACTTTCATAAATAGTCATGAACAAGACACTAATAAAAGATTTCTCTCAACATCCCAACTTAAAGGTATAAAATAAATACATATGAAAAGTTAGGAATCACATAGTTAAAACTATATATATATATATATATATATATATATATATATATATATATATATATATATACATGAGAAGATTCAACAAACAAGAGAAAAATATGTATCCATAAAGTCAACCAAAAAGCTAAAAAGACATCATTAAAAGAAAGCTTTAAGGAAGAAGCTTATTGATTCAAAAAGAGGGACACAAATTTGATCAAAAGAATCAATAGCTAGAGTATGAGTTAAGCACAAGTTTAAAAGTAACAAGTATGAATAAATACTCTTCAAGTTAATATAAAACTTTAGCTTAACTTATATGCCTACATAAAGGTATTTATACAAAAATAGATATCAATATAAGAGATACATGAACTATATGTAGATGGAAATTTAATGTATATAGTCATGTATCCTTAATGAATAAAAAAACATTACAAATTCAAAAACATGTATAAATAAACTTCATTAGGCAAAGACATAATTGATTCTCAAGAAGATAATCAAGATAAAGTATGAGAATCAATAATGAATATATTATGTAAGCACAAGGTTAAAATAGAAGTATAAGTGTATACTTGTCAAGTGATAAGAAGCTTGTGCTAAACATATATATTCACAAATACCGATTTAAAGTAAATATTATATATTAAGGAGAAATCGGTAAGATGTAACTATCCTCAAAAACTTTAGAGACGGAGAGTTAAAATCATATTAACTCAAATCAAAATCAAGCTCCTATGGACTAGAGTGATATGCATGCTTCATAATATAGATATTAAGAATAATAAGCATGCATAAATCAAATGTGTCACACTTAATAGAAAATGAGTGATAAACTACATAGTGTAAACTAATCATTTAAGCCGAGTAACTAGTCATGCTAGATAAAAGAAATAATAAGAAAATTAACTAAGCATGCTAGTATTGTATCTCACATTGATTTATATAGAAGGCAACTGAAGGATAACAATATGAGCTAGTAGCAAGACATCAAGAGAAACATGCTAGATTCTACAAATATAAATAATTTAAAGAGAAACGATTAGCATGTTACCAAAGTGGCTCTAGTGGCCACACTTGTGTTGGTGCAATTGCTTAGAAGATGACCTTTGAGCTTTGCAACCACCAACACGCTCCTCGATGCTATGTTCCGATACAAGAAGCTCCACCTACAACATTAGGCGAAGACTTTGGTATCCAAATAAACTTGGATCCTTATTTGTTAGCTTTAGGGACCCATATACTATTTACTCTAGCATTGGTACAAAAATTCCTACGAATAGGACAAGTTAAACTCATGTGTCCAATGCGAGAGCAATAGAAGCACCTCATACTAGTGTGTGCATATGTATCGAAATGAGCATGATTATGAACATGTGACATACTAGATTGATGAATATATTTAGAGTGAGCATGCATGAATTTGGCCTTAAGAATATCATGTTCTAATATCAAATCATCATGCATACAAGTAAGAGAATCAAATTTAATATTTAAAGTATTATTCTCTTTTTCAAATAAAACAATTCTAGAAATAAAATCATTATTTTGTTTCTTTAAAGAGTCAATAGAAGAATCATGCAAATGATTTAGCTCATGAGTTTGCCTCTTAAGATCTTCTATTGATGAGGAAAGAGATTTGATTTTCAAAATTAAAGTCTCATTCAAACTCTTTAAAGAAACACAAGATTAGTTTTGAGAATCAAGTCTAGATAATAAAACATTGTTTTCATTTCTCAAAAACTCATTTGCTTCTTCTAAATGAACAAACTTTTCAAAAAGTTCTTCATTTGTAGAATAAAGGTTATCAAGAATCTCTAAGGATTGTTTAGCCATGGCTTTCCACTTAGAGAATTTTTTGCATTTAGAAGAAGGATGATTGTCTATGCTACTAGAAATAAAATCCTCTTTATCGAAGGAGGATAAATAAGATGCCATAGAAAAATAACAAGGATCTACTCTAAGGATGTTAAGCCTAACAATAGAGTCCTTGCTCTGATACCAATTGTAGGAACCCTAGGGGGGTTAATAGGGTCAAGCTAACTAATCAAGCACTTAGCACAAGCTAATTGGCAATTTAAAAATATAAGTGCAAGAGAAGAAGCAATAACAATACCGACATCCGATGTATCCTGGTATCCTCCCTAGAGGCAATCCAGTCCCGGAACTCTCTCCGGATTTACTCCACTATTTGAGAAAATAGTTACACACGAGTTTGGATCCGAAGAACTCGCCAACTTCTTACACGAGAGCTTTAGTCCGAAGGCCTCTCCGACTTCAACCGAGAGTTTGGATACGAAGACTCTCCAACTTCAACCGAAAGTTTGGATACGAAGACTCTCCAACTTCAACCTTTCACAATAGGTTTTGATCTCCTTATACAATAAGATGAAGATCTTACTTTTCAACTCAAATAACTCTAACACAATTTATGGATGGCAAATAAAAACTTTGTAGAGTTATTTGTGGATAAGCTTTGGTGGTTTAGAAATTTTTAGGCTCAAAGCATCAACCTTGAATGAAGGGATTCAAGGCTATTTATAACCAAAGCAAAGGAAAGTGCAATAATGCAACTTTTTCAGGCTGACGGATCATCCGCCGAATTTCTGCAGAAATCTGCCGGATCATCCGCCTGTATAGTCCAACGGCTATAAATAGAGCCGTTGGGATCAATCATTCGTAAAATCCGACCGTTGGAATGCAAACGGTTATATGGCAGAAAATCTGCCGAAATTCCACGGTTTTCTGCCGGATAATTCGAACACTCACAGAAGGTATTCTGTGAGACCATTCGGATCTTCCGTCAGATTTCCACGGAGATTCGCCGGATTATTCGTCAGGATTTCGAAGATTGTCCTGGATTATTTTCTATCCTAGCTTTCGATTTTGCCATCTATTTCTTGTGTTTACAATAATTCCTAAGACTCATTACAGACTCCAAATATACTGTAGTAGGAGCAGGCTTCTGCAGAGTCTTGAAATGATGATGGCTTGGCTTGGCTTCTTTCCTTGATAGATGTTTGCTTCTTCCTTGACGGCAGCTTCTTCCTTGACGGTCAGCGGAACCCCCGAGTGCGTGGCTCCGGAGATTTTGTCAGGTGGTTCAGAAAAATCTTGTGGGAGACCATCGTCTTTGGCCCATCTTGATTTCTTCTTACATATGTCCATATTTGATCTTGTTTATTGCTTTTTCTGCAAGTACATATTAGACGAACAAAGCAATATACAATGTATCAAGTTTAAGGCATATTAGGACAATGCTTACAATAGTGATAGCATAAGTATTAGTGATACCATAATGAAAACTAGTATCACTAATATGTAAAACAATAGGCACATATCACCACATATATAAGTAGAAGTAGAAATGCTATAGTGACGGTATGAAGATTAGTGATAATGAAATGTTAAACTTAACAGATTAACCATATTCAAAAACATGATACAATCAACATTCCAGCCACCAGACCTAGTTGGAGGTGAGTTCTTGACCTAGACCTTAGCATGTCTTTGATGATTGATGCACCCCACCATATTACTTGTATGTTTTGATACCTTATGACTGCTTTTGATCTAGTATGACTAGAATGGATAGATAAGACCCCAGACTGATATTACCTGCCATGACCCTATATGTTATTTTTCAATTGCATGATTTAGATAAGTTTTCTTAAGACCTTGATTTGTTGGGGGGATTGACCTAGAAGGAGTACGATTGACCTAAATTTCAAGGATGAAATTATTTTAAGGAGGGTAGACTTGTAACCACTACTTTTCTAAAATGAGGATAATTTTAAACTTTTGTAAAATTTATCATTAAATAATAGGATTTAAATCATGTTAATGATTAATGGTAACTTTTAATTAATTTAATACTATTTAATTTAGTGTATTGTGACGGGCATTTTCACTAGTGTAACCTTAGAGCTACTTAGCCTAAAGACTAACCATGACCACGGAGACCTAACCATTTGATTAGAATAGCTAACTACCACTTTAGGTTAGGGGTATTTTGGTTATTTGTGACTTTTTAATTAATTTGAATTATAGTTAATTAATAATGTGCTCATTAAGATATTAGGCCTTAACCTAGAATTGTCCTAATCTAGATATTAGTCATGAGCCTAGATATTAGATTAGAAGCTTCCATCATATGACAAGGTTAGTAATATCTAGATATTATTTTAAGGTTAGATATTTTGCTTGGAATCCCTAATTTTCATGGGCCTTTACCTAGAAAGCCTTGAATTATGCATGTAGAGACCTTTAATTCACTTAGAACTAAACCCTAACCCTAGAGATACCCCTTGGATGCCATCAAAGGATCCCCTCCCCTATATAAATACATGTTAGCACCCCCTTACCTCTTTTCATTACACTCTTCAAACCCTAATAAAGTTCTTCCCCAAATTCATCTCCTTTCTCCAAATTAACTCCAAATTGAGCCCAATCAATTGCAACACACTCCCCAACTGTAGAAGAGGACATTAGAGGATAGCTAGCAAGAATTTGGAGCAAGTCGACCATTGGAAGTGGAGGGATTTGGCTCTCAAGAGAAACTTCATGAAGAATTCCAACTCTCAATAGGTAATGGCTCTAAACCCATTAATATTTTGATTTCTCTTCATAGATGCATTCATTTAGGGTTCCCTAGCTGTAGGCCAAGTTTGGTAGGAAACCGAATCCATTTGATACGCGTATCGGAGTGTAGTGTAAAGTGTTTGGTAAAATGCCACTTAGGATTTTACTTTACCGTTTTCTAAAACTAATTTCACTAAAATGTAGCCCTATGTGTGTGGATTCCAAAACCCTAGGTCTGAGTCAATTTTGGACACATTTTGTGTCCAAAATCGGCCACAGGGATGCCCGCAGACACTGCATGCAGTGCCCTGCTGCCCGAGCTCGAGTTCTTCGTGGACACGCCACATGGACCCACCAAATTTGGCATAGAAGGGGGGCAATGTCTGATAACATGCCCCCAAATCTCATGAGATTTTATCCAATATTTTGTGAGTAATCACGATCGCACAGATTTTATAATATCACGCACACACAGAGAAACCCACTCTGATACGGGTTTTGACACGACACACGACCCCTTGTGGACATGATACAGACACATGGACACGAGCACCTAGACCTAGGCTACCACAGGACACGACCCCATGACTATTAATTGGACACACGTGTCCCTAGATAGGTCGACACACCCCTACGAGACAGTTTGAGCACTGCCTGTTGCACTGTCCTAACACCATAATTTGGACACGATTTTGGCCCTCGTGGACACTTGTTGACACCTGTAGACACACCCCTTCCTATTAGATATCATATTTGAGTATATATATATATATATATATATATATATATATATATATATATAATGTATATGTATTAGGTTGTTTGAGTGTGTGTGTGCACTGTGAGTGTGTTGTGTCATGAGCAGTATCCTAGGCTAGTGTCAACAAGTATAGAAATATATATATGTGTGTATATGCTATGAGCTATATAGGTTGTGGTTATAATTTAGTTAAACACTATATACATGCTTAGGTATATATAGGGATGTTGGTTTTGGGACAGTGGTGTGAAGGTCAACCAAGCCACCATTGGCCCTGTCCAAGGGCATTTGGCTTGTGCTCAGGTTATGAGAGGGGATATATATATATATATATATATATATATATATATATATATATATATATATATATATATATATAGGGTATCACAAATGTGGTATGCATATAATTATATGGCATATATATATGTTGTTCAATGGGTTTGAGAAGGTATCCAATACAGAAACTGAGATATTGGTGGTTATACCATGTATCAACCGATACATATTTGGGCTTTGGTTGATTTGTTGACCAAAAGATATGTAATGGGTTCCTTGTACCAGATTTGGATGGTTTTATATGTGTGTATGTTTTGGGGGTCACCTTGGGATAGAGAGAGGCTAAGGAATCAGAGTGGATGGAGTGTCAGTCGAATACTGAGTCCAAGTAACAGTATTCGACTGAAAAATGAAGGGGATTCAAGTGGACAGTCAAGTGACGGTGGGAAATGGCTTAGGTATTCATAGAGGAGGATGTAGAATTGAAGCAGTAATCTACTGCTTTGGAGTCAGGAAGATAGGAAGAGCAGGCCATTAGCCAGGGCAGCCTTTGGCTTTGGCTTGGCAAAGCTTTATAAATACATTTCAGATGTGTGGGGCATGCATGCCTGTGCATCTATCAGTAGCAGCAGTAAGCTATTGTGAAAGGGTGGCACATGAGCAGAGAAGGGGATCAGCAAGTACTTGACCTGCAGATGGAAGTAGAGGGATTTCCCCTACTCTACAGTGGAGTTAGTTCCAGAGAAGGGAAAGGGGTGTTCAGGTGGTTGGGTTCTTATGGCAATGTGGTATATATATATATATATATATATATATATATATTATATAGATGTTTGTGTATATAGAGTAGCTGGAAATTTTGATGAAAAGTGAAACGTTAAGAGAGGGAGCCATTGTATGTATCATGGCTTGGATGACTTTATAGTGTGTGTTCATGAGTATGATGTATTAGTGGTGAGTAGAGGAGGATAACCATATAGATATAGGTAAAGGATAATGTAGACATAGGTAATGTAAATATAATAAGATGAGATATTGCCTTTACAATCCCATATAGGTTTGCATATATAAGTAGAAGGATATTTGTAGGCTATAAACTATAGTGCCTTGTAGCTATAATTTTTTTTGGGAAACGAAGAATATTATTCAAAGCGAAACAAGGGTGCCAGGAGATGGCCCAAGCACCTACATAACCTCCACTCGGGAGGACGCCTACCTACAAAGCCAAAACGAGGAAGCGAATCCGGCCGGGAGAGACCGGGGGGGAGGGAACAAAAAAAGAGGGGGTATGGGGGGAAAGAGGACGGGGAGTACCCGCCAACCCCGAACTAAGGAGGATACTTAAAGTGTGGGATCTGCTTCTTCCCCGAGCTGGAGGAGCGCAGGACCCTAGGCGGGACAGATGCCGCTGCAAACTGCGTAGTTGCCAGCATTGGTTGCACCTCCCGCGAGTCGTTGGGCAACTTAGGATTCGGGAATTTGTCTACAAAATAGGACTCCAAGTTAATGTGTTCGTTGTTGTGTATGCCCAGAGCCGCATCAAGAGCCTGTTCGACCTCTAGCATTCTTGGTTGGATCGCGTAAGCAATATATGTGTGTGTGTGTGTGTGTATGTGTGTGTGTGTGTGTGTATGGAATATCCTAGTAACTGATTTGTGAGTAATAGGATGTGGTTGACCCTTTGACTAGTGTTGACCAATTGACTCTTTGACCTAGAACTAGCCTAGTTGACCTAGTTTGACTAGATAATTGACCAAACCCTAGATGTTGACTTGCTTTGACAGAGGTTGGCCAAAGTTGACAAAGAGTTGACTTTGACATAGAATGGCTTAGAATCATGTAGAATGCATTGTTAACTTCAAATATTACCTTCTTGATTACATCATAACCTGTGTTCTCTATTTAGGACTCAGATACCTCAGTTCGGACATTTATATTCACAGTCACTCAGGATCTCAGGCGAGTATATGCTCTGATCATTTTCATACTTGTTAGAATTTATATCCCTGCTTTACAAAAATTACTTGATGTTGTCACGATTGTTGTCACGGACCAGTACCCTATGGATCCTGTCTTGAGATGTTATCCCCTTGGGTACATCAAATACATCTTATCATGTGCTTTTCACGAACATCTTGTATTTCTTGTACACCCCTATTCATGTATACTCTTGTGCAATCTTATACTCTTACGATCACATGAGCCCCATAGATAAAACTATTGTATAGGTAACGTAACTCGACTGGATCCTTGTGTATTGATTGGGGAGGGTGAGTAGGAAATGGTTATGTGATCAAATCTCATATTGTGCAAATATTGTATCTGTCCATTATGCCCTTACGTATAATGGAGATCTATTTTATTGTATCCCAGCCTGTTTACATAACCATCTTCTGCTCTAATCACTTATATTACTTACAGTTCTTATTTCATATACAAGCTGTCTCTTGTACTCAAATTTGTCTTTTTATACTGTTCTTGTGCATGTCTTACAATTTTTTATATTTTACTCTACTGCTTGCTTTATAGACTCTGTCATGATATGATCATATTTCAGTATTGTGTATTCGCTCCTGTCCTGACTGGACCTGTTAAAAATATTACAGATGATACTGAGGATTTCTGCACAACCTACTATGGAGCCCACCTAGACGACACTTATGAGTTGAACCCACAGGAGGATCTACCTCTACTTGAGGACATCATCCCTATAGCCTAGGCTAGACAGCTAGGCTGTTATCTTATTTCATTTGTGCTGTCTTTGATTGTATTATGTGGATGTTGAGATGTTAGTGTCGTTTAGACACTTGGACTTATTTTGCTTCTGTTTGTATTTCTCTTTTGATATTTTATATCTATCTTATCGTACTATTTCCATCTTAGAATTGTGATTGAGTTGTATCCTTCTGTAATTGTCCTCCGTTTGAAGATTATATCATATTATGTTTAGTTGTAATTGTAACATAGAACAGCGTTCCATCGCCGATACTGCGGTGTAGGCTGGACGTACCCACTTCTCGTGCCCCTACACTGGGTGCAGGTCGTGACACGTACTTGCGAGATAGCAATCTTTCTTTGTTCGATCATTTATAGCAATTCTCTTTTTTCACTTAAGGATAATCCTTTTATATGTGACCGGGTCTTCTGCAATTGTAGTATATTGGTTCGTCTTCAAGTTCGTTCTTCGTCTTGCGATATAACTTTTCATACTTCAGAAATTTCTTGAATTTATGGAGATTTGTGCTAGTTCCTCATCGTCGACAGATGTATCGTCTGTAGCTCTTTTGTGATGTGCCCTGAGTGCTTTATTCTTTTCCATGGGAGTTGATTCCTCGAAGTTGTTAAGGTCAAGTTCATGCGTTATGAACTTTTCCATCAGTGTTTCAAGAGACATGACTACAAAATCTTTTCCTTCAATTATTGCAGTCGCCTAGGGATTCCAGTTCTTGATGAGTCCCCCAAGCACCTAGCGAATCTTTTCATGATTTGTATATTCCTGTCAAAGAGAAGATAAAGGATTAACAATATCAAGGAAACATGTAAACATGTGTGTTATGCTCTCATCGTGCTTCATTCTGAATGCCTCATACTCTTGTGTAAGCCTACTGTTCTTGGATTCCTTTACTTGTGAAGTTCCTTCATGTGTTACCTCAAGAAGTTTCCAGATCTCTTATGCAGTGTTACGGGTAGATACTCTATTAAACTCAGTCCTATCTACATCACAAAATAATGCATTAATAACTCAAGCATCAAGTCTGACTTATTGTTTTTCAAGCTCAGGGTACCTGTCATGTGGTTTATCAACAAGAGTACCATCAACAATAATCTTATCAAGCTTTTTATAGCCATCAATAACTATTGGCCAGAGGTCAAAATCTAGAGACTTGTGGTAGAAGCTCATTCGTGTTTTTCAATAGGTTGGTTCCATCAAATAGAGGGGGGCCTATGTGTGGATTGGCCTTCACCAGTTAAAATATATTTCAAGGTTTTCATGTGTTCTCTAGAGTGTTAGGTCTATAGAAGGGAACCTGCTCTGATACTAATTATAGAAACATTGAGCACCTCTAGAAAGGAGTGAATAGAGTGCATGTGTGTAGTAGAATAATAATCACTAATTAAAAATATGGCAGTAAATAAACAGATATATAAGCATGCAATATCCAAATAAATACGTAAAGTAAGGAGTTCAGAAAAGCAAACGCGAACACCAATGTTTATATTAGTTTTCCTCTGAGAGGACTAGTATAGTCTCGAGAACTTAGCTTGATGTTTAATCTACAATACAGTAAAATACAAGCTTTGATTCGAAGCACTTGCAACTTCTTTTAGGAATGTGAGTTTGATTCGAAGAGAACGACGACTTCAGAACAATGTAGAACCATGAGCTTTGATACGAAGGACTTACGACTTTACAACCACAAGTGTTAAGACCAACACTTGAGAATCAGACTTCTAAAATTGGAACCAGTTGGAACTAGAAGGCTGGGAGTTGATATTGGGAATAGAGAAGGTTTACAGCTCAGCTAGATAGGCAGTGAAGAATGATTGAATTGGTAAAAAAAATGGGGAAATGAATGCCTATTTATAGGTTTATTGACGACCGAGTTAGGATAGAGTTCGGTCCCCTAATTTTTAGAAATTCGAACGTTAGAAGCCTGGTCTTCAGAAAGAAGAGGCTGACCAGGGAACTAGATTTTACCCTGACAAAGTTCGGGTAGATTTTGGGCCAAGTCCTTACTAGAATGGTTTGGGTTTAGGTCACGTTTATTTTATGGACTAGAACTATAGTTTAGGCTTAGGTTTGAGTTTCTTAGTACCAATGCGATCCAATGCATATCTTGTCATATAAAAGAAATACAAAATCTGTAACAAATGATAACATCTAGGCGTCCTTGTTGTATGAGAATAGTTGATATATATAGTACTGACTTTCTGCTGATGTACTAACTATGCCTTATCGAGTTATATCAAGTCATGGTTCGATCAATATCAAAATCAAGTTGACCAGTGAGTATTTGGGCCAGCAGAGTGTAGTTCTTATTTTTAAAGATGTCCGCTATGTTCTCGATATTCGTTTCAACCTGGTATCGGTTGGAAGGTTGGATGAAAAAGAATTCTTCAATCTCTTCGAGGACGATCATTAGAAGCTTTCCAGGGGTTCTAGGGTGATTGCCAGAGGAAGCAAGAAGTCTGGTCTCTTCTATATGGAAGGGAGCACACATGGGGCATAAGAGGTGAACACAGTCAGTCATGCATCTACCGAGTTGTAGCACAGACGGCACAGCCATATCGGCGAGAAGGGGATGAGCTACTTGGTGAATAGGAATGTGATTTCAGGGCTCAAGTCTACAAAGTTATAGAAATGCATGCACTGTTTGGCAGGAAAAAAATAGGGTGTCTTTCTAAAGTCACCCAAGTTCAAAGAATCTGGTGTTGCTTGAGTTGATTCACTCGGTTGTTTGTGGTCTTATGAATGTAAAATCTATTGGTGGTTATGTATATTTTATAACTTTTATTAATGATTGTTCCAAGAAAGTTTGGGTCTGTGCTTTAAAGACCAGGATCAGGTGTTGTCCGCTTTCAAAGAGTTTTAGGCCTCTGTTGAAAGGGAGGCGGGCAAAAAATTACTATGTGTTCATCCGACAAAGGCGATAAATACATCGATCCCTTTGATGCGTATTACAGAGAGCAAGGAATACAATACCAGAAGACTCACCAAAGACATAGTAGCGTACCGGAGCATATTAACAGGACACTAATGGAGTGGATGCGATATTTGCTATCTAAAGCAAACTTACTAGGCAGTTATTGGGGTGAGGCTCTCAATACTATTACTTATGTTATTAATTTATCTTCGCATGCTCCTTTTGCAGGATGGTGATGTGCGTAACAAGGAATGGTACTGCAATGAGCCGTCATATAATCACCTGCAAGTGTTTGGTTGCAAGGCCTTCGTGCATGTACCGAAGGATGAAAGATCCAAACTTGATTTGAAGATGAGGCAGTACATCTTTGTCGGGTATAGTGAGGATAAGTTTGCCTATATACTCTATGACACTACGGGAGGAAATCTCTATAGAAACAGAGAAGTGGTGTTTATCGAGGATCAGACCATGATCAACACTCAGGATTCTGATGTAATGCCCCGTCCCGCTCATTTCAACCAGAGGAATCGAAACACAATGGCGTTTGGACATAGCCAAGCAATGGCTTGCTCGAAGTCCCTCTTGGCCGAGGTAACTCCTTACTAAGATGGGTGGCTTCGATGAACTTGCCTCATCTTGGCCTTCACACTAATAAATAGTAGTTTTTACTGTACTGAATAGGCTTGATAATAAAAGAGATGAATCCACATAGCTAAGGGAATAATCTCATTGTGTCAAATATGTATATAACTTGAAAGTGTTAGCTTGTTGCCATGATATCAATCCATGATGGTTTTTAAAGTGGCACTCGGTCTATAGACCGCACGTATTGATTTAACCAAAGTAACACCATGGGCTATCGACTTGTTGTCATAGCAGGCACTATCATACAGTTCTACGGCTTGGTATAACCATACGTTCCTACGATCTCAAGGCTAATCATATAGAGTATGACTTGGGCGATAGTGTCGCACATAACACAATTGGTTTGAGGCACGAAACACGGTTGGTTCAATGATAAGTATGACAGTCTATGGCACTTATGGAACATATTTTGTTCAAGTTAAGTAGAAAGGCTATGTAGTAGCCGTTTCCTAGGTTTCAAGAAATGGAAAGTTGTAGCAGCATGAAAAATACAAAGACAAAAGAAGCTATACGCCCATATAGTCAATGAGGGGGCTATGCGCCCACATGGTCGAAGAGGGAGGTATGGGCCCACATGATCAATGAAGAGCTATGCGCCCACATGATCAAAGAGGGTCTATACGCCCACATTATTTTTGTGCAGATCAAACATGTACCCAAGTGTGGGCGCATAAACTCATTCTCGCTCTATGAGCCGAAGACAGCAGATCCCTACGACTCAGTCAAACTCTACGATCAATCGTGCACCAAAGCATGCGGCCGTGTCAGTCTCAACGAGCAATCGTGCACCGAAGCATGCGGCCATGTCAACTCCACGATAACCCCATAATCTACCCACGATCATCCAGTATCCATGCACCTACACCCTATGCGCCTAAAGGAGTGTTATGCGCCCATAGTAAAATCAGTGTATTTTCTACCTGTGGGGGGCATAACAGTCATTTTCAGTACCAAAACGACTATAAATAGAGGGCATCCCCCTCTAAAAAGACAAACAAAACGGAGAGCATTTCAAGAGCCAAATTGCTGTCCTTCTTACCAGTGAGCCGAGAGTTAGCAATTTTCTTAGGTTTTCTCCCACTTTTGTAATCGGAGTGTCAACTGAGTAAAGCAGCAACTGCCACTCGATCTCCATCGTCCCGTTCTCCAGAATTCTTTTTGTACTCGGGGATCCTCAGCGCAGAATCACTCAGGCATACTCGATTTGTGGTGCCTTGCGCCAATAAGAAAAGACAACATTTCTTCTTCTTCTTTTTTGTGTCCACAAAAATGGCAACTATGCTGGAGACTAACTTTTCCTCTGACGAGAAGGTGGTGACGTAATTCGATACCGATAAAGTGGAGAGCACTCAGAAGATGTTGATTATGAAGTTTGATCAGCAGGCGATCGAAGAGATGCTCTCGGGGGACGGTTCTACTCTCTCAAAATCAGTGAAACCAAACAAGTCTCGCAAGACTTGGCTTCCGAAGGCTCGTGGTGCATATCCTGCCAGTGTCATAGAAGATATGCAACCGAAAAACTCTGTTACGTGGGCGCATAGACCTTCTACGTAGGCACATGGAGCTCCTCTGTGGGCGCATAGCTCTGCCACAGAGGCTCCTAACATGAAGAAGGCGCGTACCGCTCTGGGCTCTACTAGTCCAGCGATTTCTCTCTTGTGCAACCAATAACAGAGTGTTCAACACTCAAAACTTGGCAAAGGAAAATACTACGATGCCAAGAATCGAAGTGTTCGACGCTCTAGACAAACTCAGCGAGGCTCACAAACGAGGAAGGCAAAACTGGAAGAAAATAGCACTGCTTTCCAAAGCATGCACCCAGAGTCATGCGCCCAAGGCAGTATGTGGGCGCATAACTCTAACCAGAGGACTTCTGTCTTTGATAGGCTATGCGCCCAGGCTCTAATGACCCATTCTATGTGCCCACATCCAGGAGGGCCAGGCATGCTGCCAGGACTTCAGGGAAGCATAAGCCCAAGGGCATGCTCTAGGGTCTATGCGCCCACAGCAAAAAGATAGACCCCACCACGTATAGCACGGGGCTGTCTTTAAGGTCATTATGGAACTTATGTGTAGGGGTTGCCCCTGCACGTGAACTAAGTTCGGATGCGTCAACTCCCCTTACAAACCCATATGTAAAGCTCGGCGATGCATATGACATGGGTTTTAAGGAAAAACTCCCTTCTGCTGATTTACACGACATGATAAATTATAAGCGTAAAGCGAGGGAGGATACGGCAATTCATGGCGTACATCCGTGCACCAGTATTGTCATCAACTGTTGCTGCTCCAAAGCAACGAGAGTGGCTCAGAGGCAGTCCGTGTTTCGACAACTACATCGCTCTAATAATGAAAAGCCGCTATGTGTTTCATCCAATGGGGTCCTCCTTACGGGAGCCCCAATCAAAGAAGGTGGACCACGAACCCAACTTTTTCTCTCAGTTTTGTGAACAGAAGAAGAAGTCTGCCAACAGATAGCCAGCGAGCTGTTACATCTGAAGGAGTCTATATGGATACTCGGTCAAGGATGAGATTCCGTATATATGCCGAGGACTCCCAAGCTGGAGGTAATGATCCTTCAGCTGGGGGTAGTATTCCCTCAGAGTCTGAAGCAGATGACCTTCACACCGGGGGTAGCCTTCCAGATGACGATGATCTCTTCGAGTCTGATGGTGACTATCTACCTCCCCTACCTGAGGACGAAGGACTTTTCAACTCAGAAATAGACAGTATCAACACCAGTTGTACGGTCTCCTCAATTCATCCTCGCATGTTATCTACATATATGGCGGATGGAGAGAGACCTGAAGAAGCCAGTGATCAGACCAACAAACAGCTAGAGAGTCTTGAAACAGCATTTGCCAAGATCACTGATATGCCTACCAGTATCATGGCAGTCCAAACCGCTGGGGCTGTTCCTCTACCTCAACCAAACGTCTCAGCACACGTTAGTCCGGCTTATAGCAACAACCATCCTTTACTACAAAAGGAGTATCATTCTATTGTGCCTCCTCCAAATCTTGTAAATGCTGGGGGTGGTCCTTCACCAACGACGCCTGACAACCGTACAGCAACCGTTTCTCAATATCTGCTCAATCAACATGATGCAATTGATTCTCTTGTTGCCCGTCTTGATACCATCTCACATAAAGACGAGCTTCAGAAGATGGGGATATCTCAACCATATCCTCATGAATGGGAGAATGCTACTTGCCCTCCTAACTACAAGCCATTGACACTAAATTCATTTGACGGGATGACTTCTCCTCGCCAACACATGACATACTTCAACACGTAGACTCTACACATACCCAGGGACAATCCATTCTTGTCAAAGCTATTTATTAACACCTTACAGGGGGTAACTTTTGAATGGTTCTGCAGTCTGCCTGACGATTGTATTAATTCCTTTAAATATTTGGAGAGGTTATTCCTCAACAGGTTTTATGAGAGTGGCATGCATGTTAGTATTTCCACCCTCATCGAGACCAAGCAAAGGAGGACAGAGTCTGTTATTGCTTTCATCGAACGCTTCAGGCGACTAGCATTGAAGATGCCCTCCGGTATACCAGACTCAGAACTTATGAATACTTGTCGACATAACTTTTTTCCTACAGTGAAGTTCTGTCTAGGTATACATAAGTATGATACATGGACTGCTTTTATTGGGGCCGCTGATGCTACTGAAAATGACGTCCCTAATCTGGAATTACTGGGGTTGAAAACATCTAAATCTGAAGACAAAGGCAAGTACCCTCAAACTATCCTTGTCCGTGGGGGTAAAGGGAAAGAAGTCTTGAAGGTCAACACTTCCAAGGGAGCTTCCAATTCTCAGGGCACTCCTGACAAACCTAAGGAGACTTTCTCCTTTGACGAAGATGATATTATTACCATTTTTTACACATTGATGAAGGATAATAAACTGATATTGCCTCCACCACGATGTCCTGTGGAGGCGAACCAACTCAACGATCCCAAGTATTGTCTTTATTATCAGTACGTGCACTACTCTACCAAGGATTGCATCGTCCTAAAAAAGAATATACAACAGCTTATCGATAGCCAAGTGATCAACCTCGAAGCTGAAGACAAGTTCGTATCTTCTAATATGATCTCTCTTCAATTTGGTAACTTTTCTCCCACAGAAGTCCCAGACGACGTAGTCCCAATCCCCAAAGCAATAATGGAAGTTGTCAACCTGCTGCCAGCTCGCAACTCAACCTTGGTGCCACTCACGACAGAACGTGGTAAGATTATGTGGGTCCATCCAGACCTTGTGCAAGAAATGTCGCAAGGGGTGGTATCTTCCAAAGTAAAGAGGGGCAAGAAATATAAATCATGTCATATGGTGTCTTCTCCCATTTACGAAGTTCGATCTGGCGAGACGCGATCTGGGAAGGCTTACCTACGGACTTATGACCCCGTACAAAAAGAAGCAGTACCTTCTCAAGCTCCTGCTTCCCCTATAAGTTCAGAAGCCGGTCCATCTAAGCCCTCAACTACCGACAAAGCCAAGCAGAAGGAGACACGATTTGACAAGTCTCTGAAGGCACCAACTCCCGAAGGCATGGATCGGTCTTACAACTTTGACATACTAGCACAGCTGGCCAATACACCTGTCAGGTTGTCTTTGTTCAATCTATTACGACTCTCCAAAGAGACGCGGAAGGCCTTAAGTGAGGCATTACTACATGCCGACTCTTATCTCGCTAAAGTCAAAGCTCCCGCTGAAGATCCCGTCTCTTGCCCTCAGTGCCACAGCACTATAGAAGTGGTGCCCAACATCACCTTTTCACAGGAGGACATGCTACTCAAAAACAATCGTCATGATAGACCTCTGTACTATACAGGGTATATCGGGGCGATTAACGTGGATCGGATGCATATCGATCCAGGTTCTTTCCTCAACATCTTTCCTAGAAGTTTACTCCAAATTCTAGGGATCCCTCTGCACAAGCTATCTACAACCAATACAACTATCATGGCTTTCAATGCTGAGAGAAGCCACCCGCTGGGCAAGATCCGTCTCAAGTGCCAGATTGGTGATCTTCGAACGGAGGTTTCTTGCTATGTAATCGATGCCAACGTGTCCTACAATGTCTTGTTAGGACGTCCATGGATACACGAGAACATGATCGTTCCTTCTACCTTTCACCAGTGCTTCAAGTGCGTCGACAGCGATGGCATCGTGAAGACGAAGTTTGCCGATGTTGATCATTTCAAGGGTATTGAAGCCTACTATGGAGATTCGGTACTTTACCAATCTCAGCCCTCTAAGGATGACGGCAACGAAACTGACGATGAAGCTGAAGTGAGTTCATCCGCCAGTGATGGTCCTCTGATTATCTGAGTCAAAGGACGTACTACTCCATAAAGTACTCCAAAGCCGCTCACAATCTAGGTTAAAAAGAAGAATCCTGATAAGGTCAAACCACTGACCATTACTCTCCACAAAATACCTCGGGTAGAACCTGCTGAAGTTTGTCCTCCTAATCCTGAAGAGTTACCCTATGTGACGAACTTGTCCAAGTATGTGGCTCCTGTTCCAGACAATGATCCCCTCAATGAGTATATCAATACTCAAAATAATGTACCTTCAGTGGATGATATTATCCCTGAAGAAGAACTTGCATATTTTCTAAGTAAAGGTTTATCTTTGAATTACTCTGATGTCTACCAATCTGTAAACCAGTACATAGATATGATATACGCCCTGAAGCACGGCATAGGACCATATCTCTGCATGCCGGTCACGACGTCTCGTCTGCGAGAAAAATCTGGCTAGAAGATATCCACTACTTCATCGTTCCAGCTAGAAAGAAGGATAAAGAATTGATCATCTTCGATCGAATAATTGGCGAAAGAAAGTTCGTTCTGGACTCTACTTCTCCCAATCACAATACTGATGCTGACTATGATTCTCGAAAAATGCAACTTTACCGATATAGTTGGCAGGCCAAGAATATCATCCAGAACATAGGATATGACATAAAAAGTGACCAGGGGCTAAACTACGGTCAGGGACAACGATTGCTAATACGTTACTTTGCTCCTCCTGGCAAACCCGAGAACTATTATCAATAAAATGGTATTGGTTTGGGTTACGTTACTCCTCCAACAACTCCTGAAGGATCAGACATCGAAGCGGATCGTTGTTCTCATTCTTCATTCCTGCCTCTAGGATTCAGACTCCAGTATTGGAGACATGTTCAAAGCAACTTTGTCCACCAACATGGTGTCAATTGACCAAATTGCAGACGATGTCCAATCGATCGAGCTTGAATAATGGGCTCAAAAGAGGGATACTATGTGGGAGTTACGTTTCGAACAATGTAAACCACCTACTGAAGAAAGTCGTCCAAGTTAATTTAGGAGATGAATCATCTCTTAAACCAATCTTCATCAGCAAAAATCTGTCTGGAGAAGAACGACAATCTCTTATACAGCTTATAAGAGAATACATTGACGTCTTTGCATGGAGCTATAAAGACATGCCAGGCTTGGACCCTAAAGTTGCTATGCACCACCTAAATATCTCATCCAAAGCTGAGCCAGTGAAGCAGTAGCAACGACGATTCCGACCAGATAGCATGGAGGCCATCGAGAGTGAAGTCAAGAAGCTTATTTCAAACGGGTTCATTCATGAAGAACAACACCCTGACTGGGTCGCTAACATTGTGCCAGTTATGAAAAAGAATGGTAAAGTTCGAGTCTGTATCGATTACCGTAATTTGAACTCTGCATGCCCAAAAGATAAGTTCCTTATACCAATTACTGACGTAATAATCGACAGTACTTGCGGCTTCGAGCAGATGTCCTTCATGGATGGGTTCTCAGGCTACAACCAGATCAAGATGTTCTCCGCTGATGAGAAACACACATCTTTTTGAACACCGTTGGGGGTATACTGCTATACAGTGATGTCCTTCAGATTGAAAAATGTAGGGACGACAAACCAGCGAGCTATGAACACAATTTTTTGCGATCATTTGTACAAAACTGTTGAATGCTACGTCGATAATATCGCAGTTAAAAGTTGTCTCAAGGGCAACCACCTCCAAGATTTGAAAACGGTGTTCGAACTAATGCGTGCACACCAACTCAAGATGAATCCAACCAAGTCTTTTCTGGGAGTCTCTAGCGGCAAGTTACTTAATTTTATTATCACTTCAAAGGACATACATCTTAACCCAAAGAAAGTGAAAGCTATCCTTGATATGCATCCCCCAAGAAATCTCAAAGAGCTACACAGACTTAAAGAAGGCTAGCCTCATCAGATGATTCATTTCAAATCTTTCTGGAAGGTCAACCGTTTACTTAGCTCATGAAGAAAGGAGTATCTTTCGTCTGGACTGAACAATGTCAACGCACATTTGATGACATCAAGAAGTATCTGACAAGCCCCCAGTATTGGTGGCTCCAATAATGGGGAAGCCCTTTTTACTATATGTCTGCGCTATGGACCATTCCCTTGGTGCCCTATTAGCTCAGAAGAATAAAGGAAGCCATAAACAGGCAATCTACTACCTCAGCCGCATGATGGTGGGTGTCGAGCACAGATACACACTTGTAGAAAAGGAATGTCTTGTACTAGTATTTGCTATCCAGAAGACACGCCACTATGTGTCTGGACAGACTATCCATATCATATCTAAAGTCAATCCTCTCAGAATACTCATGACTAAACTGGGTTCTCTTAATTCCCGTTTAGCTACAAGGGCAATGTTGTTGACTCCATACGTATGTTATTCGTCCCTCAGAAGGCAGTAAAAGGCCAAGCGTTAGCTGATTTCCTAGTAGCTCATCTGGTGCCAGAATCTTCCAAACCCTACGATGAAATCCCGGATGAAGTAGTAGAGTCTAACACCGTAACTGAGAAAATCCACATTTGGCAAATGTTCTTTGACAGTGCATCAAGAACAGGACCTAAAGGAAATATTATGGCCGGAGTAGGCATCGTGCTTGTGTACCTGACCATCTGGTTATACACCGTGCATATTCTCTCGTGGAACCCTATACTAACAACGTGGCCGAATATAATACCCTATTGATCGACCTTCAACTGGCAAAACAACTGAAAGTTGACTATCTAGAATCTTACGATGATTCTAAGCTAATAGTTAGTCAGGTCCGAGAAGATTATGAAGTTCGTCACGAAGACCTCATCATATCATAAAGCGACAATCGAATTGGCTTCTACTTTCGCTGGATTCTTCATCAAGCACGTACCTCGATTACAGAATATAGAAGCAGATGCTTTAGCCGGTCTTGCTGCTTCCTTGACCATCCCTACCAATACTCAGCATTCGATCATAGTGTCTGGACGAGAGCTATTCTGTGTGAAAGATGCCTTGCATATTCATCACAGTTACGCAACAGAAACAAACATCAACGTTAAAGACTGAAGATTTTCTTTCATAGACTACGCCATCTACGGAATCCTTTCTGAGGACCCAAAGGAAGCAGTGTCTGTCCAAAGGTGATCCCTCAGATTTTATTATGATATGGCTACCAAAATGTTGTACCGACACTCCCATGAAGAACTACTGTTATGATGTTTATCAGACAAAAGCCAAATATGCACTCCGTGAGGCTCACGACGGAATTTGTGGTGCACATCAACCAGGCCCCAAATTACAAGATTGCCTCAGACGAATGGATTATTATTGGCCCATAATGATAGCAGATACTGTTGAATATGCAAAGAAGTATAGGGCTTATCAGTTCCATATCGACTTTATTCATCAACCTTTGGAGTTTCTACACCCGACGATGGCATCTTGGCCTTTTAAAGCCTGGATATGGACGGCATAGGGCCAATCAGCCCGCCATCCACCAGAGGACATCGGTTCATCCTAGCTATAACCGATTACTTTTCCAAATGGGCGAAAGCTATACCGCTTACCGAAGTAAAGATGTCGAACGTGATCAGTTTCATCAAATATCACGTTATCTATCGCTTCGGCCTACCTCGCAGGATCATCCATGATAATGGTCCACAATTCGTGAGCCATACATTATATCGGTTCTGCGAGAATCGAATCCAAAATGTAGCCTCTACTGCTTACAATCTAGCGTCTAATGGGTTAGCAGAAGCCTTCAATAAGACAATCATTAAACTTCTTAAGAAGTTCATGTCTTCAAACAAGTGCAATTGGAATGAGAAGCTCAGCGAATGTCTGGGCTTATCGTACAACGGTCCAGACTCCAACAGGTAGTACGTCATTCTCTCTGGTTTATGGGAGTGAAAAAGTTCTTCCCCTAGAAATCTAGATTCCCTCTCTTCGAGTAGCCTTAGCCAGTGAGTTGACTGCCGAAGAAAGTTACCGTCTACGACTACAAGAGCTGGAAGCGCTAGACGAAAAATGCTTATTAGCTCAACAGCGTATTGAGCTATACCAAGCACGCCTTTCCAGAGCCTTTAATAAAAAGATGAAGGAAAGAATCTTTCAAGTTGGTGATCTGGTCTTAGCAGTGAGAAGACCAATGGTTATGATGCAGAAGACAAAAGGAAAATTCTAGCCTAAATAGGAAGGTTATTTCGTTCCGCAACCGCAATGTTGTATACCTAGAGCCATACCTACCTAGGTATTCTCGGCAATTTGGGTATAGCCAATTATATTGAATAGCCCTAACCCTTGCCTGGGTTTCAAAGAAAGCGTCTTGGATGGTATCCGGGCCTGGCACTATTATTCGGCGATCCATACCCAGGCCAGCTTTGTCCTACCTGACGCCGAGACTTTGGGGCATATCGTATATATGGTGGCCCTTCATCACGTATCTGTGAATGTGCCTCCCAACGACTTTGATCCCCGTACCAGTTTTATTGTTGGAGGAGCGACCGAGGGACTCCGGTAAAAGGACGAGGAAGGGAAAGAGAAAGCTTTCGATTCTGACTCTGACAGCACGGAGGAGGAGGAAGATGACTCTGAAGATCACCAGTCCTCTGCCAGTCCTTTGGCTATGTGTGTGCCTTCCCCTGCGTCGAATCCTCTGTGTACACGAAGCAGGCCTGAACCTCTTCTCGCTGATAGACCTCGTTCCCAGAAGCGAGTTGCGGCTAGGTTCCGTGGGCTTGGTGTCAAGGAGACAGGTAGTGGCACCGAAGTCAACATGGGGGTAAGTTCTTTCACGATAAGCCCCAATGTTGTCCTTGGGATGCTATCTGAAGGCTCTCCATTGCAGGCATCGGAGGAAGCAAACCTTTTATCACCAGTTGCCGCCCATGCGATTTCCTCTTTGGGTCCCGACCCTGGGGTTGCGGGGTCTTCACAAGCTGGTGCTGATATCATTGCGTCTATACTGGAGCAACAGGGGCGGAAAAGACAGACATTGATGGTTCGGGTGCCACTGCTGACCTCCCTGGAGTTGTGGAAGCGGCGGGAGGAGCTAAGACAACTCCGGCTGAGCCTCAGCCTTTTCCTTTCACCTCTGGTAAGCTATATCGCTTTCTTACCAATGAGGAGATTTTTTTTTGTTTCAACTCCATCTTCTTTGTATCAAGCTGATTGCTGGTTATTCTGGACCTACAGGACCTGCCTCTCCGCTACCGGCCACGGAGAAGAAAATAGAAAAGGATCCAGGGGCTGACCTGGTACAAGCAAGAAGTATTTCTTCTCCCTTTCCGGTTCGAGTTGAGAGGCCTTCTGTATTGAGTACAGACGTCCCGGCTCCTTCAATCTCTTTGATGAATGCGGGATCGATTGGAACTGCCTTTTCCCAGAAGTTAAACTTTCTGCCTTGCCCAGCCTTCAGCTCCTTCGGGCTACGGAAGAGAAGATTGCTGTTGTGCGGGAGTCTCGTCGATCGGAGTTTGTTTCCTTCTAACATGATCATCAAGCTTGCCTCATTCCCAGACGCCTTCAGCTTCCCTAGGTGCCATCCCTTCGACGCCGTCCTCTCTGGAGGGTTTAGACGAGTCATCTAGGGACATAGTCGAGAGCTTTTATCGCTATTTGAAAGGGGGTTGAGGCTGCTTTGAGGAGAGGAACGTTGTTTGTCGTAGCTCGTTATTGTACCTGTGGTCAGATTAAACTGCTGAAGACGCTCCCAGGTGGAGAAGGGGCGTCCGTCCTCCTGGAGCACAAGCTGGCGGAGGCTGATCAGTGCATAACCCAGTTGTAAAAACTACGGTAAGTCGATATGTCTGCTACGGTGGAGCAGGAGCGTGCTTTCCTTATAACAGTCGTGAAAAAGGTGAAGTCCGTACAAGAGACGACTAAGCCCACCTTGGAGAAGGACCTCCATAAGCTGTCTCTTAAATATGACAGGCTGAGCCGAGAGGGTGAGATTTGCTTGACTCGTGAGGAAACCACCATTCGTGCTATGGCTGAAATTAATGAGCAGCTTCTCCAGCTCCAAGCCAGGCTGACATCTCTGTGGACTGAGCTCCAAGCCACTCGTCAGGAGAGAGAGAAGATTTGCAAGGAGAGTGCAGAGGTCACACGAGCCTCTGCTCTAGAGGAAGCACTGAAAAAATTAGAAGAAAATTGGCAGGCTCATGCGCATCTCGAGGATGCCGAAAAGCTATCCCAGGATGCTGAACGTCGAGTCAGACAGAGAATTGAGCGCTCAATTGCGCAGCTGGAAGGCATTCTCATCAAGCCATGTGTTGCTGATGAGTAGTGGATTTTCCTCCCCTTTTTTTTTGAGATGTAGTCTTGCAACTGATTTTGAATAAGCAGGATACATTCACTCCACTCAGAGGAGCTTGTACTGTAGGGTTTAATACAGGATTTTGATATAAAAAAATCCCCCTGGGGAACTTTTTGTGGACCTATTACCCTTTTGTGCATCTAAAAATACGAGCAAATAGATTTGAATAATATTTTGTGGACCTACTACTCTTTGGTACACCGATGGTGCGAGTAATAGATTATGATAACTTTTATGGACTTATTACCCTTTTTGTGTACTGGCGATGCGAGTACTGATAATAAGTAGAGAGAAAACCAACATATTTACTCAGAGGTAATAAGGACGTGGTAAATATGGGTCTAAAGTAGAGCCTCCCTACTCAGAGGTAATGAGGACGTGGTAGGAGTATGCCTATTGGGGATACACAGAACAACTCAGAGGTGCTATCAACGTGAAGTTCTATGTGTTGGGTGATTTGTTTGTGATGGAGGGAAAACAACTCAGAGGTAATATGGACGTGGTTGTTTTTTCCGTTGGGGAATTTTGTGGACCTATTACCCTTTTTGTGCATCGATGGTGCAAGTAATAGATTAGGATAAGTTTTATAGACCTATTATCCTTCTGCACACTGGTGGTGCGGGTAATAGATTTTGAAACAAAACCCAACATAGGTGATATACGACAAAACACTAAAGCGGAAGTTCAGAGGTATCATTGTACATGACTTGTCACTTGGAGAGATGCAATGTGAGTCCCTTCAGGGGGAACAAAGTGTAAGTTCAGAGGTACCTGATGTACATAACTCGACACTCTAGGCAGTATATATTATATATATTATATATATATATATATATATATATATATATATAATATATATATATATATAATATATATATGATCTAATCGGCAGCCTCTTATTGATGAAATAAGGAACTTTGTCCACGGAGATTACATCATCAGGAGAGGGACTATCCGTCCGTGCTACCAGGTACTTGGCGAGTTCTACGTCCTCTGCGGCTACCCCCTGCGAACCCAATGGTCGGGATGTTGTCTTGGGTAACTTGACTGCCAAGGGTTGAGCTTGTGATATTGGCTTGCCTGAGTGTGTCGGATCGGTACTTGGTTGTCGGCTCGTTTTGGGAAGACGGATGATAATTGGCTCGGTAAGGGACTTTGTGTCTTCCGGTTACCTTTGATTGGATTTTGGCAACTGGATCACCATCGACCCTATGACGGGCTTTGGCTCTTGGCTTTGGGAGTCGGATGACCATTGGTTCCGACTGTGCAGCTTGGATGAGAGAACCGGACACCTCATTATGCAAAGTTGCGACAAGGGGTGCAGCTTTGCCTGGTTTACGGGTCTGGAGATAAATTTTCAAGGGTTCTTCTGGCCCTGTGATGGCCTCCAGTTTGTCAGTAATGTACTTCTTGGATTCTTCATATAGATAAGCCTCCGAAGAGTAATAAGATTCAACCCCTTTGAAGGAATCGATGTCGGCGCATTCAGTCTTCACGAAGCCATGCTTGCTGACATACTTGAAGCACTGGTGAAGGGTGGATGGCACGATATAGTCATGTATCTACGGACGTCCCAGAAGGATGTTGTAGGAGGTGTCTACATCTATGATGTAGCAAGTAACCTCCGTCTTCAGGTCACCAATCAGACATTTCAATCGGATCTTCCCTAGGGGATAGCTCATTCCCGAGTTGAAATCGCTAATGGCATTGTTGGTCGTCGCTAGCCGGTGCATAGGGATGCCAAGAAGTTGGAGCAAGCTTTTCAGGATGATGATTATTGACAAGCCACGGTCGATATGTATCCGATCCACCTTGATGTCGCCTATGTATCCAGTGTAGTACAAGGGACGATCATACAAGTTGGACTTGATCAACGTGTTCTGTAGAGTAAATATGATGTTGGGCATTGCATCTGTGCCATTGCTGCCCTGTAGATCTGCCGACATGTCTTCCCCTGGAGACTTGACCTGAGCTAATTAGGCGTCAGCATTTTTGAGTACTTCGCTCAATGTGACACGAAGATCCTTGAAGAGCCTTAGGAGCTCCTATAACGACAACTTTATCGGCGTATTAGCCAATTGTGCTAATATATCAAAGTTGTAAGGTCTCTCCAACCCATGAGGTGCGTCGTTACGGAGTGGCCTGTCGAAGCAGGTTTTCTTTGGCTTGGACTTATCCGCCAGTGGAGGCTGAGATGGCCTTGGAACATCAGAGGGAGGCAACGTTGCCGGCTGAGGATCTTCGACTGAACTGTCCCGTGTGGGCTGAACTTGTATTCAAGACCGGGTAACAACAGCTGCCGCTTCCTCAGCTTCGGCTAAAATTGTATGGCAGGATCTAGACTTTCTGCCCTTTTTCTTGTTGGTAGGAGATGACACCGCCTGGGTAACTTCGGACACTAAGTCCGGATGCACCCACATGATCTCTCTTCACGATGTGGTGAGAGGTACCAATCCAGATATCTGGTTCCGGACGGGTAGAAGATTGGTAACCTCCATCGTTGCCTAAGGGACAGGTATTACCCCGTTTGGAGTGCTCGTTGGAGGAAAGTCGCCGAACTGAATTGATACCATGTTCGCCGCCACAATAACCTCTTCAAAATCTATCGACAGAGCTTTGGAGTCGATAAGACTCTAGATGTACTTTTAATTGGAAGCAGTCATGAGTGGAATGATGGACATAGCGGTGGAAGTGATAATATTTTAGGTCCTCCATTTCTGCCGCTCAGGGCTCGCACCTTGGTGGAGGGAGCTGGATCCTACCCCCTTGCAAGAGCATATCGAAGATAGGTTTGACATGACTATCTTCGAATGAGTAATTCACCTTGGGCCACTGACCTTCCGCCTGTTTTTGTTCGGGCTTCTGGGTCGCATCAGCGACCATGGACTGTTTGCCTTTATTGTCCCGGTTGGAGGTGCCACCACTGTTGTTGTTGCTGGAGGTGGAACCAGGACGTTTGCCCTTATCTTCTCCATCTGGGATGTGTAATCCCAACTGGCGAGCTTTTTTCAATTTTGCCTCCGTATTGGTAGCACTTATGATGAAGGTCGTCAAATCCCTGAACTGATCGTCGCCCATCCAGAGCCTAATTGTGGGGAGCAACTTCTTCTGGCAGATTTCAATCAAGGAGCTATCGGGATTGCCTTGGGGCAATCTTATTGCGGTTTGGCAGAATCGCTCGATATAGTTCTTTGTTAACTCCCTCTCTCCCTGAACGACGTCTATGAGAGATGACATCGTCACATCATGTCCCACTTCGTAGAATCTCTAGGAATATGTGCTTGAAGCCGTCAAAAGAGTGGATGCAGTTGTCGGAAAGGTTGCGGTACCAGTCGAATGCGATCTCCTCCAATGCTCCGATGAATAATCGTGTGAGGATGGTGTCACTATGCGGCAAGTGGTCGATTGTAACCTCAAAGTAAGTCATATACCGACTAGCAGAGGTCTTCCCGTCATATGAATTGATATGAAATGGCTTGTACCGCGGTAGAAAAGACACATCTCTCCATGTAACGGGATACGGCTGTCGTATTCTGAGGTCCCGAGAGGAGTCTCGGGCATTGAACATTGCTAGAAGCTCTTGGACTTCCCTCCTCGCCTCCTTGGCTTCGTCCGCAGCTGAAGGAACGGATGTTCCTAGAGGATCATCACCGAAAGGAGGGGCGGTTATGTTGGAGTTCGCATTGACTGCGGGTCCCAAGCTTGTTTGTCTGGGCGTCCTTGCTGGTTGAGTTGGCAAGACAGCTTTGATTTTGTCTACAAACTTGACCAAGGACAGGAGCATGGCTTCAAGTACTTCTATACATTGTCGGTCAGTAGGCGCTTCATGATCATCGTCGGCCATAAAGACTGTCCTCACGTGGGTAGAGGTGGAAGGGATCGTAGTAGAGGTGCTCTCTGTGTCGTACCCCTGTACAGAGAAATCGTCGGAAAATGTCAGAATGTCATCTTCCTCGGATTCGGAAGGGGTGCTACCCCCTGTGCAGGAAGCCGCATCATCTTGGCGAGGGTGGTGGCCCTCAGGGAAGTCCAAGTCTGTTGCATAGTTCTGGAGGATCTCTACCCCATGTGTGTGCTCTTGGTACATCGGGTTGTCACAAATATTGAGGGGATTGCTACCCCCAGCTTCATCTACCCCCATGGGGGTCGAGGATGCACCTACAGGTGTTGGAAGCCTCTTTCTGGATAGAGTGCCTAAATAGACACCTCCTGTGGCTGTCGGCAGCAACCCTCCAGATAAGAGTTTCTTTGCAGTGCTGGCTGAAATTGCCAGGCTGGAAAGCCTGTCTTCTTTCCCCCTTGTCGGGAAGAACCTTTCGAGTTGAATTACAGGAGGCGAAAGGAAACTCCTCGTCTCCCAAAATTTGTACCTGTTTCTCGAGTTGTTGTAGGACAGGTGCTGGCTGCTGCAGTCGTTGGAAAACTGACTGCCGACCTTCAGGTGCTGTCGATTTGTCGCAGCAGCAGTTGATGATGACTTGGGTGCAACGACGTCCCGAGAGGGACTCATCGCATGCCAATGTTGCCACCTTACGTTTGTGAATAATCACCTCACGTAAGTCGGTAGCAAGCTGATCTATCTTTGCACCAAACTTGTGGACTCGGGTATCCCGAGCGCACAAGTGCTTAGGTATCATGTTTGCTCCCTGATCCGAGGCTAGTAAAAGCACTTGCTCTAGATCATTTGAGGGAGACTTTAAAGACCTACCCTGTCCGTTAGCCCTGGGGGACTAGACGCGGGTGGTTCTGTACAACTTTCCATCAAGAGCCCGTATAACAGTTAACGGGGCCCGCTGTTAGTCAGTGACTTGGACAGTTGACTGGGCTTGTTGGGCCTGCACTGCCGTAGACTTCTTTGTCTTAGCACCCGAAGGCACATAGTAAAAAGAGTTCAGATTAATACATCCCATATTCTCAATGGGCCGTATGGAGTCGGGCCCGCATGAGAGACGGTTGAACACGGAGCTTCTGACAGGGCCGCATGAAAAACTCTGCCTATGGCCAGGATTAGATGTCACATGGGCCATCTTCTTGTGGCCAGAGTTGGCTGCCGTATGGGCCATCTGTATGCGGCCAGAGTTGGCTGCCGCATGGGTCGTCTTTCTGCGGCTAGAGTTGGCTGCCGCATGGGCCATCTGTATGCGGCCAGAGTTGGCTACCGCATGGGTTGTCTGCCTGCGGCCAGAGTTAGCTGTCGCATGGACAGATTGTCCATTTCTCTTATGCGGCATCTTCTTTGTCCGTATGGATTTTTTCTGTGCCCCCAAAAACTCAGCATCGTATTGTTTTCCTTTGCTGGATTTGGGGATAGTGGGGTCCTCTGCGGTCGGAAGCAAAGCCACAGGAGAGCTTCGATCACCGTCTTGGGCTGCAGAAGGAGCTTCTTTGAGAACTTGGACGGGGGCAACAGTTTTGTGTGCCGACGTCCTGCGAGTTCTCTTTGGATTGGCTCACTTCTGTGATGGGCTGGCGCTCCCTTCAGAGAGCATTTCTTCGAAGGCTTGTTGGTCAAAACGAACCACAAGCATTTGCTCCGTAGAACCGAGCTAGGATGCGTCAGATTGTATCACCAGCATCTCATCAGATGAGAAGGACGTCCCTAGCAGAGTCGCCATCGTGTTTGCCATTAAATATCAAAGACATGTATTACAGAAACACTGAAATTGATTGCAAACTCACTTGTACAAAGAAGAGCCTAAAAATAAATCCTAGGAAACAATCTAAGTACAATTATTTAGTTTTTGATTTGGGGGTAGCGGTGGAGGCTCGGGAAAGTGTATCAACTCTACCTTACTCCTTGGACTATCCGACGCAGTCTTTAGCTCTTGAAGAAATTGCCTTTTGAAGGTTGCCAGTCTTTTACAGGGGTGTGGCATCCTGCTATTTATAGTGGTATGTATTTTGAGTCACATAAATGGCCTGTGCCCACGTGGCTGATCAGCACGTGAAGACCCCCTCTTTGGCCGCCAGCTGTTGATTTATTGGGATTTTGTTGCAGCAAATCTGGGTGGTTGAGACTTGGTCAGCTGCCACGTGTCCTATCGCAGGATAGGAATCATTTTGAGCCGCATGAGTCTTTCAGTTTTCAACCATGTTGGGCCGCATGAGACTCATGCGGCTTAAGACGCAATCTTCCTTAGTCCGCATATAGCTTAAGGACTTTTAAGCCACATAGAATCTGTATTTTGGGCCGTATAAAGCTCATGCGGCTTGGTTTACAATCATCCTTGGCCGCATGAAGTTCGGAGACCTTGGGGCCGCATATGTTTGAGCCGCATAAGGTTCATGCGGCCTGGGTAACACTCCTTCTGGCCACATAGAAGTGCATGAATCCTGCCTTTGGTGACATGACATTTTGTCTGCTCACGTCTCACGTCTTATCTTTTTTGTCAGAGTGTCAGAGCTGTCATTTTTGTCAGTTTTGACAGAACTTGTCAGCTTTATCAGACGAACTGATCAACTTGGCCGCTATCTTTCTTCTGCGGCTCGAATAAGCTGGTTGTCGACGGACCGCATAGGGTGTTGAATCTGTTATGCGGCTCGCCTTTATGCGGACTTGTTTGGCCCAAAATACATATACGGCAAATTGTGATCCGCATGAACCCCATATTTTCCATGCTTCTATAAGTATTTGTAGACTCATGTTATTCTTTCGAGTTTATTCGAACAAGTGTAGCATGGGGTGCACACCATGATATACATTATTCATTCTTGTATCCTATATCACTGTAGATTAAGACTAGAAATATTATTGTGTTATATAGATAGCTCGTCAGTATTGTACAGTTTGCATGTATTCGAGCTGGAATGGAGTCTATTTGATATGTAGCTGGCATGTTTACGTATCCTAGTCCTACATATTTTGGGAGTGGGGCGTTACACTAATGGCATTCGATGAAGTATCTACTAATCCTCTTTACAATAAATTTACTTTCATGAGTTACCTGATGCATTTAGCGATTTACTTGAAAAACGCAAGAAGGTTCTTGACAAGTACAAGCAGTCTAAAAAAGAGATCAAAGCACACTTGCTTGAGAATGAAGTGATGCCTACCTTATTGAATGAAATAGGAGAGACACCTTCTACAAGTAACATAGAATAAGTATCGACACTAAAGCTGAGTTTACATGGCGCTCTTGATAGCATTGAAAAGAGATATCAAGAGTATGCTAACCTCAATGATGTATATGAGTTATAAAAGAAGAAATACAGCAAAGAAATATCTATCCTAGAATTTTCCCGTCAATTTTCATTGAACTTGAGTTGTTGAGCTGGGATTTACCTACCAGCAGAGTTTGCATAAAATTGTTCAGTTAATAGGACTATCAATAAAGTACTTCCAAAAAAAGCATAAAGCCTCAAACAGTACATTGTGATATTAGTTCTATGAGTGGAAATTAAGCATGGAAGATGGTAGAATAAGATTTGGATGGTTGTGCTCACATTCTGGTATTCTGTAACAAAGTCGAAGACTAGCTTTCGACTGGAAGGGTCATCAAGCAAAGTAATTAGAGAAACGGTAAACAGTTATAATGCAATACCTTGCTTGGTCGAGATAGAAATCTATTAGATGAAGATATGCAAGTTTAACCTACTTATGCTATATAAATGGAGCAATAATGTATAGATATCACTAGGTTTTGTTAGATGTCCCTAGGATTTTGGTGTGACAGGAAAGTGATTATGCAATAGGAGATAGCACAAAGGCAACAGTGTGTTTAGCTTGCCATGAGAGTCAAATGCTATTGAATGCTTCTTCTGCACTTAATTTTTAGTGTCAGGGATAATTGAGCTCATTATTATCTCTTCTGCAATGATCCTTACTTGAGACATCCCAACTTAGTTATGAAATCCATGACATAGGACCTACAAATGCTGAATTATAAAGCCAAATTCAATACAAATTGTTAATTGATTGTATAGGTCCAGGTACCAGTTACCATAATTGGACTTGGCCCTGGCCAGAATAGGCTAAAATTAGTAGTCTGGACTTGGCATGGGTCCGACGAGGCTAAAACTAGCAGCATAAAGTTGGCAAAAACCCTATGGATGTCCCTTCCCCACACTTGGCAATGATGATGCGATGACCCAACACTCTTTCTAATATGTAATTGATTACTTATCTTAGCTTCACATTATCGTGGGATTTCTAGTTTTGTTCAACACTAGACACTACAAATATTGGATGATAACTTATATATTATGAGCAGAACTATACCATGCATGCTATTTTATAATTAAGTTGCACACGCGTTTGTCTAGTCATGGACAACTTGTGCACAAGATTTGACTTTTCTCGAAACGGTATCCGTAGCACCGGGACCTTATCGACCTAGGAAAAATTATGTGGAACATGCTTCAAGCATGCGATATTATGGAACCTTCAGTGGGACTAGCTACCCGGATTGGAAGGGCACGTCATAATACCATATATATAGTCTTTTATGGTATTGGAATCACCATTGACCATTATGTAGACAGTTTGCATTACGAATATATCTTTTGTAGGGACAATAAGTGCAGTCATTATTTTATGTAGGGATAGACAAGTCGACTATGGGTAAGAAATCATTGTTTCAGTGATCTGATTATGTTTCATGCTTATATGCTATATTCTTGATATTGAACTGTTAATAGACCCTATTCCACAATTGCACGATCATATTAATAAATTGTATACTTCACATTTGTATAGTATCGAGTTAGGTAAGTCAAGTTAATATCGCTCAACAGTGCATTCCCTAATGTACTGACCGTCTCCTCCACAGGTACTAGGAATAACGCTGACACTCAAAGACAGTAGGAGTCTTACGAAGCGTTTGAAGCTCTTTCATTTTTGAAGTATTTTGATGTTCTTTCCTTGAAGACATTTTAGATTTCAATATAATAAAGAGAAATAATGTATGGAATGATGATATTAAATCATAACAGTTTGTTAATTCTTGAATGTAAGTCAAGTTGGCATTTTAGTGTTTTATGAGAAATTTGTATTCCGCTGCAAGAATTGAATAGAGAACATTATTTCTTCTATATTGTTGTCTTCAACTTTCTACTACTATGTTACTTCAACTTCATGTCAATTGATTTGTCACATAAGCACATTCATGTCTTGCACAAGTATAATTTAGACTGTATGATATCACGTCCAATGGCTATTTATCAATTCTGCAGAATCGATACTTAACATTCGGGCTGAGTCGGCTTTAAAATCAAAAGTCCAAACCCATCCAGGAACGAGACTTAGTATCCTTTGTCCGGGTCAGGTCTGGGCTAAATCTGGCCTGGGCCCGGGCCGGGCCGTGGGTCGTTTAGTTTAAAAACAAAATATAAAGTTTAGTATGTATATTATATATATGTTTATAACACAAAGTAATGTTGACATAGTAGTTATCTTGTGTTATACTCGCAAGCAATCTTGTGTTATAATAGGTGAAGTAACTACTTTTGGAACCGAACTCAGCTGGCTCTTGTGGTCAGTAAGGAGAGGTATAACCTCCTTGGCTAGACGGACGGTCTCGGGATCGAACCACGGGGAAGGCGTGGATGGGTTTGTGTGTGTACAAATTGAGGACAGTGGGCCCAAAATACATGCAACGCAATGTGCAAAAAGTTTCGTGCATTACGTCGGGCATCGGAAAAAAAAAAACTTTTGGAGACTGCAGTGCAAAAATTCACAATAATAATCCTAGAAATTTAGAGGCTTCAACTTGATCAAGCACCACCAAGCGACAACAATTATACATCCGGGTTGGAGGAAATCAAGTTAAGGTTTACGTAAATTATTTTATTATTACAAAATTATTTAATTTTGATATTGAAAATTATTTAGTTTTTATTACAATTTTTAAAAATATACAATATGGATCACCATGATGCTATTGGTTCTTACCAATACTATGAAAATATTTCATAACATTGTTACAATGTTTATCGTAATTTTGATAATAATTATTATGCTTATAATTCTATAGGAAATGAACTGCCACCAACACAAATGTCACATCCAGAAGTTAGAAGTATTAATAATATTTGAACTAGAAAAATATTAATGTTATAGACTATTATATTAATATTTGTCATAGCCAACGAGGGAAAGGAAGTCTTAGATTTCAAAGTACGGTCTGAAAAATTTCGGGTTTTGGACCGACTGAATTTGGATTTAAGATTTAGCAGCTCGGACCGGACTCCTAGCCGGACTTGTCCAGCCCGACCCACCTTGTGGAATGGGGTCATTTAGGAAGGATATCATTGGTGATATATATATATATATATATATATATATATATATATATCTCTTCAACCTTTGGAGCATTACACTTCCAAGGCTTTCTGTCAACCATCCAAAGAAGGAAGAAAGCGGTTGATGCTCATATTCAGGTAACCCGCAATTTACTGATACGCCCAAACTGATAATTGTCCAAGAATTTTGCAGTATAAACATGTCAACAAAAAAAGGGATTTCGGTTGCAACATGGGCTGTTACAAATGCTATCAGCTGATACCGGTGGTAGTCAAGACTCAGTAAGCAGTCGCTGCAACTTGTGGCATCGAAAAATTGACTAACACATGGAAGGCAGATTGGTCGTAATAGTAAAAGGGACTATTTCTAATAATATACAATCATAATTTTTCTCTGCTTCCTCAATGCCTGTTCCGATACCAAACTAACCACAGATACTAAGATTTTGTTCCACAAAAGGAAAAATAGTAGAGAACACATTACAGGTGAGCATGTTTGATACAAGTGCCTGACAATCGAATTAGATAAATTACAACTTGAACACCAGATCCTAGCCGTTATTCCTCTGGCCCTTCATTAGTACAATTTTTCTTTCTCATTAACTTAGTTTTCAGAACCATGCGAAACTGCATCCAAGAGGAGTCAAAGTTTCTAACAGGAGTGCCTCGTCCTCACAAGGAATGTTGCACGAGCTTCATAAACACCCTCAAGGGTTGGAAATTGAAAAAGGCAAACAAACTTATATCTGATACTCTACTCTGATAATGTATGTAATACATTGATGTATGTGAAGACTTCATAGGCACTCACAATCTAGTAAGAGGTGAATCACCCATCACAATGTATCTTGGAAGTTAGACGAGGAATCCTCTCACGACGAATCATGACGATTAGAACTGATATCAAGGGGCTGCTGCTCACATACCGTCAAGCTGGTCCCATTCTGAGAAAGAAAAGAATCAAGTGTTACACTAAGATATTAATGGAAATAAGCACTAATAAGAAGCCACGTTCCTGGCGGCAACTGAAAAGCCTACCCCTTCCTTCTGTTCCGATAAAGCATTATGAGTAGGCAATGATGGATTCTTGGACAGATCCTTTAGTTGACCCTGCAAGTTACATAAACAATAATAATGACCACAAAAAAAATATAATAGCAAATTCATTGTTCAACTTTTTTCCAGTGTTACGGTCTCAGTATAAGGGAGCGAATATCCAATTGCTTCACAGATACCACACACAAGCGCAGACCTAATCTAACAACAAGGCTTCAATATGATGGATTACGTAAATATATGATAAAGCAGCTCTAATACAGCAATATATGTTTTCTTTTGAAAGCATATGCCACTTGTCAAGATGATGATACAATGAGATATTCTTTTGGCTTGGATCTCAGAAAGACATCTCACTTGCATAATAATAGTTTAAGATTTACCAATGAATCTGAAAACGATAGGGTAGAAATCTCCATAGTTGTAAGTATTAAATTCGTCACATTTATATAAATAATGGAAATCCAGAACAAAAAGCTGCAAAGTTTCCAAATTAATAGTTACGACGATAAAGTTAAGTGTTATGTACATCTACAAAATATTAATATCGGAAATCAAAGATTCTTAAGTTTCCAAATTAAAAGCTAACATGTTAATTCCAATCAGTATACAGTAAGGATCCTGGGACTTTTGAGTTTTCCAAAATAACAGCTACCATGTTAATTCCAATTGTTTGATTGCAATGTGGAAAATACGTAGAAAAGAAATTAATTCCATGGAATTATTTTCCTAGGAAAAAAATTCCATGGAATGTTAAAATTTTCCATGGAAAACTTAATTTGGTTGTTTGATTGTCATTATTTTCCACGGAAAATAGTTATTTTCCATGGAAAATGATATTTTCCTATGGGTTAGACAAGTTTCATTTTCCACCATTTTAGAAGAAAATATGGAAAATGATAGTTTTTTGGAAAATAATTCCATGGAAAATATAAGCTATCAAACACTACAATTGGTGGAAAATTTGTGGTGGAAATATTTTCCATGGAAAAAAAGCCCAATCAAACACAGGCTTAGTATATAGTAAGGATTCTGGGACTTGAGTTATAAGAAAAACACTATTAGCCACATTTATATAATAACAGAAATCCAAATCTAATTGTTATGTGCTTACAGAATATTCATATTGAAAATCGGAGATTGGTAAGTTTCCAAATTAATAACTATGTTAATCACAATCAGTATATAGTCAGGATCTGCGGACTTGAGTTCAGAATCTACGAACGGAATCATAATGCCATTTTAATACGGATTGGGCACTTCTGGAAGAGTAGGGTTCCCTCCTTACAGGAGTATAGCTTAAGTATCTTCCAACCCATCCAATCATGTAATCTACAAAGAATAGGTGTGGGTTCAACTATCCGGTATGTCAGTGAGACAATTTCTAAAAGTCCACGACGGCTATATATATATATATATATATATATATATATATATATATATATATATATTGAAAAAATAAATAATAAAAATATATTATATAGGAAATGGTAGTTGTGTCGAACGTTCCCACTGGGAATCAACTCCTGACCACTCGGACCGCATGCCTCACCACTACCACTAGGCTAGGGGTCATTGGTTGTCGAACGTTCCCACTGGAAATCGAACTCCTGACCACTCGGACTGCATGCCTCACCACTACCACTAGGCTAGGGGTCATTGGCTTATATATATATATATATATATATATATATATATATATAAAGAAAGCAGCCTCAAAACTAAGTGGTAACAACTCATTCTGTGTCATCAATTGTAGCCTCAAAACAGTCGACAAAATGCATCAAGTCCTAAATCATCGAATAAAAGTGTAAATGTACAAAATGTATGTCTTTAATTTCCATAACTAAGTAGGGCAACATCAACACCCTCCACTTGTTCTTCATTGTCATCACCATCATATGCGAACAATACTACTTCCAAATCAGGCTCATCAAGAAACAAGTTGGCAATTTGAAGAACTTTAGCAACATCAAATGGCTCAAATTAATTTCCACCTATGTCCCACAGTCTCGCAACAACAAAACGTTCTGGTTGGTTCACTTATATTTGAGTTACGATTTTGGATTATTGGGTCAAAATGAAAAGGAAAGGGCTACGAGGCTCCCACTTATGCAAGATATAGGGACAGTCAAGAAATACACAACCTGACTCCCATATATATATAGTGCAACAAGGTAATTGCATTACAATCTTTTTGCCGGGCTAAGCCCAAGGCTTATTAAATTACCCTCTCCGCGGCCTATCCAGGTCTGAATCTTTGTACGTCAATCCTTGATTTTTTTCGTTTGATGCATCCTTTTTTGATCCACCGTCTGGGTCGATCTCCATTGCGAGCTCCACTCAGGCCAATCACTGGTACCATGATACCCTACCCGAATAGACCACTCCTCCAAGTCCAACTTTCAATTAGCCGCTACCTGAATTTTTCAGCTATTCCCCCTTTAATATTTAGGCGCATATCGTGCTCAGGGGGATTTGAATCTCCGACCCAATTTTCCATGTTCTTGTGTCTCTGATTTGACCATTTGGACCAATGGTTGATTGAAAGGTAAGTTGGTTTATATTTAACCACAAAGAAGAACTAAAATCTAGTTCATTAGTTACATTACCAAAGTTACTCAGTATAAATATAGAACTAGGATCACATATATACATAAAGAGAGGAATCTGATCCTTGGACAAAGTTCATGCTTTTATACATTGTACTAAGCTCCTAAGGCAGTAGTTAGGTCTAATCTTTGCACACCAATCCTCGATTTTTACATCAAAACTATTTCTAGAACCACCACATGGAATGATCCGTAATCCCACGATCCTTTACCCGAGCAGGCCTCTCTTCTAGGCAGGATTCTCAATCAGTTCTTACCTGAATATTTCGGTCCATCCGCTTTCAATAATTTACATGCTTTGAGTGCCTAGGGTTATTCGGATATCGAGCCTTTGATTGGTGCTCGGGTCTTATGTGCTCAAGTCTTGTTGAATTAGACTAGTTCTTATTGACATATACATACGAATGAGAGTAGTGGCGGATACGGATCATGTTATGAGATGAAAGGAACTGCCGCTACGATATGACCTATGTCGGGAATGGACACACGAGCACTTGGAAGCACATAGCCACGTGTAATTTTCTGATTATGCAGCAATGTTGGTCTAAGTGAGAAAGCAGCAGATACCCATCACGGTAAGTTCATAACATGTCAAAACAGGACCCGTTTTCTACATGGAAAAAATGTTAATCAACAGAAGCATCCTGATGTTTACCAATTTTTAGGGGTTTGACTGAAATTCCCAAAATTTACAAGTCAGAAACTAGTACTGTGTCGACTGATTCGAATATTCCAGAAAATCCAAACTTCCAAGTGTATCACATAGTTGAACTACCTATGGACTACCGAATAGCCTATTCGTCAAGTAACTATAGCAGTCTAACAGTAACTGTTACCTATGGACTTAAATTTTTTAGGAGTTTGACTGAAATTCCCAAAATTTACAAGTCAGAAACTAGTACTGTGGCGACTGATTCGAATATTCCAGAAAATCCAAACTTCCAAGTGTATCACATAGTTGAACTACCTATGGACTACCAAATAGCCTATTCGTCAAGTAACTATAGCAGTCTAACGGTAACTGTTACCTTGTAACTATCATTTCTCTCTCATTCACACCCTCATTACAGTTGCGAACTAATTTTACACCATTTCTTTACGAATTTTAGTGTTGCACATATATACTATCCTTACTCAATCTCTCCTCCCCCTTAGTGAGGACAATGCATCTCTAACAACCATCCTTTTGACTTCACAAATTATTTACTGCCATAATACAAGCAAAGACCCCATACAGAGCCAATAATTTTTGTGCGCATTAATCCGTCCTGACTCCCTAGTATCTTATAGACCAAACCAGGTCATCATCAACATCCAAGCCTTCTCCCACAAGAGTGGGATCAACTATGGAGCATGAGAAACTCCAAAAAAGAATTGGCACTTTCTGTAACTGGATATCAACATAATGTTAACACCCTATTATAGTGGCAAATTCCTAGGCAAGGCAGATATCATCAAATGAGGGTCTTACAATAAACCAGGAAGGCCAGTTGGCTGATAGACCTGCTTTTCATGTCATGCCATTTGTGTTCATGCAACCAAGGAGCACTCAAATCCCCTAGACAAGGAAAAACACAATACTAATAGGTAGATGAAAGTCTTTGCTATATAGGGAAGAATTGCAATCATCTCCGTGACACATTAAGCCAAAGGTAGGAAAAGTACGACTTTCCCTGTGTACATACAGCCAGAAAAAATCATTTACATCCAGTATGTCCACTTCAAAGAACCTATCCAGGCATGGGTTACATCCTAGGAAGCACACATACTCCAACGTTAGTGCTGTATTGTAACATGTCCGGTTAGATAGTATTTGACATGTAGAAGATAGAACTTCTCAACAGGACAACATGGACACCCAAAGTATACTTGGACATGCCAAAATCAGTATGCGCTTCTGTAGTTGTGACATATTTATTGTACACCATAGCTCACATCTCTTAGAACCTAGATCTTCTATATATCCATAGTTTATTAAATCCTTCTTTCAGTTTGTAGAGTAGAATAATGGGATAACTTTATTAGTGAGAGAGTTACACATATATATGTATATATAGGAGAGGCTAACCCCTCTCACTATTATTCTAACCAATATGGGACCAAAGCCCAATACTACTAATACGTAACACCCTTCCTCAAGCTGGAGCATAGATGTCAACCATGTCCAGCTTGTTACACAGAAATTGAACCCGATGACCCAAAAGTGGTTTCGTGAATATATCAGTTATTTGATCATTGGTCCTCACGTGGTGAAACTTTATCATTCCCTTTGTATACTCATCATGGACAAAATGTATGTCAACTTCAATGTGCTTCGTCCTTTCATGATATACAGGATTAGTAGCAATATGGATAGCAGACTAGTTATCACACCACAGATATGTTGTTTTAGATCCTGCTTCTTCCCAGTTCTTGTAAAAGATGCTTCATATATAACATCTGTTATGCCATGAACAATGGCTCGATATTCTGCTTCTGAACTTGACTGTGCTATCACAATTGCTTCTTGTTTTTCCACGATACCACGTTTCCGCCAATAAATATTGAGTAGCCAGATGTAACTGTCTATCAGGCAGGTTTGTACTCCAGTCAACATCGGTAAAGCACACGAGTATGTCCATGATCCCCATCCGAATTTCTTTTATGGATTCTTGACTAGATAAGACAAAATTCGAAGAACTGTCTGCCAGTGTGGAACTCTTGGAGAAGATATAAATCTATTTGGGACACTTACAGCGAAAGAAATGTCCGGACGAGTCATAACCGCCAAGTAGTTGAATTTTCTAACAACTCGAGGGTACTGATCTGGATTGGTAATCAGGATCCCCTGATCTGGTAGTAACTTTGCCCCTGGATCCATGGTTGAGGTTGCTCCCTTGACTTGCATCATTCATGCATCATTTAGTATGTCCAGCACATACTTTCTTTGAGACATGACAACGTCCCGCTTATCCCGTGTGATTTCAATGCCCAAGAAATAGTTCAACGATCTCATATTCTTGGTCTGAAATTGTTTTCCAGGAACTTATTTAGTTTTGTAATACCCTGGTTGTCGTCCCGTGATTACAATGTCGTCAACATAGGCACCAAGTAGTATCCTTCCAATCGATGTCTATCGGTAGAATACCGAATGATCCTTCATGGATTGACACATGCCAAACTGAGTAACAACATGTATAAATCGACCAAACCACGCACGGGTGGTTGTTTGAGGCCGTAGAGGGTCTTTCGCAGATGACACACTTTACACTCCCTTGCAACGAACCCGGAAGGTTGCACCACATACACTTCTTCAAGATCCCCGTAGAGAAATGCATTTTGATATTCAGTTGAAGCAATGACCAGTCATAGCTAACAGCTAAGGCCAAGAGAACGCGCACAGATGTCATCATGGCAACTGGAGAGGTATCAAAACAGTCCTCACCATATGTCTGAAAATATCCTTTAGCCACCAGACTACTTTTAGGCGATCAAGAGTACCATCCGGTTTCACCTTGATCGCGAACACCCATTTGCAACTGACTGTCTGCTTACCAGTAGACAAATCTACCAAGTCCAAGTATGGTTCTTTCGGAATGCTTTCATCTCCTCTTCCATAGCAGCACGTCAACCAAGATGTTTGAGACCCTCCTCAGCAGTATTAGAAATTTGAATTCCATCAATAGTAGCTACCAAGAACTGAGTATGGCTAACAAGTCCTTTGTAGTTGTCAGCATACAAGGGATAATTACGACAGGCACGACGAGATCGAGCTGGCGGAACAGACGAAGGCGAAACCGTAAAGCTAGAGGAGGAGGATGACTGTGTGGACACTATATGCGATGTTCTTTCGGATGACGTCGATACTGACTGAACCGGTGTTTGCGGACCGTCGGATCGGGATACTGGCTCGGTCGTGGAGGGCACCCTTACAGGGGACTATTGTGTTTGAATAGGAAACAACAAGAAATCATCTTCTGGATAAATTTTGTGGAACTGAATCCAAAGTTTGCGGAAGTGGAGGAAACTAAATTTCAACGAAGGTAATGTCCCGAGAGAAAAAAATACCTCTTCAAGGTAGGGGCCAAACACTGATACCTTTCTGATTTTTAGGATACCCAAGAAAACACATTGGATTGCCTTATGATCTAATTTAGATAGAGTACGTCGGGTATCTCATACATAGCACAAGCAACCAAAAAAATTGAGAGGGAGAGGAAACGACTCTTTTTGGGATATAATCGAGAAAAAATGAGTAGAACCATTGAAAATCGGCGATGGCATGAGATTAATAAGATAGCAAGCGATAAGGACAGGAAGTTTGGTAGACGATGCATTGTCGGACAGATGAGTATTAAACTCACGAGATAGATAATCACGACCATTGTCAATTCGAAAGCATTTAATTGGAACAGCAATTGTGTTTTAATTTCGGCATAAAAATTACACCAAATTTGAAAAAATCAGAACGATTTTTTATCAGATAAACAAAAGTGACACGAATAATCATCAACAAATGTAACAAAATATTTGAAACACATTATTGATTCAATCGGACAAGGCCCCCATATATTAGAATGCACCAACTCGAAAGGAGCGAATGCAAATTTATTAGGACTCGTCGGATAAGGAATCCGATGATGCTTAGCTAAATGACACAAGTCACAATGAAAAGAAACAGTAAGATCTAAAGATGGGTACATTTTTTGGATAGCTTGGATTGATGGATAGTCTAACTGACAATGTAACTCGAAAGGATCGAGTTCACGTCGGCACAGACAACAGAAGAAGATACGTCAAACAGGTAAGCTTCAGCCATATGTCCCTTACCAATAGTCTTCCCAGTCTTTAGGTCCTGAAAAACACAACTATCATGAAAAAATGTTACCGAGCAATGCAAATCGCGAGTAAGCTGATTAATTAGCAAACTAAACGGACGGTATATGTAATACGGAATTGAGTGCAGTCCAGAAGAAAGACGAGCACTTCCTCGTCCACGACTGTTAGTGAACTACCATTGGCAATAGTAATATTGGAAACACGACCCACCAATACATAATTGCATATCATACATGCGTCGCTAGTCATGTGTGAAGACGCACCAGAGTCAATCATCTACTACTTCGACCTCACCCACATGTCATTGAGTATCCGACTGTAGATCCAGATATGGATACTACACCACGATGTTAAACTTGAAAGTCAAGAAAATTTGTATGACTCTGCAGTCATTTGAACAGAATGAACATCATTAGAGCATATGATATAACATTGGCGGTAGGAGCCTTAGAACACTGCTACTGGAAATGGCCTTGCAGACCACAGTTGAAACATGTGCGCGGTCTACCCCGATCACGACCGCCATTACCTCGTCCACCATCACGACCACCATTTGTCCACCACGACCACTATGAAATCCAATACATACAGCACCAAGAGCAGAGCGATCAGTAGGAGCATCACCCAGAGTGGTCTCAACGACTTTCGCTGTCCGTAGGACACGAAAGTGACCTGCATCAGAGATAGAACATCAGATCCAGCAATGATCTGAGAACAAGCAGAATCGAAGAAAGGCAAGATACGCCATGACATAAAGCTGCTTGCGTTGGGCCCTTGTTCATTGATATCTGTCGAAGAAAGGCAAGATACACGGTCGATTTCATCAGTTATGTTTTAAAGACACGGAAGTGATCCTTATGAGATTTGTCTCCCTGATTTTCTCTATAGACGCCAACAACCGAGTAGTAGATACGAGATAAATCGTGTTTCCCATCAAACGTCGCCGCTAAAATCTCCCATAATTCATTCACCGTATTCCTATTCTGAACCAATCTTCTACCGATGGTTTCATTGAATTCATCAATTGTGTAAACAGTCGACTGTCATCTGTCTCTCATTGCTCAAATGTAGGATCAGTCTCTAATGGGGGGTTGTCAGTAGATGTGCAGAAGACGCATTATCTGAAATGTCTTTTCGACCTTCTTCCTCCATGTCGAGTAGCCCTCTAGTCCGTCCAACCGTTGATCGGCAAATCGAATTGAAAAAATCGTGTGCCAGTGTCCGTTGGTCCCGCCATTGCGTTTCCGACACTAGTGTCTGTAGCACTACTATTCGCCCAGTGCTAGTCATCCCGTAAGTTCCCGATTTGACCGTCGAATTAATCTTTCTAACTTGATAATCCTATCAATTCTACCAATGCGCTAAAAACATGGTCAGAACCGACACACATGGAAAACAAGATGAATGTGGATCACACAAATCAGGACAGAGACGCAACCCAGGTTACCCTATGTTAGATCCTGATGTGAAGATAAAAAAGAAACAAAGATTCACGAAACAAGCATATTGTTGCTTTCGTTAAATTCCTGAAATAAATATTGAGAATCAGAGGTCCCAGCAATCAAACCGATGTTTACCCTCTAAGAATCCCAGAGGTTCCACAAACAAACCGATGTTTACCCTATGAGAATCTCAAGTCAATGGTGAGAGTCGGACTGAGGTTCCAGCAAACAAACGAATGTTTGCCCTATGAGATCCCAATATTTGTTTTGGGGGATGGCTGATCTGGGGTTGGGGGTGGCCGGGGCCTGACAGGGGGGAGGGGGTCGGGATCTGCAGTAGGGGGGCCGGTTGGGGGAATGGGGGCTGATAAGGGGGAAGGGGGCGGGATCTGCAGCAGCAGAAGAGGTAAGGGGCGGTAGGGGGGAACGAGGATGTGTATCAGTAGCAGCAGCAGCAGGGTAGGGGGGGGGGGGGGCGGGGGGCTGTGGGCGGCTAAAGGGTGGGGGATGGGTTAGGGTTAAGCTTTTTTTCCTTTGTGGAGAGAGAAAGGTGGATGGGTTATAGCTCTGATACCATGTAGAGTATATGGGATAATTTTATTAATGAAGAGTTATATATATTTTTTTTTAGGGTGTCCACTTCTTAATGGTGCTTGGAGGCATGCCTCCAAGGGGGCTCGAACCCGCGCCACTGCGCCGGGTGCTCCACCGTTCCCAACGGGCTATTATATATATATATATATATATATATATAGGAGAGGCTAACCCCTCTCACTATTATTCTAACTAATGTGGGACTAAAGCCCAAGACTACTAATACTTAACATAGATTTTCTACCATTATACTGCAAACTATGATTAAAACTCGAGGCTTTCCAATAAGAAACAAATGTTTCAATTTACTTTTCCTGGAATGAGAAGCCTAGTGATGGGGACAACCCAATTCGAATTTGATTAGTTGTCAGTTTTCTATTTGAGTCCAAGTTTAGTTATTGAATCATGTTATAGGATTAGGATTGCAGTATTACTTTGTTTCATTGAGTCGTGTTTAGGATTAGGATTGCATGGGTGCCTCTTTCAACAAATGATGGACGAAAGAAGGTATCAAGCTAGAGGTTTGCATTATTTTATTTAGGATTTCTTTTATATGGAAACTTGGTTGCTTTCTACCAAAGTTCTCTCTCTCTCTCTCTCTCTCTCTCTTCATGGTAGTCAAAGGTGCACCTCGGAGCAAGGCAAGCATCTGCGCCTCACACTTCACTAGGCAAGGCACATTTCTTCGGACGACCCAAGGTGCGACTTTCAGCAAGGCACAACCAAGAAAAGGCGCACCTTATGTGGTTTTTGTTTTTTAAAAAACAAATTTGAGGGAGGAAGATAGTCCTTACCTCATACAAGTAGGAGGGAGAACTCTTTCCATAATTGCCAAAGTTGGCTACAGTTAAACTTGAAAAACTAAAATGTACTTAAAACATGGTAGGAAAAATACAAATTCTTGTTAGTTTTGTTGAGTGCTATTGTTGCTGCTAGTTTACTTGGTTATGTTAACATGTTTTTGTTGATTTTAATATGTTATTTGGTTTGTGGAACCTGCCTGCCTTCCAGGATTTTAATATGTTTTTGTTGCTCTGCTAGTTTCTCTCTCTCTCTCTCTCTCTCCTCTCTCTCTGTATATATATATATATATATATCTATATATATATATATATATATATATATATAACCTTTCTATTTAATGAAGAGTTAACGAAGAAATGAGTTTTAGGATTGAATTCCTACTGTGAGATGGATATGGTGCCCTTGTTGTGATGCCAACCCAATCCTAGGTGTGAAGCCTTGGGACCCTAACCCTAAATTCCTTTTTGCCTCTTCTTCAAACAAAATAAGCAAACCCCAGTGAAACCCCCTTCATCATTTTGGTAGTCACAACACTAAAATCAGTGATTTCCCCTTCTTCCTTCATGTGTTCCTGCTTCCTGCCTGTGGTACAGCAGAACCTTCGTTGAACCTGCCTGCCTTCCAGGAACTCAGGAACTCGAACAGGAACTCATCATGCTTGCTGCTTCGCACCACCGTCCCCTCTTTCCCATTGCTGCTACTTCAGGCCGGAACCAACCCATCTTCCTCCTGCACCACCTCCTTTTCCCTCTTGTTGCTACAGATCAGATAGTTGCTGCCCTCCCCAAGAGAACCCCTCCAACTGCATCAGAGACACCCACCATTATGGCATTATCCTTTTCCTTCCTCTGCATCCTGACAGCTCTTCTTCATCCTATTTTCCTAGCAACCATCAACAACCTTCTCCATAAAACCAAGATAAATCTGCACAAGTCGAGGACTTTCACTTGCACCACAGTTGATCATCAAATCTTGGAATTGCAAGGTTCAAGACGGAGAACATTTTCCGGTGTTTGATTTGTGGAGGAACGAACAAACTCATGCAAGACAGCAGCAGAACACCAGTGTTGAGGATGGACGAAAGGAGAAAGCCCTGCGGCCCAATTCTCCAAGAATTGTATAATGAATATTTGATGATGTATCATTTGTGTTAATTGGGAGTTTGGTAAACATATTCCAGATTAACTGAAATATACACATATTTAGTGTATTTAATGGGAACATAACATAAAAGAATGGTTGATCTAACCAAACCACTTAAGCAGGCTCGGCTAGACCAGGAGGCCTTAAGGTGCTCCTCTTTAGAACAATGTACCAATTGTAAATATTCTTTTATTGGCCACTTTTTTCTAATAAGACCCAAGCAACTACAATTCTCTTGTTGAAAAATTGTTCCCCAATCAATGCAAGTAAAAAATGCCTCAACATAATCCATTTGTTCAAATCTAAATTGATTTTGAAAGAGAGTGATCAGTAACATCAGGCAATGAGTCCATGCTGTAACAAGGGATAGATATATATTTGAACTCTCTAGTTTTCTTTGATTTAACAGCTCAAAGCACTAAGAATACAGAAAGGGATAGATGATGGTACAATTAGAACAAGAAAATAATGGATTCGCAAATAATCCATTGATTTCTAATAAATTGACTACCTTATTTGCCCACATAAGCCCACATGCATTACATAAAGTCCTGGGTCCATCGGGGCCACGACGCATCATTGGTGTAGACTTCGCACTGATGCCACAATGATGACATCTGAACAGGAAACGAACATAAACGGCAGAAGTTGTAAGAGTGGCATATGGTTAAGACATATTGGGTTCAAATATTGTAAACGAAGTAAATGGAAAAAAGCATAAAAAGGAAAATATTGAGGAAGCTGTGATGTGCAATCCTGAGGCTTCATGTACAGGGGTAAGAATACAGCTTCATCACATTCTAGTTGAGGAGCAGATCTGTGATGGCTTCTAGTGTAAAATACTTAAGAGAGCTTACACAGCTGCTGCTTGGGGCCGATCATCCACTGCTCCCCACCGTTGGGTAGCATCCCAACTAGCTACACCTACTGCTGCATCTTCTGGCTTTGATTTGGAGGATGTAAACTGACCCTTATTCCGTTGCATCCTTTGACAATGCGACAGAAAAGTCAGTCTATAATAGAAATAATAAACACATCCCAGTGAACTGATTACAGATAGTTAAGGACAAATCAGAAGGTCAAAACTGAATTATGTCCTGAATGACAAATTGTAGAGACAAACTAGAGAAGGGCGAAATTCGGAGAGAACAGAATAAATGTTATTAGCAAGCTGTGTACACACAGAGACAGTCATGCAACAAATGGAGAAACAAAGGACAAAAGCCGAAGGCACCAGTCCATATAACAGCATAAAGCCAGTGTAGGATATATAATGCCACAAAGTGCAGTAAATTTATAGGGAAAATTACAGAAAACCACCCTCGATTTTTGTACGAAACCAGTCCACCAATTACGACTTAACAGGGTAATTGATCACCCTGAACGATCCACATTAGATCCTCACATCCTTATATAAGAATTGATGATAACAAACCTTTTTGGTAGTGAACAAATGTTGCTAATGTACACATAAGATTAAAATTATACTAATTGCTATTCATGAGCATATTGTGTATCATTTTCCTACAAAGAGCTTGACTAAGCAAGGCAAATTACCACTCAGGTGTATTTGGTTGGTTCAAAGGCACTTTTGAATTAAATTAGTTTATATAAGTACAAGTTGTGCAGGCTAATTAAATAGCTTTCGCTGCCTGATTAAGTTATTAGTGGGTGTGTCAGCACATGATCTTTAATGTGTTTGGCTAAACAGAAAAACAGTAGGGATCATACTCAGTCAAACTAAGCAAATATGTGTATCTGGTCGTTTCTATAGACCACTTCAACTAAGTAAAACATTTATGTATGTATTTGGCTAAATGTTGGGGCAATTCGTTGCTTGAGCAGTTAATGCAAAAAGCAGTCTCGAGCATACTCACGTTCTAACTGAATGAATGCTGACAAGGCTAAAATTGATTACGCATCACCAATATCACGACTACCACTATCTAAATTTTGACCTTTTTCCATTATAATATGGTACATTAAAGTTCATGACTCAAACTGGAAAGACATTATCCAAAGATTGACAAACTTGTATTAGCTTCTACGGTAGTCCAGAAAAGGAAACAGAGATGATTGCCATAAGTTCCAGAAAGACGGCATTAAAGAACAATTTTTTTTCTCCATGTCTCTTCCCCCTCTCTAAGTTTGAATGAAATAAATTAAGATCAATGAATGTTCCGATATTGTGAATTATAAATATACATCATCGACAAATGGTAAAATTAAAATATAGTGTCAAAAATGAGTATTATCAACACAATATAGCATGTCGGTCTTTAGCATGACAGAATCTGTTAGTGCCGAGGCACAATTTTCGATGGAAAATTCTGAAACTGAAACAATTGTACACAACGTTTCAAATGCAGCACCTTAAAGAAGATGTGCAACAGAGATCCTGGAGGATTCTGAATTACGAGGATCTAAAAAGATTCTACGTAATACACAAAAATCTAAAGAGACTTTGTGCAAGCAACCATCGGCAGTAGTAGAGCTTCTAAAAAGAAGTTACTGTAAAAGGCAGCAACTATCGGCAGTAGAGCTTCTAAAAAGAAGTTACTGTAAAAGGCAACAGCAGCGATGACAGGCGAGAATGAGATGCTGGGGTGAATGAACCGTTGCTCAAAGCTTTATTCGCCCCACACGAGCACGAACAGCTTTCAGGAACCAGCAAGTTCACGAAGAACTTCTGGAACGCTCGTAAGTCAATATTTGCGACTTGAACGGGCTTCCTGGACTTAACAGACTCCCTCAACTCTCTTCTTGGTGCATCTTTCAAAGGAGGTCAAGGGGCTCATTTATAGAGTGGAGTTGAGACTTCACCTCTTCTCCTATCCGATGTGGACTAAAATACCAATACTCAAAAATAGAGTTTGATATTTTAGATCATCCCACAATCAGCATAGAAGTGTGCCAGTCCACGCCTACCCCCCCCCCGAACACTCCCGTGCATGCACGAGACAATCCTGGAGTCCGCGTCCGAGTCCGAGTCCGCACACAAAAATCAACTTGCATCCTTGTTGGAGTTAATCCTTTTTCCTTCTAGAAAAATACTCCCACGTGGCACAAACTTGTGCCCCACTACACCTCATGTGCACACCTCAACACAAGCAATGCATTATATTGAGATACTCACCATTTGGTGTAGCCGATGTGGGACTATATTTTCTAGTCCAAAGGCAAAACACCAACAATCCCCCACATATCTCAATATAGGGTTGAGCGTTCCCCATAGTGACTGCCCATCATGCATTAGGAGAGATATCGCTACGACTTGAATCTTCCCGCATAGGTTAAATAACAGCATGATACAAGAATGGACTAAGTCTTGAATTCTGTACCATAACTGCAATTCTTCCTAACTCATGACATCAACTGTGCTTCTGGCTGCACATTGAAGGCCTTGTGCCAGCCTGGTTTCAGTGTATAATTTTTGGGCGTCTACAAGTTTACCCTCAAGAGACGGCCTGATATCTCTGTCCTACACATAGGTGAGTTCTTTATAAAGAGTCATGGCATGAAGCAGTGTGCTTCTTTGCGGTGCTACGCCGCTATGACATGACTTAAAGCCGAGGCTTTACCCCACCTGGGTACCTCATCGTAGTGTCATACTACTGTAGCATGAGGTCACAGGCCTCTTTGTAGTGCCAACTACCCAGCATGAAGCCTTGCGCTTCCGTACGGTGTTACGCCGCTATGACATGGCTCGCAAAACCGAGGCTTTATCCTACCTGGTACCTCTTCGTGGTGTCATGCCACTGTAACATGAGGACATCGTCCTCTTTGTAGTGCTGTCTACCTCTCTTTATTACGATTATCATACAGCATTAGGCTACCTGCCTTTTGCGGTGCTACTCGGTGACTTGGCTTGCAAAGCCGAGGCATTACCCCTACCTGGGAACCTCATGGTGGAGTCACCCCACTGTAGCATGGAGTTACACTCCTTGTAGTGCTGCGCTACCGTGCTCCTGTAAAGCACTCCAGGCATTCACTCTGCCTGAGAACTCATAAGGCATTTAAGCCAACCTTCCCACAGGATCCGTTTTTAGC